>CM076574.1:760374651-760829739 GCA_034641835.2 Pinus albicaulis | reverse complement strand
ATTTTCATCATCATCTCTTGTGTCAACATGAGGTGTATATAGTCCTTGTGTTCTATCATAATGAATCTCACAGTCATCATTATCTACCCCTAACATGTTGACATCCTCTGTCTCTGTTATCTCATTTGTTTCCTCAACCTCACTTACGAAGTTTTGATGAAAGGGAGGGGTGATCTGTTGGTCATCTTCCCTAAGTCAGTTTGGAGGTTGATTTCTTCTAAAATTCTGGCCTTGGTTCTGGTTTCTGTTCTGAGAGGCAGTTTGGTTTTGACTGGCTTGTGTTCTCTCAAGAATGCTCATTTTCTTCATCATTTCCTCCATAATTTTCTCCATTTTTGAGTTTGAAGTGGAAGGTGTGGACTCCTCTCTAAAAGATACTCTCTTCTCAGCCTTCATTCTTGCTCTCTTCTCCATTAAATTGACTTCCACAGAAAGAGCACCCCTTTGCATATCTTCAAGAGTTTCAAAGTCTCTTTCTCTTAGCGAATAGGTCATATCAGAGTCAAACCCTTCAGGAAATGTGTTTAAAGCTGAGCCCTGTGGAGGTTTTAGTTCTAGGGGAAGTGCATTATAGATACTGTTGAATCTAGTACAATAAGCTTGTACACTTTCCCCAGTGTTTCTATGGAGGTTGTTGTAATCAACAAGGATTTGAAGGGGATTCTTCTTTACTTCCCATTTGTTTAAGAATGTTTGATGGAAGGCTTGGAGATCATTGATACTATGGGGGGCTAGACCTTTGAACCATTTTCTTACTTCTCCCCCCAGACTTTGAGCAAAAAATCTAAGCTTGACAGAATCATTATCAATTTCATTTCTGTCAAAGTAGTCATTCATCTTATCCACATGTTGTGATGCAGTTTTAGCATTGTTATCATCATATAATGGAATTTTGGACTGATAGTCCTGTGGAAGATTGACTAGGGGTACAGGAAGGACTAAAGGAGCATACCATGCAGCCATGGCAAGTGGTGGAGGTGGATTTACAAGAGGGACCGTAGGCTGGAGTGGAGTGGTTTGGACAGTGGATGTAGGGTGAGTGGAAGTAGATGGACCAGGAATAGATTGTTGAGCTGATCTTGGATGAGAGAGACCTAGGTTGTTAAGGAAATGTAAGTCAGGAGGTGTGGTTTCTCTACCACCAGGATGTTCACTTGTCTCAGGAGATGAAAGTGAAGACTCAGAATCTAACTGATCTAAATCGCCAAGAGACCTGGTTCTAAAGGGATTTACTAGGTCATCTTGTGATTTTCGTAGAGCTGAAAGATTTTCTGGGACAGAATTAGCTCTTAAGGGTGATCTGAAAACAGTTGATAATTTAATCCTAGGAGAGTTCCGAAGGATGCTTTCTGGGTCATCAACTATTTCAGGTGGATCTGGGTCAGGATGGGCTCTAATGTGAATCTTTCTAGGAGCCACTATGCTGTATTTTTTAGACCCTAATAACAAGAAAAGCTCAACCAGGTATGAAAATCTTTGAGAGGTTAACTAATCTGTTTTACACAAATTTCAATCCTATAGTCCTCTGACTGAGTTTGAAGGATAGTATAGCGATGAGGGTTATCCCCAGTGGAGTCGCCATTATGTTAGCACCCTGTAATTAGCAAGATTGGCAAAGTCCAACTGCAAAGGTAACATCATACCACTTTGGGATTCAAGGATCTAGCCCTCCTGAATCAAGAGAGGGATCTCTCTATAAATGAGTTAAAATATGTGATCTTCAAACGCTGAAATTGTGATATTAGGCTAGTTATGAAGAGAATGGGTTTGATTTGTTTGTTTTTGGTTGGGAAAAGACATGATGAAGATGAAAGGCAGTTCTAAATAAAGGGTGAAAATGTCTACAATGAAGGAATGATTCAGTTGACAGAAAAGGGCAAAGACAGTTTTAACCCATTGGGCTATGGAGTCATAGGAGGATTTAATTGGACAACAAGATTCAAGAAGGATCCATGGGGCAAGTTACTTATATCAAAGGATATTTTAAAGTGATTTTATGGAATGAAACAGATAAGAAGTGAAAGACCAAACAAAAGGAAGAACAAAGCATAGTCTAAGATCAAGTAAGTACATTTAAACTAGCTTGCTTTCAACATGTACTTAAGGGGAAACATAAAATTATTTCTGTTGATCAGGTAAGTGCTTTTAAACTAGCCTGCATTGAAGTAATTTCAATCAGAAACATTTAAAAAACAGCTCGAACTGCTTAATATCAGGTAAGTGCTTTTAAACTAGCCTGCTTTCAGCATATTCGATAAGGAAACACAGATGATAATCACAAAGAGCAATCTAGATCAGGGAAGTACTTTTAAACTAACCTGCATTAATATACTCTAAGGAAAACACAGGGAAGGCTTGTTTTAAAGAGAAATCTAGATCAGGGAAGTACTTTTTAAACTAACGTGCATTAATATACTCTTCAAAGAGAACATTCAAATGAAGAAAACATAGAAGTAAAGCTTTCAGTAAGAGTAGGGTACCGTGGAGAGTACATCCTAACTCTATGTTTGCTGCTCTTTATCAGAGAAAGTGAACAGAGTGAAAACATTAAGCAAGATAACAATTAACAGTAAGGAGCACATCACCATTGACATAATTGAGGATTCCATGAATCAGCAGCTTGTATTGATGTTCAAACCAGTTACAATCTACAAGCCCGGTGGGTCTCTACAGCTTTGAAATTATCATATCAGCTTGTGTATCTTTCAGTTACAAGAAAGGGCATCAGTAGCTTTAGAATAACCATTACATGCATTCAAATGTCCAGAGACCAACATTTTCTCATCTTCTATAGCAGTATTTATAGAAAAATGGAGAGGTGGGAGGATTTCCCAGGGGTCAAGTATTATCAATTATGCAATTAATGCAATTCCTGGCCTTTGGGAACCAGGCAAGGCATAAGGTGGGAATATAATCATTTATAACTCTATTTCACAACTCTGTTTGTGTCATTCAAGGCCAAATGATTGAAAAGACCTGCTTCCCGACTGTTCTTCAACTTCCAGAATGGTTTTTCCGACAATTAGAGATAAGATTCTTTGATTTGCATTAATTGTTCAGCGATCTTTAATTTCTGCGAGGCTGCTGGTGTCTTTTGGAGCTATGGAGGGTTCAATTAGCCTCTTTTTATGGCAGTGGAGGCTTTCTCAGCTTGACATATGTCTTCGTCGTTCCCAAAACACCTTTAATTAACTTGAAATCTGTATTTTGGGTCTTCAATCTCCAGTTCTGATAAATTTTGTCTTCGGCGCTGATACTCTTTAACAAATGATGAATTGTGCTTGTCTTCTGGTGCGCAGGGTAGTAGCGGGGTCGAATGGCATCAATGGGTCATGAATTCACTGATAAAATGTAAATATAACACCCTTCAAATGATTCTTTATGAACTCAGAAGACAGAGGATCATCACCCTCGGCCTTTGTGGTTTCTTCAAAATGGCGAAAAAATCATTTGAAAACCTGCAAAATACAAACAATTTGTTATAAAATCCTGCGTATTTTGCTGATTACTTAGGAGGCGTGTGCGGAGGAGCGTTGGATCATGGAGCGGGGGCGCAGATCAATGACAGAGATGCAGCGGCAGAATGTAATGAGCAAATCCTTTGTAAATCACAAAATATAACATTTTCGACTTTACAAAGGGAAAAAGTCCTTTTTATATGAATGGCGGGGGTATCGTATGGTGGGCCCGACGGGACTAATCGCAAATCGCAAAAAGTGGAAAACGCGATGGTGGATTATGCGACGGAGAGAAACTGCGATATGGCGATAATGAGACATTGCGATGGGCGGAAAACTGCGATGGGTTTGATCACATCACAAATATTTGCGATGGATCGATTGACCAACATATGAAAATGCGATATTGCGATTATGCGATTTGTGATGGATCACAGCGCATATTTTTGCGATCAGAACTTTTAAAAACGAAGCTGCAATTTGGATTTTGCGATTTGTGCTTTACGATATGCGCCAAAGGGTTTAAAACTTGGTTCCAGGGTGCAGGCGTATGGAAGAAAAGGGGGTTAAAGACTTAGCCTAAGGGCTTAAGTCCAATACTTATGAAAAATACGTTTTTAAATGATTTTCAAAGGAAATGGAGGGTTTCGGTAAGGTTCAAGAGTGAGTCTTTAACCTTAATAAAGTGAATTTTCATGAATGGAAGAAGGGAACTCATGAAAAATAGAGGAATTCATGGAGAAAAAGGGGAAACAAATGAAGGTTAGTTCTGAAGTGGGGGAGGGAAAATATGGCCTTTGCAGAAGTGATCTGGCTTGGAAATCAGCAGGATTTCTGAGTCTTTTGAAATGTAAACAGCAGTGTAGGATCTGGACAGAGGGAGAAATGGCAGGAGGCCTTAAAGAGACTTCAAGAGCCAACAAATTTTAGTGATAAAATTTGTTCCTTGGAGGCTCCAGAAAGTTTTAGCCACCTTTTGGTATAAAAAAATATTATAGGTGGCTAACAGGAGGTAAATTTATGATGGCCTCAACCTTCAAGGGATCGACATGAATGCCAGATTTGGAAACAATGAATCCCAGTAATCATCCAGATTGCACAAAAAAACACACTTGTGCGGATTCAACCGAATCCTGTAATGCCTACATCTCATAAAAATTGCTCGTAAATGAGTAGGATGATCTTCTCTGTGCAATGAGTGAGCAGGTAAATCATCAAGAGAAGGCTGCACAATGTGTTTAATGCCATGAAAAGTGTAAGACATTTCCCTTTGAAAAGTTGCACCAGCATTCTTTAATTCGAAAGGTAATTTACAATAAGAAAATGTTCTCCAAGGACAAATGAACATTGTTTTTGGTTGATTAGTAGGGAGTATGTTTATTTGATTATATCCGGAAAATCCATCCAGAAATGAAAAAATCTCATTTCCGGCACAATCATCAATGATTTGGTTGATATAGGGGTAGGATAATTGTCCTTTGGACAGGCTTTATTAATATCCCTATAATCGACACATACTTGTATAGTCCCTTGTTTTTTAGTAACAGGAACTATATTAGATACCCAATCTGTTAATGGGATTGGATAAATAAAACCTGCTCTTAGTAGTTTCTTAACTTCAACTTTAATAGCAACAACTTTTCGCGGATCCATTGGACGTAAATGTTGTCTTATAGGCTTTGCATCCAAGTATGTTTTTATTTCATGAATGACAATTTTTGGATCAATTCCTGGCATTTCTTCGTAGGACCAGGAAAATATATCGCAAAATTCTTGAAATAGGTCTTTATATGTATTAATTTTGTCAATCGAACAAGAAGCTCCTATATGAATGTTTTCAACAACTCCAGGTTTAACTGATATGTCAATAGGAACAATTGTAGAAATGTTTCCCAAATTAGTCTCAGAATCCGAAATTGTAATTGTGATTAGATTCTGTGGTTCCTTGACATAATCAATTGTAAAAATAGACAAAAAATCATTTTCAAATCTATCAAGTTCGGGCAAAAATGAATATTTATGATGTAGACCATCCCAGGGTAATTCATCCATAGACAAAAATTCACGAATATTTTCATCAATATAAAACACTTTTTGGAAAGGATCGGAAATAGATGTCAAGGCTGAGCTTGATAGTGAAGAAGACTCTTCGGTGACCACATTAATTGGATTAGGATTAGTTGAATATGTGTTAGAAAATGATTGTACCGCTGTATATGCTATCTCAAAAGGACTCAAAGGCATCTCGCCATTGAAAGAATCCATTTCTGACTCTGAAGGCACTATCCAAGAATCATCCAATCGAATAGTACTTGATGAAATCATATTGATATTAGAAATAGTACGCGGTATGTTGGGTGGAGGCATAGAAAAATTTCCCATCAAAGCAGAGTCTTTTACTAAACCTACTCTAACATCTTCATAAGGAATAATCGATTTTCAAACATGTTGGTTACTCTCTGTAGAGGCTAGGTCGGACGAATAATATGACAATTGATCGATTTTCACAATCTTTCATTTATGAGGAAACATGATTAACCAAATGATGGAAGACACGATGGAAGTCATAGCATAATACCAACTTCGACCCAGAAGAAGGTTTTAATCTAGAGGGGCATCAACTACTTCCACATCTAGATTAACAGTTTTTCCTTCGACCTCTATAGGTAGATCCTATAAAATTCCAAACGGATGGAATCCTCTTCCATTAAAAGCTTTAAGGATTGTCAAATATTGGTTAAGTTTCAGAGAACCAAGACTTGTGCAATAGTTTAACGACATAATGCGCGTGGATTCCCCCTCATCAATTACAATACAAAAAATTCGTCTGTTTTTTACTGATACTGGAATCTAAAAAGCCATCTGATGAGGGAGTCTTGGTGTAAAATTTTCTAAATCAAAGACCATAAGGTTAGAATCCTAAGAATATATAGCTCCAATAGCTGATAAAAGTAATTTCCTCTGTGCTAGACATGATTGCAGCACTTCTAAGGTTGACATTGCTGAAGGGGAAATTGCCAAGTCTTCAACAATGTTGTAGTTCTGAGCAGTTCTCACATGTGGATTGAAAGTTGATTTCCAAAGTACACATTTAGCAAGCAGTTTAATTACTAGATCAAGATTAGGTTTCTCGACATGAAGTGGATCATAAACCAAAGGAGATGTAGCTAGTGTTGAATTATAATTTTCTACTTCTTTACTAGTAACAGGGTTTTTACTTCCATAGCCTTGTGATCGTGTCGCAACCATAAACTCAGACATCATTAAAATATCTGCTGATGAGTGTGAAGAATATCCTATCATTTTTCTATCTTGAGTAGGAAAAGGATCCTTCAAGACAACGGGTGTGGGCGAACCTTTGACGAATTTAGAGACCTCAGAGCGATGTAGACACTTTTTAGTAAAGTGATCCTCGTCACAGATAAGACAAGGATAATGAGGTTTTCGTTTATCATCAGATGGTTCAGTTTTTTTGGTTTTCTCCTTGGGAGATGAAGTCTGTTTTCTTTTATTCTTACCTGTCTTCTTATTACCGGTTTTTTATTTAGTTGTAGATGAATCTACAATGTGAATGTCGGCAGAAGTTTCAAGGGAAGAATATCCTTTCGGTGAATCAGGCAAAGTTATTATATGAGAAGTAGTTTTTGAGGACTTATTATTACTTTTATTTGTGTTAACTAAACCAATTACACCATCTACAGCATGAGACCCTAAAGGAGTTGCAGTTATTTGACCAGGACGTGGTAATTTAGGAATTCTTTCGTACAAAGTACCAGACTGTGTATATACAAGGTCTAAGTACTGAGCTTGAGCAATGACCTGTTCTTCAGTAACAACTCCTCCCTTAGCCACATCTTTAGCGATCTTTGGAAGTAATGATTTGATGAACCATTCTGCCAAGATCTGATCTGGGATAAAGACTTTCACCAAACATCTTCTACGTCTCCATTCATGTATGTGATCGGATATGTACGTAGACGTAGATTGTTTTAATGAAGTCAATAATTCTGTGCCATTTTCATATCTGACTGGAAATTGAAAATGTCTTCAGAAAGTTGTTGCTAAAGCATTTAAATTGTTGAATGAGCCACGTGGTAGTTCAATGTACCATTTTGCAGCTAAACCTATCAGTGTTCTCTGAAATAGTCGTAACCGAATAAAATCATCAATCAAATATTTGGATGTGCACCAGAGGTGGTAAGTCATAACATGGTTTGAGGGGCCCTCTCCTGATTTCCCTTCAAATTTAGGGATATCACTGGGAAAATTATTTGGCATTGGCGGCCAATACAGAAGATAATAGATGGGATCATTCGTTAGGCGTGACAAATTGTGTAAATCCAAAAGTTGCTATGAATGGAAACTGACGGTTAGGGTCTTGAGCAATTTGATAACCTTGTGGAACTATACTAGTATCAGGAGGAGGATATCCAGGATATCCTGGAATAGCCTATGCATTTGGGATTGGAATACCTCCCAGATAACCATGATTAGCCGGACCATATTGGGGTTGAGCTGGTATCTAATATGTGTAACCAGAGTATGGTTGATGCTATTATACTGGATTTTGCACTATAGGCCCATATTGATACTTCCCTTGATATGGTTGATAAACAAACTGAGGTTGGCTTGTTATAATTATACTTGTACTAGGTGGTCCCGTAGGCATCTAAAGAATAGTCTGAACTGTGGATCCAGGTTGTGGTGTAGAAACTACAGGGATTTGTTGTGATACTTGAGAGGATTTATAAATAGGGGTTGTAGAAACTCCAGGAATAGGTGTGGTAGCTTGAACAAAAGTTGGTTTATCAGTTTGAGGTGGATTTTTAGGTGTACTTGGAGCAGGCTGCTAAACTATACCAGATGCAGGTACCTGAATCATAGGTTGAACATGTTGGACAGGTTGTTGGATTTGAATGTAACCAATTGGCTAACCAAGTTGATAATAGGGTACTTGCACATTAGGTTGAAAATTATGTTGAACTTGGGATGGATCCCACACCGTGTTTACTCTAGGATATGAAGGTCCCATTGAAGTTTGTGTTGCATGAGAAGGACCATATCCAGGTTGATAATTTGGAACATATGCTTGATAATTAGCTAGATAATTCACCTCCTTGAAACAATTTTTGTTCTGGGTAGTATTGTGGCTCTAAAGGAGGCTTCTATCCCTAGAAAGATGGTTGCCCTGGTATAGGGTATTGTCCTTGAAGAGGCTGCGGACCCTGATTTGGGTACTGTCCTTGAGGTTGATATTGTCCCTGAGGTATGTACTAACCTTGAGGTATGTACTATTCTTGAGGTTGATATTGTACTTGAGGTATGTATTGTCCTTGAGGTTTCCCCCCAGGCAATAAATTACCACTTTGAGGTTGCCCCCCAAGTGGTAAATTACTACCTTGAGGGTCAGGGTTAGTAATGTTTCCAGACATCATGTAAATGTGTTCCGCACTGAAATTTTTGGTATGTGACTCATTTGGACCAGATGATGGTATATTTTTGTTGGGAGAAGGAGCTACTCCTGAGAAACTACCAGAAAGCGAATGGTATCCTGCCGGAACAGACGGACCACCATAAAAATATGATTCTAGTGATGCAGAATACATGGATGACTCACCAGACATGTATAATGGAGGTCTGTAACCTCTTGGTATGGCATACAAAGGAATTTGGGGTGGCGAATAGTTTAGAATAGTATTGTGTAGAAAGTATGTCAACTAAGAATACCAAGGATCTTGTTTGAAAGGGCTATAGTAAATCGATTCATTTGGCCTAAGATCTAAAGAGTCCTGATTTGAAGGAAGAACAAATTCTTCTTCAGTGTCAATAACTTCTTCAATACTAATGAGACCAGGAGGAAGATTTTTAGTGATACGATACTTCACTCTGGGTGAATCAGGACGATGAGGGGTTGGAGAAATGAACTCAGAAGCAGTTTCAGATATAGCAGGTTCAGTTTCTGGTTCAGAATTTTCAAGATCAGTAGCTGATAATTCACTAGTTGTAGAAACAAGTTCAGCTAGTTCAAAAATTGAAACTCTTCTTGGAGTACTCTCTGTTGTTTGAGGTTGATCTACTTTGTATTCAGGATGAATAATTATTGATGTTTCTTCATGTTCAGTTGATCCAGTCCGTGATGTTTTTCCTTTCTCAGATTTAAATTTTTCTAACTGGCTTGGTGTGTACTCAAGGGGTTTCCCCTGCATTCTACATGATTTTCTAGGTAATTCATCCACGATTAAAATTTTTAACACACGAAATCAAAGAAAATTTAAACAAAAATGTCCTAAAGTCTCTAAGGAAACAATCAAATTGATCACACGCCTACAAAATATAAGAGAGCAATCCACACAAAAACAGTAGATTCCCACATTAAAAACACTAGTTGGTGATGAAATCCAATGTCGTAGAATTTTAATGCAGAAATGGCGGTTGGAATAGTTACCCCGACAACATGCTTAATGAAACAGTCCAGTGTAAGTTTCTCCACTTAAACCATCTCGAAGTGAAGAAAACCCTCCGGAAAGTTCAAGTGAGTCTAGTTGACGTCTGCTCCAAGTACAGTGGGACCTTCCCTCCACCATCACCTTGGGAAAGAATCCTAAAGTTTATAGCCACTAAGGTCACCAACGAGAAAAAATATAAATGGGGGAACAATCTATGATCCGATATACACGCAAGGGAATAGTAACTAGCTCAATCCCATTGAAGGCTCCTTGATATAATCCAAGGTTTACCGAAAAGTGACCCCAGGCTCCTCGACAATGGTCTATCCAAGGTTTACCGTTTTTAATACGTGCAGATCTGCTATCTTTCTCAATGAGATAGGTACGATTACCTCACTGGTTCGGACATGATCTCGTGCTTGACTCTTTTAATAAGAGCTTCCCAAAGCACACATGCTACAATTTGATTTTTCCTACCGCAAGATTACTATTTGTTTGTTTTAACTGTCCTGGAATGTTAATTACATCCTATTCCAAGACACTAGCCTAAGCTATGTTGGTGGAAAAGAGCCCTAGAAAATGTAAAAATATTTAGATTGATTTTAATTAAAGCGTTGTTTTTAATTTGGCTGTTTCTTAAGACAAAAGGTATGGAAGTGAAACCTCAATGATATTTTATGACCCGAAGCAAAAATACTCTAAATGCATCTATATGAAAGTGAAACTCTTTTCTTTTCAATGAAATATATTTAAAGGAAATATTTGAGAGATTTAGATAACATTCATAGCACCAACTCTTTCTCTTATAAACAAAAATATTTGAAAATAAGATGATTTATTTGAGAACTCAATTTCATACGATGATCAATTGCTCATTCAAAATGAAATCCTTCATCAATTAGATCAGAAACTACAAATTAGTTAACAAACTGTTTCCAAAAGGAAAACCTTATCGAAAACTCCTAAAAACACAAAATTCAAAACCAAAAGAAAACATTAATGTTGAATTCTATCTAGAAAGTTTCGAGGATGTTTGGCTTAGTTTGTGATTGAACCAAGAAGAATTTTTTCTTATCTCAGCAAAAATAAAAACATCCAACAAATGGTTTAAAGTGAAATTCATGCCTTAGTAAGCTTAAGACTCTTCTAAATTTGCAAATGAAAATAAAACTCATTTTTCATAAAAGCAAGGGTTGCAACAACTTCAACGGCTCAACAAGAAAATAACAACATACCAATAAGCTAAGTTATATGATGGTTTCTAATAGAGAGCAACAAGAAATTAGGGCAAACACTTACTTATAAAATGGAAATCATATGAAAAACCACTCAGACACAAGAATTGCCGAAAGAAATTCACACATAAGACTTTGATAGTCAAGACAAGTTGGGGCAAACATAGAGATTCTATAATCTGACACTTGAAAAGGAATTCTTATTTTTTCTAAAATTTTCCACTAGTCCACAAGTTTCAATGGAGAATAGTGTGGTACCGCACTGTTCTGAACTAAAAACTGTGGAGGTTACCGCACTGTCTTTAAACAAAAACTGTGGAGGCCAAGGAAAACAAAGAAAAAATAAAAATTCAGATTTACTTTTCAGGGATCCTGGTAAGTTATCTACCCAACCCAGTTTAAGACTAATCAAAATAAAAAAATCAAATTGAAAAATAAAAAGAGAAGCGAAGTTCTATTCCCCAGTGGAGTCGCCATTTTTTTATGCATATAAATCCTTGTTGCGGACAAGAACGATCTCCCTAGTATCCTAAGGATATCTAGAAACAAACAGCCAAATGAAAACCATTTTCTCTAGATAATTTTTGATTCATAATTACTAATAAAAAAGTATGAGGACATGCCCCTACCTGAAGTCCAACGATTGCCGAAATCTTCTATCCAGTCACTCCAAAAGAGGTCACTTTAGCATGTGAAACCTACAATCAAAGATAGATAAAAGGATTAAAAGCACCTACAAGATATAATAATTGAGAAAACACTAATCTATCTCAGTGATCAAGGAATCTAAGAATTGAAATACTCAAATAGATACATGAACAATTCAATGAGAAAATGGAATCCATCTGTATTAACTTGTATAATAAGAAGTAACCTTACAACCTTTCGCCTTGATGTTATACAGGTTCTTCCGGGGTCCTGAACAATCGTTCTCTCTCAGATTGACAAGCCTTATTATCTCTAAACTAGCATGTAGTCATCGACATGAGTGTGTGATCATTCTCATATAAAAAATGGCTAGTGTAGAGAGTATGCTCTCTCAGGAATTTCTTCAGCAACAAATATGTATGTCTACACCATTTACAAGCTACCATCTACCGTTGAGACTGAAACGTGAGCTCAATTTATAGGTAAATGGAGGTAGTTTCAGTTCCATGAAGAGGGGATGGATTCCTCTTATGAAGGGATTTGAGCTCCATATACCTAGGGATAAACTCCATTAGTGAGGGATAGAGCTCATGAGTATAGGATAAAGCTCGAATTGAACGCGCTTCTAAAAAGCTTCCAGTTGGGAGAATATTCGACTAGCTGGGTTTCTAGAACTTACTTTTCCTTTTATTTGACTGTTTATGGGGGTTCGCAGGTTTTATAAGAAAAATGTGTGGGATGTGCTGCAGGCTATAGAGAAAATATCTGTGGATCTGCAGGTAAGGGCTAGGAAAAGTGTGGAGTTAGACTTTTTAGGGTTTTAATGAGCTTTACTCCAATTCCAAGACTTGCTTTAGGAAAATTAGGATATTTGACCTCTAAGGGAGCATAATATAGGTAGTGATGAATCTATATAGACATTCAAATGTCATGGTGACAAAATAACATGTAATAGGCAGGAAAACATCTAGTGTATTTTCTAGCTTATTTTCCTATGCTTAATGTTTTTAATTCTATCTTTTTTAATGTGAGGGTTTTAAAAGAAGAAAAAAAGAGTATATTGTAGAGGTAACACCCTTAATAAACCTCTATACTTCTAGCCCATACAACCCTAGTGCTATGCTAGTAGCTATAATACCATATTGTAGCATACCCAATACCTCTCACACACTTTAAGGAGATAGGGTACTTCTTAAAACCACCAATTTCACTTCAAATTGTTTCTATGATACTTTTCCTCACTAGCATGTTATCAATTTATTAACAAATGAAAACATGCAAATGTAGATTTATGCAGGAATAATTAATTATTCGATCAACAATTGTGTTATAAACTATAATTATAATCTTATACACGTGAGTAAGACTAAACAAACCATAAAGCAATAAAATCCATAACATAAGTAGCTTTAATTCAACATAATTGACCTATACATTCATGAACACTTATATATCTTGAATTTTCCACCAATTGGCTATATGGGAAGGATATTCAACCCAACCATAGGTTCCCTGCTATACCAATTCTCTACATAAAAACTTCCACCCTCATGTTGAGTTTATCAATCCACAAGGGAAAACATTTCCTATGGATGAATCTAATTCTCTTTTCACAGCCTACTTCTTAGGGTAAGAATCAATATTTATTACTAAAATATTCCCAATTAATAACTCTCTTTTCCCAATAACTTAAATATTCTAATGAATTATATTGTGTATAAAATTCTTTAATTGTAGTAATTATCATTCCATTGAGTCGCAATTCTCTCAGAATTCAAGGTTGTATCTTTCTATACCCCATTTATACACTTATGCATATTCTAACTGAGGGAGTAACTCTCCATAATTTCCCTAATAGGATGAAAAATTGAGCTCTCTCAAATTTGATAACTAGAATTCTTCCACTCAATGATTACTTCAACAACATGAACAGTTGAAATGGAATGGTAGTTCAAATTAATTGATCTCTCAAACCCTTAGCACGTTGAACCTTTGAGAATTCATATCCTCCATTTATTTGAAAGATAGCTAAAAACATATGAAATCTTACCTAAAACCTTCCAAAATCTCTTTCCTTACATGACCAAAAAATGCATAGCTAAAATTACATATAAGTAAGAAACCGTAAACATTCCTAAAACACACAATTCTCCTCTCTTATTACTAATCCCAAGGATTAGGCAATACAAATAATTTTTTTTTAAATAATTAAAGATTATCAATAAAATAATATTATTTATTTTTTCTCACCTTAAACCCTTTAAGTCCCATTTCCTTCCCTTCTTGTGAAATTATAGCCCCATGTTTTTGACACTCTTCTTCAATATGTAATGTACCTTTTAATTATCATTTATTATATAATTGTACAATATGTAATCTACTTTTTAATTATCATTTATTATATAATCTTATATATTACATCATTTGAATTTTTCATATTCACGATATAAGCAAGAAATAATAATTTGATAATCAAAATTAAAGCACTCCAATGAGACTATTTCCACTATTACAAAAATATCTATTAGCACAACCACATTAATAAATGTGGTTGATATGCGTCGATACACGTATGTCAATCATATGCACAATCACATAAGCAAATGTGGTTAGCACAAATCAAATGCACAAGCGCATAAGCAAATGTGGTTGGAAAACACCGATGATAATGATAATGATGATGATGATAATAATAATAATAATTTTAAATTAATTTTTGTTATTACTCATAAATTATTAAAATCATTTTAAATTTATTATTTTTATTACTCATTAATCACTATTAATAGGCTATTATTATTTAATATTACTAATAATATAAATACTACTTTTATTATTAAATAATAATAATAATAATAAATTATTCATAAATGGTATAATTTTTATATTTTTGTTAATTTAATTTAATAGCATATTAATTAATTGATTAATTATTAATAAATTATTAATAAATTATTTAATAAATATTAATTCATTCATCAATTAATACTAAATTATTAATTAATTCATTATTAGTAATTAATTCAAAATTAAATTATAATAATTTAGTTATAAAAAATTATTTATTGATTAACTATTTAGTTAACAATAATTACTTAATTAATTCGTTAAGAAAATGATTAATTGATGAATTCAATATTAAATATATCATTCATTCATTATTAATAATTAATTCAGAATTTAATAAGAAAAATCTATTTATTTAAAAATTATTTAATTATTATTAGTATTTACTAATATAAATATTGATTTTATTTATAAAAAAATATAGATATTATTTTTTTTTTATAATTTGTATTACTTATTATTAATTAATTAAACATACAGATTTATGTTTAACCCAAGGAATAATATTAAAAGTCTCATGAATAACATTATAACCTATGAATATGAATCTTTAGATTAATAAACTCAAGGAATTGATGTAATAAACTCGAGGAAATAGTTAACCCAAAGGTTTTATTCTAAAAATCTAAGGGATCAATATTATAAACTCAAGGTATATAAACTCCAATATAAACATTTATACCCTAAAAAAATCATGGTTGCAGATATTTGATTTTAATATTGATACAATATTTGTTACAATGTGACGTTGGACCATGGTTGACCATTGTTGACCATGAATGGTTTTCATATGGAGGTAATTTTTGGAACACTGCATCGTTGGACCATGGTTGATTTTCATATTGAGAAAATATTTGTAACAGTGTGTCGTTGGACCATGGTTGACCACGATTATAAACCCAATGGATTTATATTAAACCCGAAGATTAATATTATAAACCCTTTGAATAATATTATACCCTAGGAATATTAACCCTTATATTATTAAATCTAAGGGGTTAATATTATAAACCCAAGGGAATAATAAATTGAAGCGATTAAACCCAAGGGATCAATATTATAAACTCAGGGTACTGATATAAATATTATAAACCCTAAAAAAATCATGGTTTCCAACGGTTGATTTTCATATTGAGACAATATTTGTTACAATGTGAAGTTGGACCATGGTTGACCATTTTTCACCATGATTGATTTTCATATGGAGACAACCTTTGTAACAATGCATCGTTGGACCATGGTTGATTTTCATATTGAGAAAATATTTGTAACAATTTGACAATGGACCATGGTTGACCACAATTATAAACACAATGGATTTATATTAAACCCAAATATTAATATTATAAACCCTTTGAATAATATTATACCCTAGGAATGTGAACCCTTAGATTAATAAATCTTAGGTATTGATATTATAAACCCAATGGAATAATAAACTAGAAGAATTAAAAAAAAAAATCCCTAGGGATTAATATTAATGTCAAGGGATGATATTATAAACCCTAAGATAAATGTTATAAATCCTAAAATAAACATGATGATTGACCATGTTTTACCATGGTTTATTTTCATATTGATATGATCTTACCATGGTTGAAAATGGACAACCATGGTTGTCATAATGTAACATTGAACCAAGGGATTGATAAACTGAAGGGATAGAACCCTTATATTGATAAACACAAGGGATTGATATTATAAACCCAAGAGATTGATTCTAAAACACCATGGTATTATAAACCCAAGGGATCAATATTATAAACATAATCTTTGTCAAAATGTGATGTTGGACAATGGTTGACCATGATTGATTTTCACATTGAGACAACCTTTAGCATATTGCGACATTGGAAAATGGTTGGTCATGGTTGATTTTCATATTGAGAAGAGCTATGTCATAATGCGACGTTGGATCATAGTTGACCATGGATGACCATAACTATCAGAATGTGACATTGAACCAAGGGATTGATAAAACGAAGGGATATGAACCTTTAGATTGATAAACCCAAGGGATTAATATTATAACCCTAAGGCATATAAACCCTAAGATAAATAATATAAACCGAAGGGATTAACAACGAAAACCCAAAGCCCGTTGGGGTTTGGTCTAGTGGCAAGCGAACGTGTTGCTAAGACGTTCGTGCCGTGGTGCAGGTCACGAGTTCAAGTCCCGTCTTAACCGAGGGGCTGTTGTTGCGGGCTCAGAAGTTTCCTCCTAGGAGTATAGGGGTAGCCAGCGAGATTCGACCCCGTGTCACGCGAGTACGATACCGTTGCAGTTGCCGATTCTCCTAGTCACAAAAAAAAAAAAAAAAAAAAAAACAACGAAAACCCAAGGGAATAATATTTAACCCAAGGGATAAATATTACAATCCCAAGGTATATAAACCCTAAGATAAATATTATAAACAAAAAAAAACATGCTTGACCATGGTTGACCACAATTGATTTTCATATTGACAAAATATTTGTCATAATTCCATGTTGTACTATGGTTGACCATGATTAATTTTCATATTTTGACAACCTTTGGCACAATGCTATTGGGTATGTGTTATATTCTTTCCACGATTAGTCGCACATGCGGGGGGGTCACAGGGGGGGTGATAGCCTGCCATGTATGTTGCGACAGGTGCAACAAGGGGGTCACAGGGGGGTGGCAACCCCCCCTGTTCGGGGTCCGAGGCAGTGACCCGGGAAAATTTTTTTGGACCCTATTTTTCGGTGGGAAAACCTGCCCATGGTTTTGTGCATGAGTTTGCACATGGTTTTGGGGCATGATGATTTTCGGCCCCTAGTATTTTGTAGATCCGGTCAAGGGAACTATGATTATGTTCTAATCCAGGGTTAATGGATTGGGGTTTATGTATGATTGAGCATGTATATATATGTGTTGTAACACTAAAAGGAATATAATGGAAAATCAAGTTGGTCGTCCCGATTTGGGATCCAGGGGAAAATCTCTGTGTATATCTGTTTTATGTTTTATGCTCTTGCTATCGTTTATTTCCTGTTTTTAAGATTCGTTTGTAGATAATTTCTATACAGGGTTAAAACCTACATTTGGTATCAGAGTTGTTTCGGCTTCAAGGGGATGCCTTTGCTGCTGAGGGGTTTTTTTCTCAGGCCTGTGGTAGACCCTGTTCAGTGGGAGATCTACGGGATTGATTATTGTGGTGAAAGAAGATGGCAAGCAATGGAAAGATAAAGATTGAGAAATTTAATGGTCAAATTTTTGAGTTGTGGAAGCTCAAGATGGAGGATCTACTGGTGGATAAAGATCAGTGGATCATGGTAGATGCAGGTACTAAACCAAAGACAATGTCAGATGAAGATTTGAAGAAGTTGGATTGGGAGGCGAAGAGCATAATACGGTTGTGTGTCTCAGACTCGATATTGTTAAATGTATCTGGGGAAGCTACGGTGAAGGATTTGTGGGACAAATTTGGGACTTTGTACACCAATATAAGTCTCTGGTGAATAAATTGTTCCTGTGGAAAAATATGTATAACTTGATGATGAAGGATGGAGACTCCATGACAGAGCATCTAAACGCCTTCAATACTGTGGTAAGCCATTTGTCATCTGTTGATATTAAAATCTCAGATGAAGATAAGTGCATTAGTTTGTTGTGTTCTCTACCAGATTCATGGGAAAATATGGTTATTGCAATAGGTAGCAAAACAACTACCTTGAATTTTAATGACATTGTCTCAGCCTTGCTGTCGGAGGAAATGAGACGGCGAAATATGGAGGGAAAAAATGGAGATGCATTATCTGTATGAGGAAGGTCCTAGAACAAAAAAAATAATAAGGTTTCGAGTGGGAGATCTAAATCTCCAGGAAAGTTTGCAAAGGTGTGCTGGAAATGTGGAAAGGAAGGGCACTACAAAAAGGACTACAGATCTAAAGCCGTTGAGAAAGGAAAGGGATCTGATGATGCTCCTTCTGTAGAGGCAAAAGCCAACTTAGATGAAGGTGGGGATGTGTATTTGGCTTCTTCTTCAAATACACATGTATATCATGAGGCATGGTTGATTGAATCGGGTGCATCCTTTCACTTCACTCCCCATAGGGAGTGGTTCTGTGAGTATGACAAGTATGATGGTGGTGATGTCTTATTAGAGGATGATAGGAAGGCCAGAATCGTCAGACGTGGAAAAGTCAAGTCGAAGCTACATGGTGGAAGGATGAGAACACTTCCTGGTGTTCTGCACATTCATGCATTGGCTAGAAATTTGATTTTTGTAAGCAAGATGGATGATGCAGGTGTAAAAAGAGTGTTCGAGAAATATACCTGCAAGATGGTTTGGGAAGCACAGGTATTAATGCGGGGAGTTCGGATTGGAACTCTGTACAAGCTTCAGGGTATCATTTTTATTAATGGGTGCAATAGTTCTATGGGTCTTGAAAGTGGAGCAGAAAGCCTAGCGGTCTCTAGAGAAAATACCATGCTATGGCATCAAAGGCTTAGATATATTGGAGAGAAGGGCCTCCAGATACTGCATGGAAATGGTATGGTAGAAGGTATGTCTAATTTCTCTCTAGATTTCGATTTCTGTGAACATTGTGTATATGGGAAGCTGAACCAGGTGAGTTTTCCTTCTGGTGCTAAGAGGGCGAACAAGATATTAGAGCTTGTTTGCAGTGATGTGTTTGGACCTGTGTCGGTTCCATCACTGGGAAATTCTGTGTACTATGTTTCATTCATAGATGAATTATCAAGGAATACATGGATATATTTCTTGAGGAAGAAATCTGAAGTCTTTGATAGATTTAAAGAATTTAAGGCTTTGGTGGAAAACCAGACAGAGAAGAAGATAAAGGTTTTGAGGATAGATAATGGTGGAGAATTCTGTAAGAAGTAATTTGAAGAGTTCTGTAAGAAGTGTGGTATAGCACGACAAAAGAATATTCCATACACACCTCAGCAAAATAGAGTTGTAGAAAGAATGAACATAATGCTGATGGAAAAGGCAAGAAGCATGCTCAGTGGTATCGGGTTAGGACAAGAATTCTGGGCAGAGGTAGTGAAGACTGCATGCTACTTGGTTAACATATCACCTTCATCAGTGTTGGAGGATAAGACTCCACATGAGGTATGGACTGGTAAGAAACCATCTCTTTCACATCTCAAGGTATTTGGATGTGATGCATATGTACATGTTCCAAATGAGAAAAGGACCAAGTTTGATAATAAATCTAAAAGGTGCATCTTTATTGGGTATAAGGATGGTTTAAAAGGTTACAAGCTTTGGAACCCAGAAAAAAGGAAGGTTGTGTACAACCGAGATGTGGTGTTTAGAGAGGTGAAATATGTTGTTAAACATGAAGTCCTACCAGAGGAACCTGAGAAGATAGAGTTTGATCTAAAGGAGGATGAATCAGACTCTACAACAGAAGAATATTTAGAATAGGAAGAGCCACACACTCTAGTTGTGAGAAGATCAGTTCGGGAAAGAAGCCGGCCAGAAAGGTATAGTCCATCTACTTTCTGTTCAAATTTTTCTTTAACTATCACTGATGATGATCCCAGAACTGTCAGGGAGGCAGTGGATTTAGAGGATGGAAAACTCTGGAAGGAGGCCATGGTTGATGAAATGGCATCCTTGTACAAAAATGAGGCATGGGATTTGGTGGAGTTTCCGGTTGGAAGGAAGCTCATCGGGAGCAAATGGGTGTTTAAGAAGAAGATGAATGTAGAAGGCAAGGTGGAGAAATACAAAGCTCGGTTGGTAGCAAAAGGTTATTCTCAGGTGTCGGGAATTGATTTTGGTGATATTTATTCTCCTGTTGCCAAGGTTACTTCTATTAGATTACTCTTATCTATTTCTGATGCATTTTATTTTGAGGTAGAACAGATGGATGTGAAGAAAAAATTTCTTCACGGGGATCTGGAAGAGGAGATATACATGAAGCAACCTGAAGGCTTTGTGGTGAAGGGTAAGAAAGAACTAGTATGCAGGTTAAAAAAGTCTCTATATGGGTTAAAAAAGTCACCAAGGATGTGGTATCAGAAATATGATACCTATATACGGGGACTTGGCTTCACTTGAAGCAAAGAGGATTACTATGTTTTTTTTAAATTAATTGGTGACTATGTTATTTATTTGGTCTTGTATGTGGATGATATGTTGTTGATTGGAAATGACAAACAAATTATCCAAGATTTGAAGACCCAATTGTTCTCCAAATTCGACATGAAGGATCTTGGTTCTCCAAACTATATTTTGGGCATGGAAATTAAGAGAGAGCGAGAAAAGAGAAAGCTCTAGTTAAACCAGAGGAAGTATGTTGAGACTATATTATATAGGTTCAATATTCAGGATAGTAAACCAGTGAAGGTTCCTATTCCTGTAGGTGTAAATTTGTCTTCTGAACAGTGTCCCAAGACACAAGAAGAAGAGGAGGATATGTTCCGCGTTCCATATGCAAGTGCAGTGGGTAGGCTGATGTATGAAATGGTTTGTAGTAGACCAGACATTGCACATGCAGTGGGAGTATTGAGCAGGTTTATATCAAAACCAAGGAAGGAGCATTGGACAACAGTGAAGCGGGTTTTAAGATATTTGCGTGGAACTATTGATTATGGTTTGTGCTACCAAGGAAGGCTAGGATTGGACAGAGTTTTGGAAATCCGTGGTTTTTTTGATGCAGACTGGGTTGGAGATCTGGACCAAAGAATATCTACAATTGGGTATGTGTTTATCCTATTTGGAGGTGCGGTCAGTTGGATGTGTAAAAGACAGTATGTAGTGGCTCTTTCAACTATAGAGGCAGAATACATGGCAGCCACTCATGCAAGCAAGGAAGCAGTTTGGTTGCAGAGATTGTGTTCAAGTCTGGGGTTGGTCCAACGGGCTATAAGGATAGACTCTGATAGTCAAAGTTCAATTTTCTTGGCTAAGAATCCTGCTTATTATTCAAAGACAAAGCACATTGATGTTCAATATCACTTTGTGAGAGATATGGTTGAGGATAAAAGCGTATTGTTGGTAAAGGTGGACACTTTGGAGAATGTTGCAGATGCATTGATGAATTCTGTGAGCACTCAGAAGTTCTCTTGGTGTAGAGAAAAAATGGGTGTTACAGAGATGGTCTAATGACTAAGCTCTCTTGTGGCCCCCTGCAGAAAGAAAACAACAAGTGGGATACTGATGGGTATGTGTTATAGTATTTCCATGATTAGTCGTGTGCGCGGGGGGGCGATAGCCACACCATATGTTGCAGCGGGCGCAGCAGGGGGGCCACAAGGGGGCAACAACGCCTTGGGAAAAAAAAAATTGGACCCTATTTTTTAGTGGACGGACCCGCCCATGGTTTTGTGCATGGGTTCGCTCATGGTTTTGGGGCATGATTGTTTTCGGTCCCTGGTATTTTGTAGATCCAGTCAACGGAACTATGGTTATGTTATAATCCAGGGTTAATGGATTGGGGTTTATGTATGCTTCGACATGTATATATATGTGTTGTAACACTAAAAGGAATATAATGAAAAATCAAGTTGGTGCTCCCGATTTTTGATCCAAGGAAAAATATCTGTGTATATCTGTTTTATGTTTTATGCTCTTGCTATTGTTTTATTTTTATTTTTAAGATTCGTTCGTAGATAATTTTTCTACAGGGTTAAAACCTACAAATGTGACGTTGGAAAACAATTCACCATGGTTTATTTTCATATTGAGACAATGTCACAATGCGAAATTGGACCATGGTTGACCATGGATGATCATTTTTGTCACAATGTGACGTTTGAACAAGAGACAATCTTTGTCACAATGTCACCATGGTTATTGACCATTGTTGACCATGATTAACCATGGTTGACGATGTTTTATTTTGATATTGATACAATCTATTAGGTCCCTATATTACTAGTGTATCCCCTTATTATTATTGTTAATATAGCCCCCTTATTATTATTTTTGTGCCCATGTAGTCCCAATATTGTTATTATTGTTCCCCATAGAAGCCCACTATTGTTATTGTTGTTTCCTTACATTTTTATTGTTAGGCTGGCTAGGATTATATTGTGACCCCTTAGACACCTATATATAGAAAGGAGGTTTTGTCATTTTTAAGCATACCAGAATTGTTTATTTATGTAATTTAAAGGAGGTTGACCCCTCGAAGAAGCTGATTTCTAAGTCATTGATCTCTCTTTTCTTCTATTTTTTTAGTTGGTTTCATAACATTTGGTATCAGAGCCTTGTATTCTAGGGTTTAGTTTCTCCAAATAGGCCATCTTAGAATGTTTTCTATAACGTTTTTTTATAGAAGGTTCAGACGCTAAGAAAAATACCCATTTGATCTGAAATCCGGAGGAAAATTGTGTAAAAAATTTAGATATTGGTTCGCTATATTTAGAGAGATATGATCTAAGGAAGGTAGGTTTTTGCAGGCTCAAAAATTTCATCAGAAACAAGTGGCTGACGGAAATCGTCATTACTTTCGTTTCATACATTGGATTGGAATTCTGTAGAGAGTGAATGAAAGTGCAGGAAATTTAGGTTATTTTGTATCGATCTCAGAGCTGAAGTTCAAAATAGTGACACGTGGCATGCCATACAAGTTCGATCTACTGAACCAACCCATAATTATGTCATTGTGGGAGATTGGACATAACTTTGTCTTGAAGAATCCAAATTAGGTCTTACCTATGACATTGGAAAGAATATTAAGAGGCCTACTACAATACTGAATTTCAAATATTGGGGATCCTAAATTACAAAGATACATCAATTTCAATATTGAGCTCCTTAAGAGCAAGAAAAAGGTGTGCATCGTTTTTTAAGAAATTGCATAGGTCTTGTTTGAAAAATCAGTTTGAAGTGATTCTAAGGGAATATTGAAGCATTGTTATCAGTATTGGGTTCTATAATGTTAGGTCCCCATATTACTAGTATAGTCCCTTATTGTTATTAGTGTAGCCCCCTTATTATTATTGTTGTACACATGTAACCCCCATATTGTTATTATTGTTCCCTTACATTATTATTGTTAGGTCGGCTAGGATTATATTGTGGCCCCATGGACCCCTATATATAGAAGGATGTTTTGTCATTTGTATCATCCAAGAATTTTTCATTTATGTAATGTATTGGAGGTTTCCCCCCTCTAAGTGGATGATTTCTAAGGTATTGATCTCTCTTTTCTTCTATTTTTGGAGCTGGTTTCATAACATTTGGTATCAGAGCTTTACATTCTAAGGTTTCATTGCTCCAAATAGGTCATCATGGAATTTTCACTATTATGTTTTTTCTATGAAGGTTCAAAAGCTGAAATTTTTACAAAGTGAACCAGAAATCCTGAGGAACATCGTGTACAAATTTTAGATCTTGGTTCGCAATATTTATAGATATATGATCTGTGGAAGTTAGGCTTTTTTCAAGCTCCCGAAGTTCACCTAAACAGGTCATCGTGGAATTTTTGCTATGACTTTTTTTCTACGAAGGTTCATAAGTTGAAATTTTTACAGAGATAAGACAAAATATTGAAGAACTTATTGTAAAAATTTCAGATCTTGTTTCGAAATATTCTCAGAGATATGATCTATGGAAATTAAGGTGTGTTCAGGCTCCCGAATTTCATCTCAAAGAGGTGACCTAGGAAAAATCATCATAACTCTCTCTGAACATTGGATTGGAATTCTGTAAAAAGTGGTTGCAAGTACACAGACTTTAGTTTCCTGTGTATCAATTTAAGAGCCAAACGAGGAAATAGTGAGATGCGGCACACCGTACAATTGCGCTCTACTGAATCAGTCCATAATTAGGTCATTGTGGGAGATTCGTCATAACTTTGCCTTAAAGTATCCAAATCAGGTCAGACCTGTGGCATTCAACAGAAGATTTAAAGGGATACTACAGGATCAAATTTCAGATATTGAAGATCCGCAATTACAGAGATAGTTCAGTTTCAATATTGAGCTCCTCAAAAGCAAGAACAAGGTGTGTATTTTTTCCAAATTGCATAACTCTTGTTTGAAAAATCAGTTTTAAGTGGTTCCAAGGGCCTATTGAGCATATATATCAGTATTGGGTTCTAAAATCCCCCCTAAAAATAATTCAACACCCATTAATCCCTCTGAATACTCTACTATGACTCATGAAGATGAAGAATTGCAACATGATCCATCAAAATTACAAGAGAAAGTACACCAAATTTGACTCTCGCAAAGAGCAACAAAAAATGAAATGGAAGTTTTGAAGAAAGGAGTGGAAGCGAAGATGGATGGTTTGAATAATAATATGGATGCTTTGAAGAAAGGCATGGAAGCTAAGATGGATGGCATGGAAGTTGGCATGGAAGCTAAGATGGATGGCATGGAAGAAAAAATGAAAGACAACATGGAAAACATGAAGAATGATATAAAAGAAGACATGGAACATTTGACAAGGTTGATACAAGAAATGTTTCCTAATGCCAAAAATATAGTAGATGAAACTCATGATGATAACAAAATAAATGTTAATCGTGATTTCATAAACTCTAATGTTGGATGTAAGAACCACCATATTCCAAAGATGGATATGAGGAAGCTTGATGGAAAGGATCCCGTAACATGGATACTACAGATGGAGCAATATTTTGATCTCAATAATGTGAAAAATACACAAAAGGTATGCATTGCAACTTTACATTTAAAACAAAATGCATTTGTATGGTATCGATGGATTTTCTCCCATAAAAAAATTGTCACTTGGTCAATTTTTACGGAGGAAATGATAGCACATTATGAGGATACAAAGAGAAACACATTCTTTAGCCAATTGATAAATCTCAAACAAAAGGGTTCAGTCGTGGACCACATTGAGGACTTCCAAAACTGGAATACAAGGGTAACTGATATTCCAGAGGAACACAAGATTTCTGTCTTCATAGGGACTTTAAAGGATAACATCCAACATGAAGATCGTGTTTGGGAACCTGATTCATTGGAGAAGGCATTCAGGTTGGCAAGAAAAAATGAATGTAAAATTATGGCGACAAGGAATCCTACCATTCACATCTATAAATATGGAAGTGTTGCTACTCCTAGACTTGCACAACCTACAAGGTTGACACCACAACAATTGGAAGAAAAAAGAGAAAAATGGCTTTGCTACAGTTGTGATAGAAAATACACTAAAGGTCATAAGTGTGCTGAGAAGAAATTATTTTACATAGATTGTGAAGAGGAGGAAGAAAATGAACAAGAAACTTTAAAATAAGAGGATATACACCAGGAACCAATCCTAGAAGAAGAAGAAACGAGCCTTACCATATCGTCTAATGCATTGGCAAGAATTACCACTCCTCAAACTCTCAATATAGAAGGACATATCAAGAAGAAAAAGGTAATAGTGTTGATTGATTCGGGTATTACCCATAATTTCATTCATTTTAAGGTAGCCAAGGCATTGAATTATTTCCTATACCCAACACCAAAATGTCAAGTGATGGTTGCAAATGGAGGAACTATAAATTTCTCTTGAAAATGTCATAATATCAAGGTAACCATGGGGGAATATGTATTGAATTTTCCAATGCTTTCCATTCCAATGGTAGGTGTTGATGTTGTACTAGGAGTACAATGGTTACAATCTTTGGGGATGGTAGCCTTTAATTTTCAAGAACTTTTCTTGAATTTTTTTTCGGAAGGAAAGGAAATTGAATTACTGGGTATCGCAGGGAAGTCAGTAAAGATAAAAATCTCTAATGTCACGAAAAAACTTCTAAAGAAATAGCAACGAGGCGTAATTGCACAATTATGCTCACTAGAAGTTCCAACATCAAAATCATCTATTTCTCCAGATCTCCAAAAAGTCTTGGACAATCATTTCGAGGTGTTTGAAACTCCCAAAGGACTCCCACCTATTTGTGATCATGATCATTCTATTCATTTGATTCTAGGAAGTGTTCCTCCAAACATCATGCCTTACAGATATCCTTATGTCCAAAAGAGCGAAATTGAACGCATGATTGCAGAAATGTTAGAGGCTAGTATAATTCAAAATAGTGAAAGTTAGTTCTTTACTACAGTAGTATTGGTGCACAAGAAGGATGGATCATGGCGCATGCGACCGGATTATAGGGAGCTCAATAAGCTCACTATTAAAGATAAATTTCCCAATCTTATGATTGATGAATTATTGGATGAATTACATGACGCAATTTGTTTTACCAAGTTGGATCTTCATTCAGGATATCATCAAATTAGAATGAAGATTGAAGATATTCCAAAAACAACATTTCGAACTCATGAGGGTCATTATGAATTTTTGGTCATGCCTGTTGGCCTTACCAATGCACCTTATACATTTCAAGGGTTGATGAATTCCATTTTCAAACCCTTACTTAGAAAATTTGTGCTAGTATTTTTTGATTACATACTAATCTACAACAGGTCTTGGAAGGTCATGTTCAACATGTTGACATGGTGCTCGGACTATTGGAGGAGAAACAATTATATGCAAAAATATCCAAATGTTTCTTTGGAGTACAAAATGTGGAATATCTGGGTCATATTGTATCTCACGAGGGTGTTAAGGTAAACCTTAACAAAATTAAAGCCATTAAGGAATGGAAAGTCCCCATAACCATAAAGCAGTTGCAAGGATTTCTCGGGTTAATGGGGTATTATCGCAAGTTTGTTCAGAATTATGGGAGAATAACAACACCTCTAACAACATTATTGAAGAAATATGCATTTTCATGGAATCCTGAAGCAACTAAGGCAATTTAACATCTTAAAGAGGCAATGTACCTAGCACCAGTCTTAGCTATGCTAGACTTCACAAAAACCTTTATTGTGGAATGTGATGCCTTAGGAAATGGAATTGGTGTTGTTTTAATGCAAGAAGGAAGACCCATTGCTTTTTAAAGTCATCTAATAAAAGGAAAGTATTTAAATAAAGCTATTTATGAGAAGGAAATGTTGGAAATACTACATGCACTAAAGAAATGATGACCTCACCTAATGGAAAGGCACTTCAAGGTAAAAAATGATCATGATAGTCTTAAACACTTTTTGGAACAAATACTATCTTCAGAAGAGAAGTAACAATGGGTCACAAAGATGTTGGGTTATGAATTTGAAATCATCTACAAAAAAGGGAAGCTAAATGTTGTTGTAGATGCACTCTCAAGAAAGGATGAAGAGGTGGAAGCATTGCTTTGTGCAATTTCTATTATCCAACCAAATTGGATAACCGAAGCAAGGGATGAATGGAAGAAGGACAAAGAAGTGTGGACACTTTATCAAAAGTTGAAGCAAGATCCTAGTACATATGATACATTAGTTGGAAAAATGATTCCTTATGGTACAAAGATAGCTTATATCTTTGTAAGAATTCCCAACTAAAACAAAATATTCTTTTGGAATTGCATACTTCTCCTTTAGGAGGACACTCAGGATTTTGAAAAACTTACCACAGGGTGAAGAAATAATTTTTTTGGGATGGCCTTAAATCTGATATTCAAAAGTTTGTGGCATAATTTTTGGTTTGTCAGCAAAATTAATTTGAGACAATTAAGACCCCGGGTCTTCTACAGCCTTTATCCATTCCAAGTCAACGTTGGGAGGAGATTTCAATGGATTTTATCATAGGTTTACCTAAGTCCGAAGGAAAGAGTGTCATCATGGTGGTAGTTGATATACTTACCAAGTATGCACACTTTTTTGCATTATCTCATCCATTTAAAGCTAGTACAGTTGCTACTGCATTTATGGAAACAATTCAAAAGCTACATGGAAACCCAAATATTATGGTAAGTGACAGAGATCCCATTTTTACAGGAAATTTTTGGACTGAATTATTTTCTTGTTTGGGTACTCAACTAGCTCATAGCTCATCTTATCATCCTCAATCTGATAGTCAAACTGAGATAGTGAAAAAATGTTTGGAAGGATATCTTCGTTGTTTTGTATTCGATAAACAAACACAATGGGTCAAGTGGTTAACTCTAGCTAAATGGTGGTATAACACTTCCTTCCATAATGAAGCAAAAATGACCCCATTTATGGCACTTTATGGATATCATCCATCGTCCATCACATCATCTTTAAGAGAAAATTCTAAGGTGAAAGCAGTGGAAGATAATATCGAGCATCAACAACAAGTTCTCAAAATCTTAAAGGATAACCTCAATTTGGCACAAAATCGAGTGAAACAAAAGGCAGATGAACATCGCAGTGAGAGAAGTTTTGATGTAGGAGATTGGGTATTTTTACGGATACAACCATACAAACAAATGTCCCTCAAGCAAGCTAATAAGGATAATAAATTATCACCAAAATACTATGGTCCTTACAAGGTGTTACAAAAGATTGGTACTGTGGAATACAATTTGGAGCTTCCTTCTTCTTTGCAAGTACGTCCAGTTTTCAATGTTTCATGCTTAAAGATGGTTATAGGTGACAAAATTCCAGTTCAAACAATATTGCTAGAACTTGATGAGGAAGGTAAAATCATATTGGAACCTGAAACAGTCACAGAAAGAAGAACTCGACAGCTATGAAATTGATCAATTTTAGAGTATCTCATCAAGTGGAAGAACTTATCCACTGAAGATTCTACATGGGAGGATGAGAATTTTATACAGAAGCATCCAGAGCTACTCAAGCATTGAGGACAACAATTTTTTAAAGGAGAGGGGAATGTTAGGTCCCCATATTACTAGTATAGTCCCTTATTGTTATTAGTGTAGCCCCCTTATTGTTATTGTTAGGTCGGCTAGGATTATATTGTGGCCCCATGGACCCCTATATATAGAAGGAGGTTTTGTCATTTTTATCATCCAAGAATTGTTCATTAATGTAATGTATTAGAGGTTTCCCACTCGAAGTGGCTGATTTCTAAGGCGTTGATCTCTCTTTTCTTCTATTTTTGGAGCTGGTTTCATAACATATAATGCCTCCCAAAAATAGTTATACACTCGTTAAGCCATCATAAAACTCTATTATGACACATGAAGAGGAATAATTGCAGTATGATATATCAAAATTAGGGTACCAATTGCAACAAATTTTGATCTCACAAAAAGAAACCAAAGATGACATAGATGGTTTAAAAGCAGACATGGAGGTTGTTAGCCACCTATAATATTATGTCGAAGCAAACAAGTGGCTAAATATGTTTTTGAGCCTTCAAGAGAAACATTTCCTTTGTAAATCAATCATTATTGAAGCCTCCATATGTTTTCTATCCTTCAAAATTATCTTTACTGTTGTTTCCATTAATGAACCTTGTTGTCTATGAAAGAAACTGTTTTCAAAGGCCTCCATCTTCCCCATCTTCCCTCATTCATACTTCATTTTCCTTCATTCCTTTCATAAATTCCCTTTGATAAGGTTTAAAACCCCTTTTTAAATCTTATCGGAACCCTCAAAACCCTCTGAAAAACCTTCATTTTGGCCTAAAAACCCACTTTACAGCATTTAGGCCTTAAGCCCCTTTTGGCCTTAGCCCTAACCCCTTTTCCGCATGTGACCTCATCTCGCGACCAGGAGCTAGCCCCCCATTGCGCATTTGCAATCGAGGTTTATAGTTTCTTTGTTAAACGTTTATTTCAAAACTCCGATGCGATTAGCCCCTTTCTCCTCTGATCTGCCGATTTGATCTAGACCGTTGAATCCACAAGAACCAACGACCAGGACTCAATCGCGCTTCGCTCGCAACCCCCTGTCATCGCATCTGCTGATTTGATCTGGACCGTTGAATCCACAAGAACCAACGACTAGGATCTGATCACGCTCCGCTCATAGGCCCTTCGTCATTACACCCTCCGTTCAATCTCGACCGTTGATCCCCCCTCTGATCTAATGGCCAGCGCTTAATCGCACATCGCAAACTCAAAGACCCGGTGCTTTGGCCTCTTTCCTTTTCTCCGATGCGATTTAATCCCGGTCGTTCATTCTGCCAGTTCTGATGGTTCACGCTTCATCACATCGCGCTCGTCCCTCACGTAATCCTCCACCATCCTGACCTCTGATTAAATCTCCACCATTGATCAAGTTTGATAGGACGGTCCACATTAATTCTGCTCTTCAAACCTTGCCCTTCTCATTCTCCCCCATCTACAGATCTCGACCGTCGATCCTCATAATCCGACGGCTCACATTGACCTCAGCAATGGACCCCGCCTCCTTTCGCCCGTGCATCTAACCTTATGTCGCGTTTCACCCGCACCGTCAGATCTTTAGCCCATCATCCAACGGTTGAAAATGCATATCGCATAATTTCTGCACCTGAGAGTTAATGTTTCAAAATTATGCGAAATGGGTGGTTTTATTTTTCCACGCATCACTCACTAAGTGGAATCGTATTTTTTGGGCATTTCCGCTTTCCCCCTTTTTTCTGCATGAAAATCGTTCCGATTTTCCGCCTTACCGCCTCCGCAACGTCATTTCCATGGTTAATCGCAGCTGTTGATCTATGAGATTGGACGGATCTTATTATATCGCAGCCCATTCACTTAATTTTCATTTGTCCTCCCAAATGAATCCATCGGGTGATCTCTGCCATTGATTTGTTCTAATCTAACGGCCCTGATCTAATCTCGCCTTCATCCAATTTTCATCCATCTAACCTTCTAAACGACTTCATTGACAGATCTCCACATAATTTAACCAGTATAGAAGTTAGTTCGTCCATGCTTACTGATGTATGAATTTAGAGTTTGTTATTGGATGTTCTTGTTTTGTTTCAGCTGAAAGAATTAGGAAACAGGGAGATTTAGACTTAGCCCTGTCCCCTAGGTTCCTTTTCTAATAGTTGGCCTTTCTAAGATCCCTTTGAGTTGAGTGCCAAAAGCAGAGAAGTTAAAAGTCTTTCTCTACTCTTATGTTTCACTCGATGTTAAACTTAAATGTTTTATATTGTCTGAAAGTAGTCAGGAGGACTGCTGGATTGTTTTCTTCGGAGTTAGCCTCATTAGGAGTATTGATTATAGAGGTTAAGGCATGCCCTGTCCCTAGATTTGCTCTGAAGTGGTCACCTTGGAAGGTTTTCCTTTTCATTCCCATTCATTTCCTTTTTGTTTCATCCCATATTATCATCTTAAGAGATCCTCTATTTTAGATGACTAGCCCTTTGAAAGCCTTGAATATTTGAATTGCGAGTTAATCATTTTATGACCCCATTTCCCAATGGACTTGTGTTCTCTTTGAATTATCTACCCACTGTCGAAAACCTTCTATACTCACTCCTTTACCTTACATTAAACCCTTCTTTCATGTTTCCCAACCAAACAAACAAAAAAAAACAAAAAAAAAACCTTTTGCCCTATAACTAGCCTAATACCTTAAAATTGAACTTCAGAGACATATTATTCTTTGCTTTTAAAGAGAGATCCCTCTCTGGATCCAAGAGGGCTAGATCCTGAGATCCAAAAGTGGTTTGATGTTGTCTTGTCATTTGGTATTGCCAAATATGCCAAATCACAGGAACCACAACATAATGGCGACTCCGCTGGGGACCTTTGAGTAAAGAAATCCTTAAAACATCTCTAAGAACTCAAAGAAGACCAAATTAGCCTTGATTTGGTAGTTAATCACGGTGGTGGAAAGTAAATCTCCTTGAACATTTTTAACCATCCACCTGGCGACTCCACAGTTCCTAAATGACCAAAAGACTCCTTTGGTGATCAGTAGGCCTGTTGATTATCTCTATTTTCACAATATTCCATTGGGAGACCAGTTTCATCACAACATCATCCATACCAAAGGAAACACATAGGATCAAGCTTCTTGGTTTAAGGATAATCTTCCTCTTAAAGATTATTTTACTTAACATACTGGCTTCAAGAAAAATCCATACCAGAGCTTATCCTGATCCAAATCCTCCTGAAATAGTTGAAAATCCAGAAATAGTTATTAGGAAGCCTCCCACATCTAGGGATCCAACTATTGTCAAACCCATTCATAGAGCTAACTCAACACCTGAAAACCTTGCAGCTCTATCAGATACCCAAGTTGATTTAGGTTTACCAAGTAATTTACCAAGAACTAAGTCATTCAGTGGTATAGATCAGATAGACTTTGAGCCCCCAAGTTCACCACATCATAGTGGTCAAAATATTAGTGACATAGAAACCCCTCCATCAACAACTCCTGACATCCACTTCATTCATAACTTGGGTCTCTCTCACCCTAAGTCTTCTCAACAGTCTGTGGTTGGTACAATAATTTCTGTCATCCACATTCCTGTTGTCCCAGCTACTCCTTCCCCCCCACAAAACATTATCATGGCAGCATGGTATGCTCCCCTAGTGTTGCCACAGCCTCTGGCTCCTTTACCCAATGACTATCAGTCTAAAATTCCCCATTTCACTAGAAAATAATCTACCACAGCTCAGCACCATGTAGATAGGATGGAAGATGCTTTTGATTATATGGAAATAGAAGATGAGACCATTAAGATGAGAATATTTTCTCAAAGTTTAGGAGGAGTAGTAAAAAAGTGGTTTAAAGGCTTAACTCCTAATAGCATCAATGACCTCCCCTATTTACATCAAGTTTTTATAAACAAATGGGAAATCAAAAGAAACCCTCTCCAAATATTAGCAGAGTATAAAGGTCTTAAAAGAAACCAGGGGGGGAGTGTTCATGATTATTCCACCAGGTTTAACAGTGTCTACAATGCTCTTCCACCCCACATGAAACCTCCCCAAGGAATGGCCTTAGTGAAATATCCTGAAGGTTCGATGCTGACATCTCCTATCAACTAAGGGAGAGAGACTATAAAACTCTATAAGACATGCAAAAGGGAGCTGCGAGTGTAGAAGAAAACTTAATTGAAAAAAGAGCTAGGATGAGGGCTGAAAATAAGGTAACCTATAGGGAGGACACCACAGCTTCTACATCTGATCCCAAATTTGATAATCTAGCCAAAAACATGGAGAGGCTAGAAAGAATGATGGAGAAAATGGTTTTCCAAGCCAATAATCAGAATATAAATCAGTCTCAAAACCAGAACCAGAACTTTAGGAGAAACACTCCTCCCAATAGACAAAGGGATTCTGACCAACAAATCATACCTCCATTCCAAGAGAATTTCCTTGATGAGGATGAGGGAATAATAGAATAATCAGAGGGAACTATTATAAACATGGTGGGAGTGGATAACCAAGATCACACCTTTTTCACAGAAGATAACCAAACCTCATACACACATTGGGATGAGGAAAAGTTAGAATCTGAAGACTATAGGTTAGGATTCGAGAATTCCATCATGCAAGTCCGATAACAATATGATCTCAGAAGCAAAAAGAACATAGATACTCCCAAACCAAAAACCTCTGAAATCACTATTAAGAAAAGACCTGAAAAGACTCCTAAAGGGACTGTTGAAAGCAAAAAAACAACAACTGAGAGTTCTGGAAAAAAAAAGGACAAAGACATCCAAACCACTGATAAAACAAGTCAAGAAACTAGTAGCACTAGCATTGCAACTAATGCTCCTGAAAAAATAGTTTCAACTAGTGTACATAGTGAAAATCAGTAAGCTGATTTTTCCAATAAAACAGTGACCAACAAAACAGAATTGAACCTTTCAAAGAACCAATCTCCTTTCAATCTGGAAAGTGAAATTTCCAAAATCAAAATTTTTATCCCTCTCACTGAGTTGGCCACCCAAGATGCATATAAATTTCAAATCTTGAAAGCTTTAAACTTAGGAGAAAAAAGTGACTCTGTAAACTTAAACGATGATCAACCATCTCTCTTGTTTGGCCCAACAATTGAAGGGAAATTTCAGGAAGGGGTTGTGCCTCCTTTCTATGTCAGCCTAAATATCTATGAAAAGATCCTACATAATGCTATGCATGACTGAGGGGCTTCACACAATCTCATGCCCAAAGTGATCATGGAAAAATTAGGCCTAGAGATAACCAGACCATATAAGGATTTATATTATTTTGACTCTAGCGGAGTGAAGTGTTTGGGCCTGATCAAAGATATGTGTGTGAATTTGACCTAGATCCCAGCCAAGTGCATGGTAATGGATGTTGTAGTGGCCTATGTACCTCTAAAGTATGGCATGTTGCTGTCAAGATCATGGGGTGCCAAACTACAAGGTACAATGCAAATGGACATGACATATGCCACTATCTCTATTTTCAGCCAGCTTAGAAGACTATATAGGGAAGCACACATAAAATTTATGGTTAGTAGTCTAGAGAAACCAGAAAAGTCCCCTCTTTACTCTGTCCATATAGATCTAGACTCTTTTATCCTTTACAATGATGAGTTTACAGATGAGTAAGAGCTAGAGAACGAAAATTCAAACAGCAGAGTAGAGCCCACAAATATAAACATAATGGCAACTCTAGATGTAGAGGAAAAAAAAGGAGAAACGTTTAAAAAGTTTGCAGAATTAGAAAATCAGAACCAAGACTGTAGAGAGGAGATTACCCATCAGCCTGCTGACCTCGGGAAACAAGATGACACCAGGAAGTAAACTGATAGCAAATCTGCAAACAATCCCTTATGGAGCATGAGCTTTGATGGGTCCTGCACTAAAAGGAATGCAGGAGCTAGGGTATGGTTGCACAATACTGAAAACAATTATGCTGAGAGTCATGCCTTCAAGCTAAACTTTAAATGCACTAAAAACATAGCAGAGTATGAAGCTCTCCTCTTAGGACTGCATCTATTGAAAAAATTACGAGCTAAGAGGATAGTTGTCCATGGAGACTGAGAACTAGTCATCAAACAAATAAATGGAGAGTACACTGCCAGACATCCTAGATTAAGGGCATATAGAAATGATGCCATGGATATTTTGAAAACGTTTGTAGAATATGAGCTTGTGTTTGTCCCTAGAAGTCAAAAAATACTTGCAAATGGATTGGCCTGTGCTGCTAGTTCATATCAGAGACCACTTAGTGACAAACAGATCATTGTTCAAACAAAATACAGACCCGCAGTACCAGATAATGAAAAATATTGGCAGGTCTTTGAGGGTGACAAACAGATAGAGGATTTCCTACTTTCCAGGAATGAGTTTGAATTACCCGATTCAAGCTCTAAGCTCAGTGATGACAGTTTAGATAAAGAGCCCCCTGATGAAGAAAAACCATTCCCTACTGCAGAAATAAACATGCTGACCAGAGATTTTGGAAACCAAACAGAGGAATACATGAAAATAGATAAAGAAGACATAGAGGTACTGCAGTCCAAAGACAAAAGCATACCTAGAGGACTAGCACCCCTATAGGACCTCTTTGATTTTAATTATGTAGCAAAGAAGACCACTATAGAACCCACTGAATCCGATGTTGAAGAATGCAATGTCGACAGCAAAGACAAGCCTAAAATGATCAAATTATCCAAAACATTACCAGCTCATATCAAACAGAAATACGTTGATTTATTTAAAGAGTTTGTTGATGTTTTTTCTTGGAGTTATGAAGATTTGAAAGCCTATGACACAGAGATCATCTAGCATAAGATTCCATTGAAATAAAACTAGAAACCTTAGGCAAAAACTGTGCAGAATAAACCCTGTACAGTTACCCCTGGTAGAAAAAGAAATTAAGAAAATGTATGAGGTTGGAATCATATTCCCTGTGAGGTTCTTAGATTGGGTATCTAACCTTGTGGCTGTAAGGAAAAAGACAGGAGAAATAAGGCTGTGCATTGATTTTAGAAACTTAAACAGAGCCTCCTTAAAAGACAATTACCCCTTGCCCAAAATGGAGCACATCCTACAAAGGGTAGTTGGTTCTAAGAGGATTTCTTTGTTAGATGGCTTTTCAGGGTATAACCAGGTCTTAGTACTCCTAGAATATCAACTTAAAACAACCTTCACCACTCCTTGGGGTACTTTCATGTATGTGAAAATGCCTTTTGGATTAATGAATGCTGGGGCCACCTTTCAGAGAGCCATGGACATTGCATTCTCAGAAGAAATAGGCCACTTCATTGTGATTTACCTAGTTGACATTACAGTTTACTCCAAAAATGATGAAGAACACCTTAAACATTTGAGAAAAGTCTTTGAGAAATGCAGAATGTATGGGCTATCTTTAAATCCCCAAAAGACAGTGTTTGGCCTCCAAGAAGGTAAAATTATTGGTCATATCATATCCGAAAAGGGGATTAAAATAGACCCAAAAAGAGTTGAGCGAATATTGCAGATTAGCCACCCAAGAAACATCAAAGAGTTGCAGTCCTTTATTGGGAAGATTAATTTCTTGAGGAGGTTTATACCCAACCTATCATAACTCCTTAGGAACATGACAAATATGCCCAAGAAAGAAGTAGGAGTTAAATGGACTCTAGAGGCCAAAAAGTCCTTTGAACTGGTAAAAATTGCACTCACCCGAGCACCAGTTCTCATCAGCCCTGATTTTACTAAGGATTTCCTCATCTTCTCGTCTGCATCAGAACATACTATGGCCGCTGTCCTATTGTAGAAAAATACAGAGGGACAAGAGCAGCCAATTGCATTTTTTAGCAAGGCCTTAAGAGATGCACCTATGAAATATAATATCATGGAAAAACAGGCCTATGCTTTGGTAAGGGCCTTGAAAGACTTCAGAGTGTATATTTTACATTCCCATATTAATGCCTTTGTGCCTAATATAGTGGTGAAGGACATTTTGTCACAAGATCCAGATGGAAAAAGAGGCAAGTGGATTGCTGTGATACTAGAATATGATTTGGAAATCAAACCCACTAAACTCATCAAGGGTCAAGGCTTAGCACAATTAATGGCTGAATATAACTTACAAGCCCTTGAAATTAATATGGTAGATGCTTTGGATGAACAGGAAGGATTACCGACTCCCATTGTAGAAGAACAGTTCCAAAACTCACCTTGGTATGCTGATATCCTGTATGTGCTTGTAAATCTTAATGCTCCTCCTGATTTATCTAAGACAAAGGCAAGGTTTTTAAAGTTGAAAGCTAGAAATTATTTAATTTTAAATGAATGTTTATATTGGAAAAATGCCAATGGTTTATTGCTTAAATGTTTTCCTGAAGTTGATGCAGAGAGAATCAAGAATGAGTTTCATGAAGGAGAGTGTGGAGGCCATCTCTACTGGAAAACGACTGCCAATAAAATCCTTAGAGATGGCTATTACTGGCCCACCCTCTTCCGAGATGTCCACAAAATGATAGTTGCCTACCACAAATGCCAAATATTTGAGGGCAAAAGAAAACTCCTTCCTCTACCTTTACAACCAATCACTGTTGAAGCTCCTTTTCAACAGTGGGGCCTAGACTTCATAGGGAAAATCCATCCTGCTTCATCTTCCCAACATAGATTTATACTCACAGCCATTGACTATTTCACTAAATGGATAGAAGCCATCCCTTCTAGGAGCCACAGACTCAGTTATCATAAAATTCCTTGAAGACCATATCCTATCTAGATTTGGCTGCCCTAGGAATATTATCACTGACAATGCTGCTGCATTTGGTTCCAAAAATATGATTGATTTTTGCCACGGGTATCAGATTGCACTTGGTCATTCTACTGCTTATTATCCTCAGGGTAATGGGCTAGCAGAATCATCAAATAAGAGTTTGGTGACCATCATCAAGAAGCTGCTTGAAGAAAATAAAAAATCATGGCATAATAAGTTAGTGCATGCTTTATAGGTAGACAGATTGACAACAAAGAAATCTATTGGAATGTCTCCCTATCAGCTAGTTTATGGAGCAGATGCAGTTCTCCATACCAGTTTGGGAGTACCAGTGATAAAATTGGTCCAATAAATACAATCAGAGTAAGATAGCATGGTAAGGAGGATCAATCATACCATTCATCTCCAGCAAACAAGGGAAGAAGTCTACAACAGAGCTCGGAAAGTGCAAGAGAACATCAAAAATTTGTTTAATAAGAGGACAAAGGCCTGTGATTTCAAAGTTGGGGACAAGGTACTCAAATGGGACTCTAGAAGAGAAGATAAGGGTAAGCATGGAAAGTTTGACAGTTTATGACAAGGTCCTTACATTATTCAATCTGCAATTGGCCCCAATGCATTTTTTCTGCAAGAATTGGATGGTACAGATCTGTTTGGGGGTCCTGTCAATGGCAGGATGCTCAAGCATTATCACTGCTAAAGATTCAGTTTAAATTTTTCACTTCCATTGTAAATACCATTGCTTTGTTTTGTTTGGAAAAATAAAAATACAAAAAAAAAGAATAAAGGTTCAGAAAAGATTAAATCTTGAACCTATGAAGTTCCAAAGGAATGGCTCAAAACAAATCAAAACCTGAGCCAGGGAAAGTGAAAGGATGGTTCTAACATGCCCAAAACTTGAACCAACAAAGAAAGGAAGAAGAAGCAGCTCTAACAAGATCAAAACCAGAGCTGAAATGAAGAAAGAAATGTGACTCTAAATAGCTCAAAATATGAGTCACAAGAAAGGAAAGAAGGATGTTCTTAATTTTCAGAATTTCAAAGCCTTCACAATTTTTTTTTCAGTTTTCTGCAAAGTTTAGTTCATGTGCAGCTTGTCTTTATGCCATGGACCCACAGCAAATCAGAGAGTCTAATCTTGGTTTGTCTGTATTTAAATTTCTATTTTAGAATATAGAGAATGAAGTCTGTCAGATAGTTTAATCCTGGAAGATATTAGTTTAGGTAGAGAAGCTATGAGTCCAAATGTTTAATCTGGTCTAATGGAGGAATAAGGGTAGATTTAGATTAGTTTTTTCTTTCAATAAAAAATGATGAAGTGAAAGGTCTGCAATTATAAATGCACCTTGAAGAAAAAATGTTAGGACAATAGGATGGGTAGGTAGATTGTTTGGGGAAGTATTGCTGCTGATATAATATCCATCATGTTTGTAACAGCGGATCAAAGAAGAAAAATATGGTCAAGTACCAGGCATCTGGCCTACTTCCAAAGATTATTTATGAGATTCTTGACATGTTCAAGAAGATGCCATCCCCATGTGGAGCCACTGTTAGCCACCTATAATATTTTGTCAAAGCAAACAGGTGGCTAAATATGTTTCTGAGTCTTCAAGAGAAACATTTCCTTTGTAAATCTATCATTCTTTAAGCCTCCATGTGTTTTATATCCTTCAAAATTATCTTCACTGCTATTTCCATTAATGAACCATGTTGTCTATGAAAGAAACTGTTTTCAAAGGCCTGCATCTTCCCCATATTCCCTCATTCATACTTCATTTTCCTTCATTCCCTTCATAAATTCCCTTTGATAAGGTTTAAAACATCTTTTTTAATCTTATCGGAACCCTCAAAACCCTTTGAAAAACCTTCATTTTGGCCTAAAAACCCACTTTTCAGCATTTAGGCCTTAAGCCCCTTTTAGCCCTAGCCCCTTTTCCGCATGTGACCTCATCCCATGACTAGGAGCTAGCCCCCCATCGCACAATCTCAATCGGGGTTTATAGTTTCTTTGTTAAACGTTTATTTCAAAACTTCGATGCGATGAGCCCCATTCTCCTCCAATCCGCCGATTTGATCTGGACTATTGAATCCACAATAACCAATGGCCAAGATTCAATCGCGCTTCGCTCGCAGCCCCCCATCATCGCATACGTCGATTTGATTTGGACCGTTGAATCCAAAAGAACCAACGGCCGGATCTCATCGCGCTCTGTTCATAGGCCCCCCGTCATTACACCCTTCGATCAATCCCGACCATTGATCTCCCCTCTAATCCGATAGCTAGCGCTTAATCGCACATCGCAAACTCAAAGACCCGGTGCTTTGGCCTCTTTCCTTTTCTCCGATGCAATTTAATCCCAGCCGTTCATTCCACCATATCCGACAGTTTGCGCTTCATCGCATCGTGCTCGTCCCTCACGTAATCCTCCACCATCCCGACCTCCAATTAAATCTCCACCGTTGATCAAGTTTGATTGGATGGTCCACATTACTTCCGCTCTTCAAACCTCGCCCTTCTCATTCTCCCCCATCGATAGATCTCGACTCTCGATCCTCACAATCCGATGGCTCGCATTGACCTTAGCAATGGACCCCGCCTCCTTTCGCCCGTGCATCTAACCTTATGTCACGTTTCACCCGCACCGTCAGATCTTCTGCCCATCATCCAACGGTTGAAAATGCATATCGTGTAGTTTCTGCACCTGAGAGTTAATGTTTCAAAATTATGCGAAATGGGTGGTTTTCTTTTTCCATGCGTCACTCACTGAGTGGAATTGCATTTTTTTGGGCATTTCCGCTTTCCCCCTTTTTTCCACGCGAAAATTATTCTGGTTTTCTGCCTTACCACCTCCGCAACGTCATTTCCATTGTCAATCGCAGCCGTTGATCTATGAGATCAGATGGCTCTTATTATATCGCAACTCATTCACCTACTTTTCATTTGTCCTCCCAAATGATTCCATCAGGCGATCTCCGCCGTTGATTTGTTCTAATCTAACGACCTTGATCTAATCTCGCCTCCATCCATTTTTCATCCATCTAACCTTCTAAACGACTTCATTGACAGATCTCCACTGTCGATTATTCTAATCTGACGGTCCACGTTCATCCTTGCACCAGACTCCCATCAGACCAGTTTTTCGCCTTCCACCACGATTTTCGTCAAATTTTCATTGCGTCCACCGTTTTCCACCACTGCTCCCCCATCCCCACGAGCCTCTGAAGTATTCCTCCCTCACTCCCCCTGGTTTTTATAACATGTTTCTCATTTTTTGCAGGTTTCAAAGGTGGTGAATTCTCACTGTTTTCATAGTCACGACCCTGACACAGAAAGACTATCACAGAGCCAAGATTGCAGAGGGAGAAATATCTAAAAAGGGTTAAAGGCATAATATTGAATATTAAGAAGCCTAATACACAGTCAGCGTAGATTAAATACACATAATTGATCGTAGCAGCATAGAGGATATATTAGTAGGACATTGCTTTATTAAAGAAAGGACCAAATCACTACTACCCATTCTCTATTCTTCATTGAGCTCTAGAGTAGTTACTATACTGACAAGAAGTCCTAAAAACTGTCAGTGCATTAGTTATGAAGTATGGAAGACCTGAAAGACAATATCTTCACCTTACTTGTCACAAAAGATAAAACAGAGTACTACAGCCAGAAAGTACTTCATGGGACATACCCTTGGAGTTATTATCAAACTGACAAAGACCCCCAATTCATCTAAAGAGTACTGAAAGTTAATGTAAATATATTAAAACAAAATGGGCTTCAAAAACACTTCTCCTTCTATTTTAATGAATCATTTAAATCCTATCTACCACTACTATCACTCTTTCACCTATAATAACTCATGAGAAATACATTGTAAATGTTGGTTCGTTGGTTGGATATTGTAAAAACACTGATTGTAAGCTGTTTTACTGAGTTAGAGTTTTATGAGTAGTTGTTGTAAATAGGCTAGGAGATGATTTCTGAATGATATCAAGCTATTGGACAAGGATGTATGTGACTGATTTTGCTCTTCTAATATGACAAGCATGTTCATTGGATCCTGATCTAAATAAGTGGTGATGTGTTCTATCTTTGTTATTGTTTTCCCTCTGTTATCATCATGTTTCATTTTCTTTGATAAGAATTAGTAATTTTAGCTTAGGATATACTGTTGCAAGTACCCTAATGCTTCCTGCACTTTCTTATCTTTATGTTTTCTACTATTTGTGTGTCTAAGGACAAATTCAACATAATTTAACCAGTATAGAAGTTGGTTCGTCCATGCTTACTGATGTATGAATTTAGAGTTTGTTATTGGATGTTCTTGTTTGGTTTCAGCTGAAAGTATTAGGAAACAGGGAGATTTAGAGTTAGCCTTGTCCCCTAGGTTCCTTTTCTAACAGTTAGCCTTTCTAAGATCCCTTTGAGTTGAGTGCTAAAAGCAGAGAAGTTAAAAGTCTTTCTCTGATCTTAGGTTTCACTCAGTGTTAAACTTAAATGTTTTCTATTGTCTGAAAGTAGTCAAGAGGACTGTTGGATTGTTGTCTTCAGAGTTAGCCTCATTAGGAGTATTGATTATAGAGGTTAAGGCATGCCCTATCCCTAGATTTTCTCCTAAGTGGTCACCTTGGAAGGTTTTCCTTGTCATTCCCATTCATTTCCTTGTTGTTTCATCCCATATTATCATCTTAAGAGATCCTCTGTTTTAGATGACTAGCCCTTTGAAAGCCTTGGATATTTGAATTGCAAGTAAATCCTTTTATGACCCCTTTGCCCAATGGACTTGTGTTCTCTTTGAATTATCTCCCCAATGCCGAAACCCTTCTATACTCACTCCTTTACCTACATTGAACCCTTCTTTCATGTTTCCTAACCAAACAAAAAAAAAAAAAAACCCTTGTGCCCTATAGCTAGCCTAATACCTTAAAATTGAACTTCAAAGACATATTATTCTTCGCTTTTATAGAGAGATCCCTCTCTGGATCCAGGAGGGCTAGATCTTGAGATCCCAAAGTGGTTTGATGTTGTCTTTTCATTTGGTATTGCCAAATCTGCCAAATCACAGGAACCAAAATAGAGGCTAAGGTGGATGGTTTGAAGGATGAAATGATAGCTAAGATGGATGATAAAGCAGTGGAATATCACATCGAGCATCAATAACAAGTTCTCCAACTCTTAAAGGATAACCTAACTTTGGTGCAAACTCGAATGAAACAACATACATATTAACATCGCAGTGAAAGAAGTTTTGAAGTAGGTGACCGAGTATTTCACTGCTACAACCATACAAACCAATATCCTCAAGCAAGCTAAGAATTATAATAAATTATCGCTAAATTATTATGGTCCTTACAAGGTGCTGAAAATAATTGGTACTATAGAATACAAATTGGAGTTGCCTGCATCTTCCCGGGTGCACCAAGTTTTCCATGTTTCATGCTTAAATAATTTTATAGGTGGCACACTCCCAGTTCAAACAATATTTCCAGAACTTGAGGAGGAAGGAAAAATCATATTGGAACTTGAAGCAGTGACGGAAACAAGAACTTGACAACTACGGAATCGATCTACGTAATCGATGTGACATTGGACCATGGTTGAACATGATTGACTTTCATATCGAAGCAATCTTTGTCACAATACAATGTTTGACTACGGTTGATCATGGCTTACCATGATTGAACATGGATGGTTTTAATACTGAGACAATATTTGTCACAATGCGACATTGGACCATGGTTTACCATAGTTTACCATGGTTGTCAAAATGTAATCTCGGACAATGAGACAATATTTGTCACAATGTGACCATGCTTATTAACCATGGTTGACCATGATTCACCATGGCTGATGATGATTTATTTTCATATTGACAAAATCTCTCTCACAATATGATGTTGGACCTTGGTTGAACATAAGATTGATGTTCAGATTGAGACAATATTTGTCATAATGTGACGTTGGACCATACCGTTGATTTTCATATTAACACAATATTTACCAAAATGCGACATTGGACTATGTCAACCATGATTTATTTTCATATTGAGACAACCTTTAGCATAATGCGACATTGGAAAATGGTTGGTCATGGCTGACCATGGTTGAATTCAATTTTGAGACAATGTTTGACATTGGACCATGGTTGACCATGGATGATGATGGTTCTCACAATCTAACATTGGAACAAGAGACAATATTTGTCACAATGTCACCATGGTTGATTTCATATTGAGACAATCTCTGAAACAATGTGGTGTTGGACCATGGTTGACCATTTTTTACCATGATTGAGGATGGTTGACGATGGTTGACGATAGTTGACCATGGTTGATGTTCATATTGAGAAATTTTTTGTCACAATGTGACATTGGACCATGATTGAACATGATTGATGTTCATATTGAGAAAATCTATGTCACAATACGACGTTGTACTATGGTTTCTCATGAGTTACCATGATTGAAAATAGTTGACCAAGGTTGATTTTTATATTGAGACAATCTTTGTCACAATGTGACGTTGGACCATGGTTGACTATAGTTTACCATGGTTATCGAAATGTGATGTTGGATCATGAGACAATATTTGTCACAGTATGACCATGCTTATTAATCATGGTTGGCCATGACTGATTTTCATATTGAAAAAATCTCTCACAATATGATATTTGACCTTGGTTGAGAATAAGGTCGATTTTCATATTGAGATCATATTTGTCATAATGAAACATTGGACCATGGTTGGCCATAGTTTACCATGGTTGTCGAAATGTGATGTTGGACCATGAGACAATATTTTCCACAATGTGACCATGCTTATTAACCATGGTTGACCATGATTCACCATTTTTTACCACGATTATTTTTCATATTGTCAAAATCTCTCTCACAATACAATTTTGGACCTTGGTTGAACATAAGGTTGATGTTCATATTGAGACAATATTTGTCACAATGTGACGTTGGACAATGGTTGACTGTGACTCACCATGATTGACCATGGTTCATTTTCATATTGATCACGATTTTCATATTAATTCCTTTTGCCACAACAATATTGTATATTATCCTATGAAATGAGGTTATGAAAAATATTCTAAAGAGGGGATGGATACTATATAATATAAGTTTTTTTCCCCCTTTTTAAGGATAATGTTTAATTCAAAATTTTATATGAATATGTTGCAATCAAAATTTGAATTTTCCTTTTTGTCATGTTTTATTCAAAACTTTATTTGATTTTTATGATAGACCATGGTTGACCATGATTGATTTTAAGATTGACATAAATTTGGTTTGGTGTAAGTCTAGATCTTATTTTTACAATAGTTTGAATACCATTATCACACTATTTCCATAACATAGGAGGTTTTAAAATATAGTAAATTTTTATATTAAATCACATTTTGATATTAAATTAAATTAAATTAAATTATTAAATTTAAATTTTCTTATTATTATTATTTTTAATGAAAATATTTTTAAATAAAACAACTAAAATCTTAAATAATAATAACTAAAACAACAACAAAATTTAAATAATAATGATGATAATAATTCATGAATCCTAGCAAAAATATGATTGTTCATAAATTCTAAGCCATATTAATAATAAAATGTTAAAAATAATAAAATTACAATTATAAATAAAAAACTATTTGAAAAATTAAAAATAATAAATAAATTAAAATATCCATAACCATTTTGAAGATAATAACTATAAATACCAATTTTCAAGAAACCACATCAACATTATAAAAAAAATCATTTAACAACTCTATTCTACTAACCACTTTCCGATTTTAAAAAACATTCCATTTAATAAAAATAACTTATATCAACTTTCAAGTGAAGAAGCAAACGTTGTTGTGGGGAAATTATTTAATTTCAAATTTGCGCCATTGTCCATGGGATTTAAATATTTGGGTTTTTATTTGAAGCCTAATAATTATGTAACCAATGAATGATCATGGCTGATTGATAAAGCAGAGAAAAGGATCAGTAATTGGTCTACAAAATGGCTGTCGTTGGGCGATAGAGTTATCTTGATTCAAGTTGTCTTACAACAGCTGATGGTTTACTGGGCTCATATTTTTGTCATCCCTAAAAAGGCTCTAAAACGATGTAGAAGCACCATGATGCATTTCTTATGCAACAAAAAGGAAAAGAAAGGTAAGTATCATTTAGCAAGTTGGGAATTGATCATGAGACCTAAGGAGCGGGGGGTGGGTTTTGAAGAATTTGGAGACCTTTGGGAGGGCCCTTTTTATGAAATCTTTGTGGAGGCCACTGATGTCGAAAGGTAGCTGGAACGAAATAATCAGATTCAAGTATATACAAGAAACTGGTTTGGAGGATTTCTTTATGACAGGGTGGCATAATATCAAGGGGGCTTCTACTATTTGGAATGGTTTTAAGCTAATCTGTCCTGTATTTGCATCGCTCCTTCGATGGAAGTTTGGAACCGAGGATAAGATATTAATTGGGTAGGGGGGATTGTGGTGTGGTTCGAATCAGTTCTATTGCAGCAGATAGCTTATTAGTCATTTAAATGGAAAAGGTATTTTTTTATTAAGCCAAGTGATGCGGGAAAAGTCAAAGGTATCCCCCTTTGGTATACGGCTCATTTTCTCCAGTTACCTGTCATGCTTGTGGAGGAGTGGTATGCATTTACAACAGATCTGAGAAGCAGAGGCTTCGTCTGGAATTTGAGTGGGGATAGGGTGACCTGGGAGGGGCCACTTAAAAATAACATGCTGGTTGTGAAAGACTTATATAATAAACTCCAACTTCACTCTATGCCGGAGGCTGAGTGCATAACTTGTATGAGTATTTGGGAGACAAATGCCCAATTAAAATTGAAGTTATTCCTTTGGCTGGTGTTGAATAATAGAAATCTCACATGGGATAATCTGATGAGAAAGGGCAAGATTGGGTCTGGAATTTGTTGTTTATGTTTGAGAGGGGGAGAAGATAGTCAACATCTTTTTTATAAATGCTCTTATGCAAAGAAATTAATACTGGATTTAGGCTTTTTTTTTAAGATAAACATTCCGGTTTTTGAGAATACAGTGGACTTTATAGCATGGGGGAAATAAAAAAAAACAAAAATCTCAGAATTTTGTCGGCTCTGTTCCACTGGTTTATATGGCACAACAGGAATAAGTTGATTTTTGAAGGACTGAAGTGCAGCCTTGAGGGGACTACTAATAACATAATCAACCTATGGGAAAAGTTGAAAACTGGATTGAAGCCTCCGGTAGATCTTTCCAAGCGTCTGCGGCCATTTGAGATACAATACCTAGCCGGTTGCTTTGATGGGGCTTCACAACTTTCTGTTTGTGGATGTGGTGCGTGGCTGTTGATTTCGCCACAGTATCACTATAATATTCACTGGTCTAGAGGAGAAGGAACGAATATGAGGGTGGAAGTGCTGGCATTATGGGGCTTGTTATGGTTTGCATCGCAGTTGTACTTAGACAATATCTTGGTGTTTGGTGATTCAAAGGTTCTCATTGAGTACCTAAACAAGGATTCCAACTTAGCCCTTGGCTCTCTGATGACATGGTTGGAGTGCATCAATATTTTAAGGGCCTCTTTTACTAATATAAACTTTCAGCATATATTCCGGGAAAAGAATGCCCAAGTTGACAGACTTTCAAAGAAAGGTCTGATAGGGGTGTTTGGTATAATGTAGTATGAATTGGTGGATGCGGAGGGACAAGGAGCAGTTGGCTCTATGCTTTTTTCTTGATTTATAATTGCTCACTTTTTTTGCTTTTTGCAAGGTCATCTTGCCCAAGTTTCTTCTGTGAGGTATTGGGAGGTTACTTTTCTTTGCTTATTGGAAGTGGCTGGTGATAAATTTTTCTGTTTATGGAGGTTCTCGCTCTCCAGTTACTCCGAGAACGTGCTGCCATTTGATTTTTCAAGCTGGGTGGCTTTGCTATAATCTAGGGCCTCACTGTTTTTACATTTTCCCACTGTTGGGGAGATTGCAAGGACCTTTGCTGTAGTTTATTGGCATTTACCATTTTGTTTTTGCTGAACGTTGGAACTCAATATATTTAGATTGTAAAGTTTTTGGTTGTTTTGGTTTTCAGAACCACTTCAACTATACGACAGATCTTATGCTGATCTTTGTATGACAGTTTATGCTTTCAAGACTTTTGAATGACACAATATATAAGCCATAGTTTTTTCTTTATGAAAAAAAGAAAGAAACAAACAATAAAAAAAATTATTTAACAACTCTATAACACTAACCACTACCTCTATAATATTTATAATAATAATTTTTAAACAATAAGAAGAAGATAATTTTGAAAGAGGAGAATTGGCTCAAAAATTGTCAAAATAACTCAACGCATTGGACACCGGGTGGGAATAATTTGAAATTCAGGAAATAGGAGCTAAGTTAATTGACCTTTCTGAAATTCAAAAAACAATGTCGAAATCAATTAAGCTGGGCTTTGGTCGTTTAATTCCAAAATATTTGAAAGAAAATAAATTTATAAAAAAATAAATTCTAAAACAACTATATATATATATATATATATATATATATATATATATATATCATATCATATCATGTAGCAGGTCAATTATTGACTCCATCTTGTTTATTGACTTTATCTTCAATAAACACTTCAACAGTAAGTATTGTGTAATAGGTAAATTATTCATTGTCCACGAATGATGATAATAAAATTAGTAGTAGTCTAATTAGACTGTTTTTTTGCCTTAAAATCATGGAATTCTGGTAAGATTTTAAGAAATTTCGGCAGTGAATTTTGTAAATCTAGGTTACAGCTATCAAACTTCAATATTTTGGGTGACTGAGAGGTTTTTGATGGTGCTAAATCCATTTCTACCATCAAAAACATGATTCCTACCCCTCCATAAACAACTCCTTTTATATTCAATAAACACAATAAAAATGTAATAAACCAATAACTGACATATATATATATATATGAATAACTTCATTGCCATATATATAACAATTACCATTTTCCTGGCCTCTGGAAGAATTTAAATACAACCATCACGATACCTCTCGAATCGACAGCCATAACTGTGCGCTGCGGACGCGATTTAAAAAAAACTTTCTTTTAAACAGAAAATAGCAATTTTTTTTAGATATATGTAATAGTCCGCAAGCTACATATACTTAAAAAAAAAAAAAAAAACAAAAACAAAAACAAAAACAACTCATAACTTTCGTAAGACCTAAAAATCCAACATTAAAAGCGTTCTTCCATCCCTGTAACTTAATCACACAAAATAAAAACAAAACTTTACCAGACGTCATCCCCACTATGCAGGACGCTTCACCTCTAGTTTTTTATGTCGTCGCTCCATACTCAGAGGAAAGATATTCCTTGAAACTCCATCGCCGCCCTCCACTTGTAAAAAAAAGGGTGAAAATTCAACACTAGTACATCCACCGTGGGGCCGATATAGAGACAACTTCGGCGAAAAATATATTTAAAAATTATAATTCAATAACATTAATACTAATGTATAGGGTTTTCTCCCTTTTTGCGTTCGGGCATTCGGTTGAAGTGGTAGGAATATGAAAGGAAATTTATTCTCTCCTTTATGAGGCAGGCATAAAGTAGCTGTCACAACTTTTTAGTTTCATATTGTCTCTTTTATGAGGCGGGGATGAAATAACCGTCATAGTTTTCGTAGTTTCAGCGTTTCTATAAAGCAAAGAGACATTAAATGACTTTTTTTAACAAATCATTTTTTTTTATGAATTAAAATATGTGTAGATAAATAAATGTTGATGGATATGTGACATGGTTTTTAAATATTGATTATTTAATTTATATAATTATATTATTAAAAGTAAATGTATGAGAAGTTGTAGTTTAATTGTTTTAAATTTTGGAATTTTTTTATTATATTTTTTTGTCATTAAAATATAAAAGATTTTTGAGGAATTATAAATTTGATTTGTAAATTTGGAAAATTAAGTATTTCAATAAATTTTATACCACATCGAATTTATTTATGAATTCAAAAATAGAATTTGAACCAAAAAATACAACTTAACTAAAAAAATGTTTTTCTTAATTTTAATTAAACTCATAATCATAAAGGCTAAAGATTAAATTTTCTTCATATGTTCATGAAGCTTTGTTAGGGTTTTGATAGTGCTAGGGTTTCAAATCGCCTAACCGCACGTAACACGCTCTTCTCCACGATCACGCACCAGCTGGCATGCCCTGACGCCATCTTCAAGATGAGCAGGCACATGTAGGGTCCTCCTAGAGGAGGGGGATCAACTCCCTCCTTCAAATCGATTCTTACTCGTGCACACTGACACCCCACCGACCCATCATCCAACTCTGGACAACAAAAAGGCAAGAAACCTAAAACACTAGCCCTGGGCACTCAATGGTAGTCTCGAATGCGGGGTCAATGCCTCCCTAAAGTAGCAAAGAATCCCAGAGTGGTGTTTCCTAGCCATTTCCTTAAACAATCTCGTAAGTTTATACAGGATCATGCAATAATTTGTAAATTCATGGGCATCTGGCCCAGAGAAACACATATTCTTCGATGGATCCAACTCAAATGGCAGTTGGAAGCTCCATTTGACCTCCACCTCCAAACCAAAGGTTTTGTCACAGTAATCTTTGAATATTTGGAGGACCACAATTGAATTATGGAAAATGGACCCTATTTCATGAACAATGTTGGGTTATTCATGAGGCATTGGGAACCTTACTAAAATCCAGAGAATGAACAGTTTTTAGCTTCCCCCATCTAGGTCCGACTATATTCCTTACCAAAGGACTTTTGGAAAATGGATATTCTAGAGTCAATAGGAAACTCTATAAGTGATTTTTTCCAAGTGTCAATGATCACATGACGCCATTTTTTCTCCTCCTATGCCCGAATTTGTGTCTACATGAACATATCACAACCTCTCCCAGAATCGACAGGAATAGAGTACCAGGACGAACTTTGTTCCCAGCTGTTGGAATACGAGCATGTTCCTTTTAAATGGAGGCTCTACCACAAATATGGACACTTGTTTCATGACTTTCCTCATCAGGAAGTGGCACCCTCTGTGGCTCCCTCTCCAGGCAACTTCCACGAGGTCACCAGGAGAGACTCTCCACCTAGAAAAGCCCCTTCTTCACATATCACGTTCGACACCTCTCAAGCAACACCAAGTCGCCCCCCTGGAACCCCACCAATAGAACCAAGTTTCCCTTCTAGAAATCACTTTTCTCTCTTAGCAAATTTGATGCTAGGGCATAAGGTCTGCACAAAAAAATAAACAAACACATAATACTGAAAATCAAATGCACATCAATATCTTCCAACAATTAATTAATAAAAAAAATATTTACAGAAAACTTGGCCTCATGCTTGGCCTCTCCTCACACTCTCACACTCTTCTACATACCTACATGCCTCAAGAGCTCACCTATTTATACAAACGGATTAGAACCCAAGGATGTTCTAGATCCTAAGCTAACTCCCAAAATATATCTCATAATCCCTATCATCTTTCATCTATCTCTAAAATCTCTCATCCAATCCCTTATCCCTAGATAAGAGATAACTATCCATAATCCTCTCAATCCTTGCACAATCCTCTCGAATCTTCTCATATTTACAAAGTCCTCATTCTCTCCTAACTACTATAAAAACTACATTAATTAATTATTCCTCACTTTACAAGCTAACTCCTCTAGTAAAATGATTAACCTCGTTTAGATGCACCTACATCAGACTCCCAAGATAAAAATAAATCACGGTCTCCTAACCATCTGCCTTTAAGAATCCTCCTGGATCCAAAAATTTTACTTGCACTAAATCCGTTGTTTTGTCATGTTGTTAATGTTCTGTGGTTGTCCTTTTATGTCTTTCAGGCTTCCAAACTATATGATTTACTTGTCCCTTCTCCTTGCTGATGTATGCTTGTTATGTTGTCATCAACCAACTTCTGCCATCTTCTATCATTATTTGCTTCTTCTCCTGGAAGTCGTCCCCATTGTTGTCACTTTGCTGTTGCATTTTCTTCATTGAAATCTAGTCCTCACCCTCTATGAAATTTTTGTAGTCCACTATCATTTCATTTGCTTCACAACTATTCTTTGAATTGTCCAACCAATCCTCTAAAAAATATCCTCGTGCAGCAAATATCCTCCATATATATGCCTTTGTAGACTTGCATAGGTTATTCCAATGGTTCTTGAGCTTCCTTAATTTCCAACTTACTTTCGGTTTCTTATGATTCTTCACTGCCTACGAGCACCAAAAAACTATTAGTTTCAAAATCATGAGACCTAGAGGTCTCTCTTATGGCTTCCTGCATCCCTTCCTTATGTAGCATACAATCCTTCAAGCTACTCACCAATTTTTCGTCATCTTTTTCAATTTGATCATCATTAGGTTGTTCTGACCTCTTTTCAATGTGCACAATAGTCTTCAATGAATTTTCTTCATAAAAAATTGTAGCATTGTTTGTGGGAATCGAACCCATGTCCACATCATCATCATCGTCACCCAACAATGATCCTTGGTCAAGTTCACAAATATATATGTTTGTCTGGAGTTTTAGCTTGTGCCTCAATCTTCTTTCCATCAATTGTTTAACTGGCCATTTAAATGTTCTTTTTATCACCCATCCGTGTCTTTGTCTTTGTAATAACTCAATTAATATGTCAAGTCATTCATTGAATTCCAATATCTCTTCCTCTTCAACAATGCTAATTTCTATGTTATTGTTGTGACTTTTCTCTTGATCTTGCACCTTCATCTTCTGTTGTGAACTTAACCTTGTTCACTGTAACGTGCAATTGAATTATCACTTTATGAATTTTTCTTCTCCAAACTTAGCGAATGGTTCACTTTACTTTGAACCTTCTTCATGAGCACTCCTTTCTCCTCTTATTGAAAACAACAACTGCAATAATTCTCAAATTTTCTTTACAATGACCAAACTCTTGGGTTTCGGGCTCCGCCGATCATGCACCCAATTACATTTAAAGACTCAACCCTTTGACTTGATTTAGGACTCTTTGACTCCAGACTTGACATAAAATCTTCATTAATGAACCTTGACTTGAATGTTATATTGACAGATGCTAAACTTGTGCAAATAATTTACTTAACTTGACCCATTTTAAGACTCTCATACCTTATCATTCCATACAAAATATTGCAAAATAAACAAATCAATCTATCTCTTATTATTTTAAAATATTCTTACCACTCCATCACTACAAATGATATTAAAATATACTTTATACATATTTCCCACAAAACATTACTAAACCCTTAGGTCTACAATACACTATTATAAATTATGAGAGAGCAGAAACGCACAGGAATAACACACAATAATAATTACTATCTTCCAATAATCAGAGATACATCAAATATATATAGGTGAACTAATCCTAATCTTAGAGAGAGAAGTTGAGAGAATCTCTCAACTTCCTCAACAACCCAATCCAAACTAAGTAAGCCTAATAATGGAGGCATTATCTCAAACACCCCCCCTTAATGCCTACATTACAGAAATGGAGAACACACTAAATTAATACAAACATTTGTCTGTCCTGGTCTTCATTAACATTTGTACCCACTCTGAGATCTCATAGAAAACGCTCTTTTCTCCACCATTTTCGAGCTACCATTCAACCCATTTAAAATACATTTGTTTCTGACCAACAATAATGAACTTTGCAAGATCAACAGTATTGACAACTCGGCTCGTCGGGGCTTCCGCAATAAGAGCTGACAAGTGATGAACCATCCTATGGACCAATCACCATCTGTCGGATATTTCGCTTTCGGCTATCCATCAGTGGCTAGGCAAATGGTCTGAATACTGAATGTGTTCAAGAGCTAATCTAACAACTTGACCTGCTTCACATCATACTGTAACCTGTAATTGATGCTTCTTGGCCCGTAGCACAACAAGATCAGCATATAACAAATTCACACAATCAAATTAGCCAATTGTTCTCTCGTCCCTATAGAACGTCAAGAACGACTAATTTAAATAATGCTAATTTGTTCAATAATTTGTTCTTTAATACACAAATCTCATAACAATAAATATAAGCTTAAATTTCACACAATAAACCCTAAGATCCGTCACAGCTATCTTTGAACACGCAATTGAGAAATAATTCAATTTTTTTTCCCATGAATAACTCCATTTTCCCTCGGCTAAAAAACTATATGCAACCAGGTGCACATCAGGTCGATATAGAGCAGCTTGATCCATTCCTATCTGATCCGCCTTGTCCAGTCCAATTTCAGTTCCAATGACACATCTTGCAACCCAATTTTCTATGTAACGCACTCGCTTACAGCGAGTTTTCTGCATTTTTAACCCACACATATATAAGAAAATGTCCGACATCTGTAACAATTTCTTTCCAAATCTTCGCCTCATATAATTTCCACGCCTTCCTATCAAAGTACTGGGTATCGATTCACAACATCCCATGGCTTCTGCTGGACCACGTTCTGATGGACGAGAATAAATTTAGTATCATTCCTGTGGAACTCTTCACAGCAAATGGGAAGTTTGGGAGATAGAAAGACTCAGGGTGAGAAGAATAGAAGGGAAAAGGGGCATTATTAGCGCCGAGAGACTTAAGGCGCGCAGATGAATATTGTTCATGATTTTCTGGCATAGACGTATGGATGCCTCATATACAGCAACCTTCTAAGTTCAGTCTTTCACAGATGTGGGTCATCTCTGGTGACTTTGTGAATGATCTTGACACAATTGAAGCTGGGTGGCAAGTCAGCCCGGAGCTCTATGGAGATTTGTATCCTCGGTTTTTCACATATTGGACGACTGATAACTACCAATATACTGGTTGTTATAACTTGTTCTGCTCAGGATTCGTGCAAACAAATAATCAGATCGCTCTTGGAGCTGCCATAGACCCAACTTCTCAATATAATGGCACCCAATTTGATATGCAGATAAGCCAGAGCGTATCAATTGAGGAGACGAATTATATGGTGAGTGAGAGCCAGACTGTCAATATCTGTCGCCCCATTGTGCTCTGCCCCGATCTCCGTCGCCACAGCCTTCACAATTTCGTGATCGAAACGGCAGCGGTTCTCGATGCTTTCGCCGTCCTTTAGGAATTGGTCGATCAGGTAACTTAGGACACCTTTTGTTTCAAACAATTTCTGCAACCGAAATTTTTCTAAATTCAAACCGAAATTCTCACACTCTGGTTAAACAACTGGCAAACAATCATATATCTACACTAAGCTACTCTTCTACAACATAATCAATCTCATAACTCTCACATTTTCCTGGGTATTCCCGTGAGGGATTAAGCCCAGCTGTGCTCCGATACCATATTAGAAATTATGAGAGAGCAGAAACGCACAGGAATAACACACAATAATAATTACTATCTTCCAATAATCAGAGATACATCAAATATATATAGGTGAACTAATCCTAATCTTAGAGAGAGAAGTTGAGAGAATCTCTCAACTTCCTCAACAACCCAATCCAAACTAAGTAAGCCTAATAATGGAGGCATTATCTCAAACATACACCTTTTTAAAAATTCTCATATAAATCTCCTTCTCTTAACTCTTTAAAAAATATCTTATAAATATTCCCACCAATTCTCTCACAAAACATTCCACTCATTCTCTCTCATTAAAATAAAACGAATCTCTTTTTATCTTTTTATGACTCCAAATTAAATATCGAGTTGTCTTTAGTGCGACTTTTGAAGGCTTTTACCGTGGATTTTTCCAGTCTAATTTCTCTAAAATCCAGAGTGAAAACAGAAATTTGATGGGTAACCTTGCACAATCAAAGTGTCCTAGGGGTTTTTTAGGGTGCTGAATCCATATATACCGTAAAAAAACTAGTTTAAATAACATAAATCAAGATTTCACCTCAAATTTTTTCACCAGATTTCGGCACCGAAAACTCCAAAAAGCCACACTAAAAACAACTCCATTAAATATTACATTGTTTTTTTTCATTTATGGCATATTTATTTAATAAGGAACATTTTATACAAATAAAGACTCGATAGTTATTTCACTCCTTTACATGCAATCTTACTCCAAAGATAAAATATTAAAGTTGCAGAAACATTTTGATTTTTTGGCTTACTGCATAAAATGATAGGGTAGGCTTATTTCTTTACAGCGGACCAAAAAATTTGATATGCACCAATGGTACATCAACACACACAACAGAACAGAGAACAACACCAACAAGAAGAATGCAAAAAATTGATATGCACCAATGATACATCAACACGTAGAACGTAGAATAATACCAACACGCAGAATAAGAAAATTTGACATGCACCCACAATACATCAATACGGCTCAATATTCTCGGCCTTTATGCAAAAAATACCATAACAGGTTGCAATGCTTCAAATGATATTTTACAGAGATCTCCACACGCTACGCAGAAAACCACACCAGTTGATGCTCCAACGTTCCAGATCAAATTTATTTTTTCTCCTTGTTACAAAAAGAACTCCACTCCACGTTGTCTTCTCCTTTGCATACGATTAAGAAAATTCTAAATAATTCAACGCATGATCTGAATCGATCTTCGTGGACAGGAAAGATTCTGCCCTCAACGCTGCAAATGAACTACACATACACACTCCAAATTATTGAAACACTTTACACTATTATAGTCATAAAAAACGCACGACGAGCTCTCCTATTCACGCACAAATTTTTGGCTTCGACCGATCCAATTACAAGGACATACTATGGTAATGTCCACCAACAGAGCTCATAGATGGATCTAGGTGTAAAATGAATAAAAAAATAACATAGAAGCGACAATCCTCTTAATCCTGCAATCATACCAAACACACAACGCTCTCCAAACGTTGTGTACCAAAATTGATCCTTAATTGTATGTCAAATGCGCTCTTTGTGAAGCTCACATGTGTGATAGATCGAATAACTCGTCACTGCAAGCTGGTTATGTAGCAAACAATGTAACAATGCTCAAGTAGACAACTTTCTCTAGAAAATGCCTCCTCCCAATTCAGTCACATATTTTATAAACCCGAAACTAACCTTACCCTCTGATACCAGATGATGCCAGGGAATAGGGTTTGCACAAACAAACAAGAAAACACATAATACTGCAAATCAAATGCACATCGATCTCTTCCAAAAATTAATTAATAAAAAAATTATTTAGAGAGAATTTGGCCTCATGATTTTCCTCTCCTCACATGCTCACACTCTTCTACATACCTACATGCCTCAAGAGCTCACCTATTTATAAAAATGGATTAGAACCCAAGGAGGTTCTACATCTACGCTAACTCCCAAAATGTCTCTCCCAATCCCTATCATCTCTCATCTATCTCTAAAATCTTTCATTCAATCCCTTATCCCTATATAAGAGCTAACTATCCACAATCCTCTCAATACTTCCATAATCCTTTCGAATCTTCTCCTATTTACAATAATCCTCATTCTCTCCTAAAAACTATATAAAATGCATTAATTAATTATTCCTCACTTTACAAACTAACTCTTCTAGTAAAATGATTAACCCCAATTAGATGCACCTGCATCAAGATCCGACCGAGAAAGAACAACCAGTAGTACTCGCGGTCGTCCCCCCATCACAAGTAGTAATGGAAGTGGAGACATGTTCTGAAAACCATAAGAATAAACATCCAAGTAAATGCAAGACACCAAAATATCATTTTAGATGCAAAAAAAATCCAACAAGTTCTTGCCCATGTCAACCACACCCTAGAACATGATGTGAAAATGGACCAACTCAACTCAGATGAAAGGGTTATGGTTGCATTCCTGTGAAATTGGGCCAAAGATAGATCGACTGAAATCCCCCAAGATCAGCTAGAGAAATTCCATCAAATCTATAAGGACTGGGAGAAATTCCAAACCTCTATAGAATCCCCTCCCTAAATGGCTCTCATTATCCATGATGAGGAAACGCCCACCCGATGGGTGGAACCTAGCTCGGGCTCAAGGAAGAAAGGTAGAAGGCCCTCTAGTGAAGTTATCTAAGAAGTAGGGGTAGTCTTAGTTAACTCAGGACAAGCCAATGTCCTAACGAAGTATTACCAGTGCTCTCTCCCTACCCTCAATGAAGTTGGTATCATGGAACATAAGAGGCCTCAAATCAAAGGTAAAGTTGAGGTATTTGAAGGAACAGATTCAAATGGATAAACCATATATCATAATTTTGCAGGAAAATAGGGTAACACGAGAAAGGCTAAAATAAATCACTAGTAGGAGTTGGCCTTTGGACGAATGCATGTCATTGGATGGAAGGGGTAGAGCAAGAGGACTGGGTATCCTCTGGGATCCCCTATCCATTTCCTTTAGGAGTGGGATCACTTACCCAAATACCCTTTTGGGCCAATTTAAATTCATATATTCCCGAGAAAAGTTTTGGCTAACAAGGGTTTATGCCCCTGTTAGTGTCCTAGGTCTAGGGATCTAGGTTATGCTACTCCTTCTATGTCACTTAAGGTAATGCTTATATCATGATGTTATTGTATAGTTTTGGTTTTCATGAGTGCCATGGTATTACAAGGTTAAATTTTTCAAAATGTCATAGAGTTAAAAGAGTATTTTTTCCATCATTTGAAATATAAGGTCACAAGGAGTCATGATTTGAATTTGCAATCATGAAGGGTGAGTTTTAATTTATGAGATTCTATGGATTAATGTAGTCAAACTTTGATTATCATGTTATAAGTATGGAAATCGAGTCTACATAAAAAGGAATCATGACAAGGGATTGGGCACAGACTTGGAGGCAATGATGAGTCAATTTAATTATGTTTTCAACAATAGTTCATGATCTTAGAAATGAGGTAACAGTTAGGAGTACAATCCTTCTCTCTTCCCCAAGAGTTGTGAATTCCAAAATGCACTACGATTTCATCATTATCCATCCTAATCGTAATCAACACCATTCATTCCTGCTCCAGGCTATTATGCATGTTAAATCAAATTGTTATCTTCATTCCACAGTGCTTCATTCTTCAACATATTCATGAGAGACTTCAACTCACTTGTTTTTTTTCACTCCGAAAAGGAGGCAGGGGTGCTGTGAGTTCAGAAAACGCTACCATTCTTGCATGCTGATGTCAAACTCTCCCTAACAGGTGCAATTTTATCTTAATTCTCATCCTTCAGTCTTGAAATAGTTTTGAATTTACATTTAGAAGCTAGTAAAGACCATGTAGAGCTTGAAAATGAGGTGAAAGTGTTGGTGTTGCAATTCTGTATTCGTCATGTTTTATCCTAATTTGGCACTGTGTTTTCATCCTTACACGCTGTGAATCAACACAGTGGGTTATATCTCCTTCTTGTAGTTGAAAATGTTCCCCTATTCACTGTGTAAATCCTTCCATGCAATTGTTTCTTTAGCCTAGGGATTATAACCAATTTTTTTCCCTCGAAATTTATTCTCAAAGATATTTTGAAAGTTAAATTCCTCTATACTGTGTTTCTGGACCTATGTGTTGCGACTGTCCCTATTCCAATTTCTTTCTAACAAGTTACAAAATCCTGAGTACTATACGGTTTGATTGAGAGTGCATGTGGTTGTGAAATTTGTAATTCTTCAATTGTGTCCTAAAATATTGTCACAAGTTTTGAAAGTCAAAACACCTCCATTTTTTTCCTAAAAGGTGGTTCATAACCTTATCCAATTCATTGTTGCAAAAGTGAAAATATGTCAACACTAGAGGAAAAAAACACAAAGGTGGGAAGCCTGACTTTTCCAGTCTCAGCCCAAACAATATATGAGGCCACTGAGATTCCATTAAGTGGAGAGTAGTTGTTCAAAGGAATGGACAATGATCAATGGTGACAAATCAAACATCTTCTTTTTCAATACACATCCTTGGGTGCTAATCCATCTGGGTCGAAACTTAGGATTCATAATTGGATCACTCCGAAGTAATTATCTTGGAGTACCATTGGTACCTAACTCCCTTAAGGCTGCTTATTGGAAATAAATTCTCAACTGCATTGATCGAAATATTTTAGTTGTACTTTCAGGGTCTTGAATTCTGCTGGTAGGCTTGTTCTCTTGAAGGCAATCCTACATGCTATCCTGATATACCATCTCTCAACCCTCCCGATCCCTCAAAAAATATATTAGGAAATAACTGCAAACTTTCAGAGATTCCTGTGGTCTGGGGCACAGATAGGTTGTAAATGGACTCTTGTGGCCTTGGCTGAATTATGCAAACCAAATATCCATGGAGGCCTCAGGCTCAAATATCCTAAAATTTATCACATGCCCTCAGTACTAAAGTATAGTGTCGTTGGATGTAGGGAAGGAAGGATATTTGGAATATTATTTGGACATTTAAATATGGTGCAGTTGGTTTTTAGGATCCTTTGAATCACCATCACAATCTACTGAATTTCTCATCCATTTGGAATCGAGAAAAATAACACCGAGACTTAATTCGATATCACGGATTTTGGGAAATCATGAATGGATGCAAGGCTATATTTTGGGAGGAGGCATGGATGCAACACCACAAAATAACCCAAAAGGACCATTTCAGATATATCCAAGCTTTTACGACTCATTTGGGAGCTAAGAAAGTTAAGGACTTCTGGCAAGAGACTAACTAGACATCGAAATGGAGGGAATGGAAAACCTCAACACATTGTCTAGACCATGATCCACCTATGGATTGGGAACCCCTTGCTCCGATCCTCTAACAGTGTCCCATCCTCAACAATGGTGAACTTCATAAATTGCATTGGGGTCACCTTTCAAAAGGTATGTTTTCTCTAAAAGAATCTTATTGGATTTTATCCTTCATAGGGGATCTGGATCCTGACCCTATGTGTAAATGAATTCGGTACTCTAAACTCTATCCAAAGGTCTCATTTTTCTGTGGTTGATTAGGCAAGGAAAAATCCTCACGTGGGATAATATTAGGAAACAAATATTTTGTGGCTCGTCCCCTTGCCCTCTCTGCTGTAGTGAGGAAGAAACAATCAATCACGTACTCAATTTTTTCTCAAGGTCAAAGGTGACTTGGGACCGCCTTTCTTCTTCATTTGGGACAATAGACCAGTAAAATAACTGTTGGGAAAAATATTGAGAGGGGGGAAGGGGGCCCGAATCAGTATTTAAAAAACTCAGACAAACATTTCCTTTCTTAACTAATCTCTATACGGGACTTTAGTTAATGAAATTAGCGTATGCACACAGCTTTATTTGAGGAAACTTATGTATGCCCTGTAAAATTATTATTCAGATAAATCATCAGAAACTTTACTTAGGCTAGAGCATCATTTATTCATTAGACATTTAGTAAGCAGTAAACATGTGCAGTAAGAACATAATAAATCATCACACATAAGAAACATACATTAACAACATTATGTAAGGTGGAAATCCAAGTCGAGAGAAAACCACCGTTGTTGTTGTGTCTATCTTCAATATTTATTATATGGAAAATTGCACACAATATTGTACTGGCATAGACTCATACCATTACATAGGCACCCACCTGCAAAAGGTTGCAACCTTCTCTAAATTATTCTGCTGCTACTTGAAGAGAGCTCCAACCCCCTGATCTCGTTTACCAGCCTCTTTTGCAAGGGAACTACAACCCCCTAATATGATCACCAACTCCTACTTGAAGGAAGATTTGACTTCAACATTGAAGGCTCTAACCCTCAGAACCACTATAGACCACGTTTCATAAATTTTCACACTAGATCCAACATCTTTTACTTCAACACATATTTTAGATCAACATAAAAAATAACAAAAAATAATTCGAACATAATAGTGAGATCTCTGCACGCAGACCACAGAACCAAACCCAAACTTCTGCATCAACTCACAGAATAAACTATAACCCTGATCATTCAAAACACAATTGTATCTGCTACTTTACTTACGGAAACATGTGTGTGTATGTGATTTACTGTGGAACAACCTACGTATAGATTTTTATATATTGAAATCAAAGGTCTGACCAGACTCAAAACATATCAAATATATTCATACACATTTGTGAGATTTACAAAACCCTTATACAATCAGTAGCATCCATCAGATTCAATCAACAAATCACTGATCTTTATACCCAATCAACTAGTAGCATAATCAATATTCATTCAACCCAGACATATATGAATACATCATTGACAAACATAAAAGATACAACAAAACTAATTAGACATTTCCTTCAACATTCTTTAGAAAACCCTAGTGTCCATATGCGCTTTTGTAGAACAAAACTTGCATGTATGCGCACCTTCACCGTGACAAACCTGCATATAGATCTGTAAATATTACAGCACTGCAAAAATCTTCAGAACTACAAATTAACTGAGATTAAGCCCTTCACTTCATCAATCATGCGCCAGACCATAGATCTAAACAACTCATAAATAGATAATGCAAATACATATTCTTCCCAGGTCAAAAGAGACTAATCCATTATTGTATTCATAAATGCATCATAATATAAGATATAACTATTGATTTAATTTCCATTACACCATGTAGATATACTTCAGATTGAAGTATTCATCCAGTTCTCATACTCATGCACACCTTTTCACTGTGATTTTCACCTCTTTATATAGTTTGAGCCTTAGCCAATACCATGATTCAAAACCACACAAGAGTCGATGGTATTCTTGGACGTGGTTAATCAACCGTTACTACGCTCAATACTGTGGGCTAATACCAAGTTAAGGACCCCTAGTATCATAAAATTAGTGTGAAAATAAATACATTATTTTTCTTCTTCTTACACGCATGTATACATGACCTGGTCTTTACTAACTCACATATAGTTCCTTAAATATGATCTTTATTATCTTCTGAATCTAATCTGTAAAAATTTTGTCCCATCATTCCGAAAATTTGATCCATCATAGAGCCACCTCTTATCTTATCCATAACCAATGTATTTGGTCTTTTACAAATGTTTTTCCATCAAGGAAAATGCATGCAATCATAATTCCAACAATCTCCCCATTTGGACTTGATGGCAACCATGTTGGTGAACCATGTTGGTGTTTGATCATCACAACTTGTAAACATATCAACATAAACATTATTAAAACACCAAATTACTCTCCCCATTTGACATCAAGGGAAAAGGGTAGACCGATGCTGAAACAAGGTGTCTCTTCCCTTGCATAGACAAGAGTGTTGAGATATGTGTTGCAATATATAGATCATACTCCCCCTGAACACATGTTGAATCTTCAGACAAATATTCAATGAAATACATGACTCTATGACCTTTCCTTTAACTGAGGACTCATATTGGCACCAATCACCCAACAAATTGGGGTTACATATTTGACTAAACTAGCCAACCAAGTGGGTTTACATTTGTGACTCAAGCACCAAACCAAGTGAGTTTACATTTTAAGTAAGTCCATACATGACTGAATATGACACACTCTACATCATAGTTCTCAACATGACCCTTACATCATTTTACAAACATGACTTTATAACCAAGACCAAAGGACCTCAAAAAGATATCATTGAACATAATTCAGAAACCAACAGAATGCCAACAATGCCTTATATTCAAGAATGCTAATGCTCCCCCTAAACCGGTGCATCCTGAACATTTTCAACAATCAATTCATAAAAGCATATTCATCAAGCAGATAAGTATAGAGGAAAGAAATGTAAGTTGAAACACAGAACATCATCCTGTACTCATTAACACTTGAGCAGTAAAACCAAACCATATATGTTAGCAACATGAAAACTTCTATTCTGGAGGCTGGCCCACAGAGTTTATGACACACAGATCCATAAAAGAATTTTTGGAAAGAGACTTGCATATATACGTGATTATGCGTCACGCAACCAGCATACCAATTTTAATCTTCTGAAATTGCATCTGAAAATCGATAGAGTCGATTCCCAGTTTTTGTCTGAGATATTAAAATTATTCTCTACTAAGAGGTTTAGTAAATATGTCAGCAACTTGTTCTTTTGAGGGAACATACTCTAATTTGACCTTTTTATCAAGCACTTGTTCTCATAAAAAGTGATACTTGATAGGAATATTATTGGTCTTTGAATGCATAACAAGATTTTTTGAGATGATAATAGAACTTGTATTATCACATAAGATGGAGATAGGTGGAGAAAATTTAATTTGAATATCTTGTAATGTATGCATAATCCAGAGAATTTGTCTGTAGCATGATGCGGTAGCCACATATTCTTCTTCTTATGTAGATAAATCAATGGAACTTTGTTTCTAGCTGAACCCAAATACTAATTGCGGTAAAATGCACCTCCACCAGTGCTCTTCTAGTCATCAACATTGTTGTCCCAGTCTACATCTGTGTAAGCATGAAGGTTAAGATCAACATTTTTGGGATACCATAAACCAAAGTTTTGAGTTCCTTGGAGATATTTGAATATTATTTTTACTGTCTGAAGATGTGACTCCTTTGGATTGGCTTGGAACCGTCCAACAATTCCAACTGCATGCATGATATCTGGTCTAGTACCTGTTAGATAAAGCAGACTTCCAATCATAGATCTATACTCTGGTTGGTTTGCCATGGGAGAATTATCATGAGAACTGAGGTTACATCCAATCATCATTGGAGTGCACACAGGTTTGCAGTCTTCCATCCCATAATTTTTCATAATTTGCTTGAGATTTTTTTTTTGTGAGAGAAAGATGGCATATTTTTCTTGTTGCACTTGTAAACCAAGAAAATATGTTAGTTCCCCAAGTAAAGACATTTCAAAATCCTATTGTATAACATAAGAAAATTCCTGACTCATGGATTCTTCATTACTCCCAAAAATGATATCATAAACATAAACAACAATAATTAACAATTTTTCATTCTCAATTTACTATCTGCAAATCCTTTTGTGAAGCCTTTTTGTTGAAGGTGTTTGTAAAGACGATATTACCATGCCCGTGGTGCTTGTTTTAGACCATATAGAGCCTTTTTGAGATTGAAAACAAGAATGAATCCTTCCAGTTGTTCTATATAGACTTCTTCTTCTAGATCTCCATTAAGGAGGGTAAATTTTACATCCATTTCATAAACTTTGAAGCGTTGACAAATTTAAAATGAAAGAAACATTCTTATGGATTCAAGTCTTGGTACCAGCGCAATTTTTTCTTCAAATTATATGCCTTCTTGTTGAGCATAACCTTTACAAAAAAGTATAGATTTGTTTCTAATTATTTCTCCATTTTCATTTAACTTTTTTTTCAATATCCACTTTGTTCCAATAACATTTTTATCATGAGGCCTTGGAACCAATTCCAAAGTATTATTCTTTTCAATTTGATCCAGTTCTTCATTAATGGCCTTAATCCAACACTCATCTTTACTAGTTTGATTTACATTTTCTGGTTCAATGGTGGATAATAATGTTAAATAACTAGGAGATCCTAGAAGAGTTCTTCATGTTTGAACCCCTGAATCCTTTTCTCCCAAAATTTGAGATTCTGGATGATTATTTTGGACATACCTGGATGGAGCCTTTTCTCTCTCTGATGTATCTTCTTATGATGATTCATTAGGTTCTTCTTCTATGTCATTGTGATTTGATGTGGGAAATAATTCTTCATCATCATCATCTACGTTTTTTGTTATTTCACTTTTGGCAGTTGGGTGTGTTTCATCAATCACAACATCAATACATTCAACAATCTTCCAAAGTCTCTTATTGTAGCATTTGTATTCATTACTTCTAGAAGAGTGACCAAGAATTATTCTTTCATCTGCTCTAGGATGAAGATTACCATGTTTTCCATCATTGTTTTTTATAAAACATTTGCTTCCAAAAGATTTAAAATGCTTCACAGTGGGAGTATTACCATACCATATTTCATAAGGAGTTTTATCGCTATTCACACGAACATGGGCCTTATTGAGAATATTTACTGCAGTATGTGCATATTCACTCCAAAAGCTGTGAGGAGTACTAGATTCATTAAGCCTAGCACGAGCCATTTGCTAAATTGTTCTGTTCATTCTTTATCCTACACCATTTTGTTGTGGAGTTCTAGCTATAGAAAGTTTTCTTTTTATGCCATATTGTTCACAAAAATAAAAGAATTCATTTGACGTGTACTCTCCTCCACGATAAGATCTGAGACATTTTATCTTTAGATTTAATTCATTGTCAACTAAAGCTTTGAAGATATTAAAATTTTCAATTGCTTCATCTTTTTGTTTCAATAAACCAATCCGACACATTCTAGAAAAGTCATCAATGAATAAGATATAGTATTATTCTCCACATGGTGACTTTTTCCTTACAGGTCCATACACATTAGTATGTATAAGATCAAGAGGCTTACTTGTTGATCCTTCATTGGCGTTAAATGGGACTTTGGTTTTCTTACCAAATTGACATGACTTACATATGGTATTTTTTGGCAAAGTGATGTTCGGTAAATCACGAACAAATTTAAGCCTTCTTGATTTTCTTATTTGAGAAAATCTCAGATGTCCCAATATTTTGTGTCGTAACCAGTTTTCTGCAGATTTTCCTAAGTAACATTTTTCTTGGCCTCCTTCCAATATATACAGATTGCTTGGAGTTCTTGTTCCTTTTATTATGGTTTTTCCCGTGTCAAGTTCACGAACCATACATTCTTTTGATTGGAAGAAAAATTCATTTCCTTGGTCACACATCTGGCTAACACTTAAAAAGTTATGCTTTAATCCATCAACATACATAACATTATTGGCTTTAAAATTTTATTTTGGAAAAACAAATCCTTTAGCATTAATGATAGCAAGAGAGTCATTTCCAAAAGTGTCATTCTTTTCCCTTTCTAATCTATTGTATGAAATATGTTTGTCTTTATCACCTGTCATGTGTTTTGAACATTCACTATCAATGTACCATTGATTTTATTCTCCTTCTGCAAATAAAGATATGCCACAAATTTTGAATTGTAAGTCATTCTTTCTCTATGCCTTAGAATTTGTGGATATTTGTTCTTTTGGTTGTAGTTTGCTCCTGCATTCAAATTCCTCATGTCCAAAGTTATTGAAAAAATAAAATAAAATTTCATTTTGAAGAGGAGAAATTTTTTTATAAGTTTTCTTCTTCATTCCTGTCTCATATATTTTCTTTCTTTCTTCTCTGGTCATGATGGTTTTGTATGCAACACATTGAGCAGCTTTGTGACCAAAATTACAACATGAGAAACATTGTCCATTAAAGAAGAAATTTCTGCGATCATAGAACCTTCTACTGTTTTTTACCTTTTGACTTATGCTTCTGTTATTTTTCATCCTTGAATAATCACGCTTTACTTGAGAATAATGTTTGTTCTTCTGCTAAGTGATGAAACTTTGTTGATTGGATTTAGATGCATTTAGATAGCTTGTGGTTGGGGAATTTTATGAATGAGAAGATTCACCAGTTTATCCAAGACCTATCTTCACAAGAGGAGAGTGTTGAACTTTGATAATTTCATGTAAGGTTTCAGATCCTTTAGAAAATCTAAGATTTAGAGTTTTTACTTTCTCAAGTTCCTTTCTTAGGCTTACTATTTCACATTCTAATTTCTCAGTGTGCTTCTCCTTTTCTATGAGTTGGTTCTTTAGAGTATGTATGAATATTTTATTTTCTTCCAAACATATTTTTATTTGAGTCATTTCTTCAAGAAAATCATTATCTTTTAAAGCATCCATAAAGTTATCTTTAGTCTCACTAGTGTCATTTTCAAATGCCATGAACAGTCTAAGATCTTGATTTGATTCTCCTTCTTCATGAGTATAATAACTTTTTATGTTGTTAAATCATCTCCTATTACCTTTTTCTATATCTTTTCCCTTGTCATGTTTATCTTTATGTGGACATTTAGCAGCATAATGACCCACTCTTACACAAGAAAAAAGTTTGAAAGGAAGCTTTCCTGTGAACCTTCTAGTGCCAAGTTGAAGTTTCTTTACAAAATTTACCTCATCTTCTTCTGATTCATAACCAGATTCCTTTTGTTCTTCCTTTTCCTTTCCTTTTGTGGTAGTTTTGAATGCATATTCTATGACTTCAGATGATCTAGATTTTCTCATTTTAAAATTAATTAAGATCCCATGAAGTTGAAAAAAAGTAAGAGTCTATAGATCCTGCTTCTCTTCAATAACAGAAACTTTTGACTCGAATTTAGGAGTTAGAGATCTTAATATTTTCTCTAGTAAGTTTGTGTCTTTTATGTCTTCACATAGATTTCTCATACGATTTACGATCTCATATAGATATAGAAATAAACTAGAAATACTTTCATCATTATGAATTCTGATATTTTCATATTTAATCATGAGAGATTGGAGTTTAGCACTTTTTGCCTTGGAATCACCTTCATAGATTAGAATGATTTTGTCCCATATCTCCTTTGTTGTATCCAACTGCATAACCTTGAAAATTTTTGATTCGGTCATACTTCCCAATAATGCAATGACAACATTCACATTGGTTTCATAGTTCTTCTTTGCTCCTGGATCTGTGGGAATTGCAGCAGGATATTGGTAACCTCCTTCAATAATGTCTGTCAGGTCCCTATATTACTAGTATAGTCCCTTATTGTTGTTAGTGTAACCCCCTTATTGTTATTATTGTACCCTTGTAACCCCCATATTGTTATTATTGTGCCCTTAAATTATTATAGTTAGCTCGGCTAGGATTACATTGTTGCCCCACTAGGATTACATTGTGGCCCCATGGACTCCTATATATAGAAAGGAGGTTTTTTAATTTGAATCATCCAAGAATTGTTCATTCATGCAATGCATTGGAGGTTTCCCCCTCGAAGTGGCTTATTTATAAGGTGTTGATATCTCTTTTCTTCTCTTTTTGGAGCTGGTTTCACAACATTTGGTATCAGAGCTTTGAGATTCTAGGGTTTTGCTGCTCCAAACAGGTCATCGTGGCATTTTCTCTATAACTTTTTTTCTACGAAGGGTCAGAATCTAAAATTTTTAGAGTGCAAAGAAAAAATCCCGAGGAACATCGTCAAAAAATTTCAGAGCTTGGTTCGAAATATTTTCGAAGATATGATTTGTGCAAGTTAGGTCATTTTGGTATTTTCGTAATAAATTTTTTTCTGCGAAGGTTCAGAAGCTGAAATTTTTAGAGTGCGAAGCCGCTATCTTGAGGAACATCTTCGTAAAATTTCAGATATTGGTTCATAATATTTTCGGAGATATGATTTGTGGAAGTTAGGGCTTTTCGAGGCTTCTGAATTTCATCTCAAAGAGGTGATCATGGGAAACTCTTCATAGCTCTCTCTCTGAGCATCGGATTGGAATGCTGTAAAAAGTGGCCACAATTACACAAACTGTAGGTTTTTTTCTATGACACGTGGAAACAATGACACGTGGCAAGTCGTACAAGTTCGCTCTACTGAACCAATCCAAAATTGGGTTATTGTGGGAGGTTGGACATAACTTTGCCTTGAAGAATCCAAATCAGATCAGACCTATGGAATTTGAAATAAGCTTCAGAGGGCTACTACAGGGCTGAATTTTAGATATTGAGGATCCAAAATTATAGAGATAATTTAATTTCAATATCGAGCTTCTCAAAAGCAAGTAAAATGTGTGTATTTTTTTTCCGAATTGCATAAGTCTTGTTTGAAGAATCAAGTTGAATTGATTCCAAGAGCATATTGTAGAATAGATATCAGTATTGGATTCTAAAATGGCCCCTAAAAAGAATGCAACACCCATCAAGCCTTTAGAAAGCTCTACTATGACTCATGAAGACGAAGAATGGCAACATGACATATCAAAATTACAAGAGAAAGTGCAACAAATTTCGCTTGGAAGTTTTGAAGAAAGGCGTGGAAACTAAGATGGATGGTTTGAAGAAATGCATAGAATCTAGGATGGATGGTTTGAAGAATGGCATGGAATCTAAGATAGATGGCATGGGAGCTGGCATGGAATCTAAGATGGATGACATGGAAGCTAAGATCCATGAGAAAATGGAAAACATGAAGAATGATCTAAAAGAAGACATGGAAGGTTTGACAAAGTTGATACAAGAAATGTTTCCTAATGGTGAAAAGATAGTAGAGGAAACTCATGATGAGAACAAAATAAATGTTAATCATGATTTCATAAAATCTAATGTTGGCAGGAAGAACCACCATATTCAAAAAATGGATATGAGGAAGTTTGATGGAAAGGATCCTGTAACATGGATACTACAGATGGAGCAATATTTTGATCTCCATAACGTGCAAAACACACAAAAGGTACGCATTGCAACTTTACATTTAGAACAAAATACATTTGTATGGTATCGATGGCTTTGTTTCCGTAAAAAAATTGTCACTTGGTCAATTTTTACGGAGGAAATGATAGCACATTATGAGGATACAAAGAGCAACACCTTCTTTAGCCAATTGATAAATCTCAAACAAAAGGGTTTAGTGGGGGAGCACATTGAGGACTTCCAAAAATTGAATATAAGGGTAACTGATATTCCAGAGGAACACAGGATTGATCTCTTCATAGATACTTTAAAAGATGACATCCAACATTAAGTTCGCATTTTGGAACCTGATTCATTGGAGAAGGCATTCAGGTTGGCAAGAAAAATCGAATGTAAAATTATGGCGACAAGGAAGCCTACCACTCACTTCTATAAAGAGGGAAGTGTTGCTACTCCTAGATTTCCACAACCTACAAGGTTGACACCACAACAATTGGAAGAAAAAAGAGAAAAAGGGATTTGCTACAGTTGTGATAGCAAATACACTAAAGGTCACAAGTGTGCTGAGAAGAAATTATTTTACATAGATTGTGAAGAAGAAGAAGAAAATGAACAAGAAGAGGATATACACCAGGAACCAGCCCTAGAAGAGGAAGAAATGAATCCGACCATATTGTGTAATGCACTGGTAGGAATTACCACTCCTCAAACTCTCAAGATAGAAGGAAATATCAAGAAGAAAAGGTAATAGTGTTGATTGATTCAGGTAGCACCCATAATTTTATTCATTGTAAGGTAGCCAAGGAATTAAATTGTTTCCTATACCTAGCACCAGAATGTCAAGTGATGGTTGCAAATGGAGGAATTATAAATTGCTTTGGAAAATGCCATAATATCAAGCTAACCATGGGGGAATATGTATTGAATAGTCCAATGCTTTCCATTCCTATGGGAGGTGCTGATGTTGTACTAGGAGTACAATGGTTACAATATTTGGGGACGGTAGCTTTTAATTTTCAAGAACTTTTCTTGAAAAAATTTTTAGAAGGAAAGGAATTCGAATTACGGGGTATTGCAGGGAAGCCGGGAAAGATAATAAGCTCTAATGTCATGACAAAGCTTCTAAAGAAAGAACAACGAGGCATAATTGCACAATTATGCTCACTAGAAGTTCCAATATCAAAATCATCTATTTCTACAGATCTCTAAAAAGTCTTGGACAATCATTCCAAGGTTTTTGAAACTCCAAAAGGACTCCCACCTATTCGTGATCATGATCATGCTATTCATTTTATTCCAGGAAGTGTTCCTCCAAAAATCAGTCCTTATAGATATCCTTATGTCCAAAAGAGCGAAATTGAACGTATGATTGCAGAAATGTTAGAGGCGGGTATAATTCAACCTAGTCAAAGTTCTTTCTTTGCTCCTGTAGTAGTGGCACACAAGAAGGATGGATCATGGCACATGTGTCCGGATTATGGGGAGCTCAATAAGCTCACCATTAAAGATAAATTTCCCATTCCTGTGATTGATGATTTATTGGATGAATTACATGGAGAAATTTATTTTACCAAATTGGATCTTCATTCAGGGTATTATCAAATTAGAATGAAGACTTAAGATATTCCGAAAACAACATTTCGAACTCATGAGGGTCATTATGAATTTTTGGTCATGCCTTTTGGCCTTACCAACGCACCTTCTACATTTCAAGGGTTGATGAATTCCATTTTCAAACCCTTCCTTAGAAAATTTGTGCTAGTATTTTTTGATGATATACTAATCTACATCAGGTCTTGGAAGGATCATGTTCAACATGTTGACAGGATGCTCAAACTATTGCAAGAGAAACAATTATATGCAAAAACATCCAAATGTTTCTTTAGAGTAAAAGAGGTGGAATATCTGGGTCATATTGTATCTCACGAGGGTGTTAAGGTAGACCCTAACAAAATTAAATCCATTAAGGAATGGAAAGTCCCCACAACCATAAAGGAGTTGTGAGGATTTCTTGGGTTAACAGGGTATTATCAAAAGTTTGTTAAGAATTATGGGAGAATAGCAGCACCTCTAATAACATTATTGAAGAAAGATGCATTTTCATGGACTCTTGAAGAAACTAAGGCCTTTGAACATCTTAAAGAGGCAATGTGCCTAGCACCAGTCTTAGCTACGCCGGACTTCACAAAAATCTTTATTGTGGAATGTGATGCCTCAGGAAATGGAATTGGTGCTATTTTAATGCAAGAAGGAAGACCCATTTCTTTTGAAAGTTGTCCAATCAAAGGAAAGTATTTACAGAAACCTATTTATGACAAGGAAATGTTAGCAATACTGCATGCACTAAAGAAATGGAGAACTTACCTAATGGGAAGACACTTCAAGGTAAAAATTGATCATGATAGTCTTAAACACTTTTTGGAGCAAAGACTATCTTCAAAAGAGCAGCAAAAATTGGTCACAAAGATGTTGGGTTATGACTTTGAAATAATATACAAAAAAGGGAAGCTAAATGTTGTTGCAGATGAACTCTCAAGAAAGAATGAAGAGGTGGAAGCATTTCTTTGTGCCATTTCTATTATCCAACTAGATTGGATAACCGAAGTAAGAGATGAATGGAAGAAGGACGAAGAAGTGTGGACACTCATTCAAAAGTTACATCAAGATCCTATTACATCTGATACATTTCGTTGGAAAAATGATTCCTTATGGTACAAAGATAGATTATATCTTTGTCAGAATTCCCAACTAAAACAAAATATTATTTTGGAATTGCACACTTCTCCTTTAGGAGGACACTCAGGATTTTTAAAAACTTACCACAGGGTGAAGAAAGAATTTTTCTAGGATGGCCTTAAATCTGATATTCAAAAGTTTGTGGCGGAATGTTTGGTTTTCCAGCAGAATAAAGTTGAGACAATTAAGACCACGGGTCTTCTACAAACTTTATCCATTCCAAGTCAACGTTGGGAGGAGATTTCAATGGATTTTATCACAGGTTTACCTAAGTCTGAAGGAAAGAGTGTCATTATGGTGGTAGTTGACAGACTTACCAAGTATGCACACTTTTGTGTATTATCTCATCCATTTAAAGCAAGTATAGTTGCTACTACATTTATGGACACAATTCAAAAGCTACATGGAAACCCAAGGGTTATTGTGAGCGACAAAGATCCCATTTTTACTGGAAATTTTTGGACGGAGTTATTGATCCGATGGTCAAAATGAGATAGTAAATAAATGTTTGGAAGGATATCTTCTTTTTTTTGTATCTGATAAACAAACACAATGGGTCAAGTGGTTACCTCTAGCTGAATGGTGGTATAACACTTCCTTCCATACTACAGCAAAAATGATCCCATTTATGGCACTTTATGGATATCATCCACCATCCATCACATAATCTTTAAGAGAAAATTTGAAGGTTCAAGTAGTGGAAGATCACATCGAGCATCAACAAGAAGTTCTCCAACTCTTAAAGGACAACCTGAATTTGGCACAAAATCGAATGAAACAACAGGCAGATCAACATTGCAGCGAGAGAAGTTTTGATGTAGAATACTAGGTATTGTTACGGCTACAACCATACAAACAAATGACCCCCAAGCAAGCTACGAAGGATAAGAAATTATCGCCAAATTACTATGGTCCTTACAAGGTGTTACAAAAGATTGGTATTATGGCATACAAATTGGAGCTTCCTGCTTCTTCACGAGTGCATCCAATTTTCCATGTTTCATGCTTAAAGAAGGTTATAGGTGAAAATCTTCCAGTTCAAACAATATTGCTAGAAATTGATGAGGAAGGAAAAATCATATTGGAACCTGAAGTGGTCACGGAAACAAGAACTCGACAGCTACGGAATCAATCAATTTCAGAGTATCTCATCAAGTGGAAGAACTTACCCACTGAAGATTCTACATGGGAGGATGAGAATTTTATAAAGAAGCACCCAGAGCTACTCAAGCGTTGAGGAAAAGACTTTTTTGAAGGAGAGGGGCATGTTAGGTCCTTATATTACTAGTATAGTCCCTTATTTTTATTAGTGTAACCCCCTTATTGTTATTATTGTACCCTTGTAACCCCCATATTGTTATTATTGTGCCCTTAAATTATTATTGTTAGGTCGGCTAGAATTACATTGTGGCCCCACTAGGATTACATTGTGGCCCCATGGACTCCTTTATATAGAAGTTTTTATTGAATCTTGATTGTCATTCTGCATGTATTGAGTTTCCCATCAGGTGCTTATTCAAAGTTTGTGCCTCTCTCTTTTCTTCTCTTTTTGGAGCTGGTTTCATAACAATGTCCCAAACATCTGCTCCAAGAGACTGAAGATAGGATCTTGTTCTTGTCTTCCAGAAGATTAATTTTTTTCCGTTGAAGATTGGTGGTCTAATAGATGATGTTCCATCTTGATTGGTCATCTTGGTAGATCTTCCTTTTAGAATTAAGTTGCTTTAGAAGGACCTGCTCTGCTACCAATTGTTGGGAAAAAATACCGAGGGAGGGGGAGGGGGGTGAATCAGTATTTAAAAAACTCACACGGACTTTTCCTTTCTTAACTGATTTCTATACATGACTTTAGTTAATCAAACTAGCTTATGCACACGAATTTATTTAAGGAAATTTGTGTATGCCCAACAAACTTATTATTCAGATAAATCATTAGAAAATTTTCTTAGTCGAGAGCATCATTTATTCATCATACATTTAGTAAGTAGTAAACATGTGTAGTAAGAAAAAAATAAATCATCACACATAAGCAACACACATGAACATCAACATTTAAGGTGGAAACCCAAGTTAGGATAAAACCACCACTGTTGTTGTCTTTGTCTTCAATATTTATTATATGGAAAACTACTTGTGTTGTGCGGTGTAGAATCACTCCCACCTCGTTCTCGAATGCTATGGAAGAATAACCTGATCTGTTTCAACCTCATGTTGGAGATACAACCCCATGATCTGATCACCAGCTCCTACTGGCAGGAATCTTTGACTTCCACACTAAAGGCTCCAACCCTCAGAACCACTGCATAACACATTTCATAAATTTTCACACTAGATCCAATAATGTTTAATTCAACACATATTTTAGATCAACATAAATAATCACCAACAAAACTTTGAATAGAGCAGTGAGATCACTGCACCCAGACCACAATACCAAACCCATAATTATGCATCAACTCACAGAATTAATTGCAACCATGATCATTCAAAACACAATTGTATAAGTTACTTTACTTATTGAAACATGCGTGTGTACGTGCTTTACTGTGGAGAAACTTGCATATAGACCTTTATATATTGAAACCAAATGTCTGACCAGACTTAGAACATATCAGATATATTCAAGCACATTTTTTAAAATTACAGAACCCTTATACAGTCAGTAGCATCCATCATATTTAATCAACCAATCACTGATATTTATACCCAATCAACTAGTAGCATAATCAATATTCAATCCACCTAGACATATATGAAGACATAATTTACATATAGAATAAATACAACAAAACTAATTAGACATTACCTTCAACATTCTTCAGAAAACCCTAGCTTCCATATGCGCTTTTCCAGAAAAAAACCCACGTGTATACATGCCTTCACCGTAACGAACCTGCGTATAAATCAGTAAATATTACAAGATTGTGCAAATCTTCAGAATTACAAATTAAATCATATTAATCCCTTTGCTTCATCGATCATGTGCTAGAGGACAGATCTAACAACTCATAAAAATATCGTGCAAATACATAGTCATCACAGGTCTAGAGAGCCTGATCCATTATTGTATTCATGAGTGCATCATAATATCATATCTAAATATTGATTATAGCCCATTATACCATGCATATATACATCAGATTGAAGTATTCATTCAATTCTTGTACTCATGCACACCTTTGCACTATGATATTTTGTAATATTCCTAAATTAGCTTGCAGCTAATTGGAATATTAAAGTTTTGTTTTGTCACTCAGATAGGTGAATAAATGGGTAGGGAGACCCATAAATCTCTTTATGAAGAATAAAACCACTTCTCATGTGAAAGCGGATCATCTTTCCAACTCATTAAAGCACCCTAAGGTGTGAACAGGGGCTAGAACATGTGGACTGGGTCAACTTTGACCAAATCGACATCGCTGTCATGGAGGAGTGGACATTAATGGAGTGATAGTGCAATTTTAGATGGAGACACATTGCATGGAAGTAGTGTCATTAATGAAAGGGGCTTAGGGTTTGGAAGCTCATATCTTATAAAAGGAAGAGGATGGCAGCCATATTATTCATCTTGGTATATTTGATATTTTGATATATGGTTTGTTTAAACATATAGCTTTCTTCAGCTGTTTAGATAATATTGCGTGTGTTGTTTAGCACAGGGTGTTCCTGATCGGGAATCCCACCTCTTCCATTGAGAAGATCTTGGAGGAGTTGCATTATAATTCCATATTCAGGCATTTGGCCAAGCTTCAGTCTCATGTACAATGCAGTTCTATTTAGAATTGGGTTGTGTTGCAGGGGTGTAGCAGTGGAGGAGAGAAATCTCCATATTCTGAGCTAGTTTTCCATTAGAGGGATCATCCTTTCATCCAGAGGCTTGTGAGGAAGACTTCAGGGATTCATTACATATTTTGTCACCAGGCCAAGTAACATCCATCAGCTACAATGCAGTTTCCTGCAAGGACTGCGTTATTTTGGAGAGCAGCTGCAGTAGTGGGTTTACTACCCTATTTGGAGTGTTTGGGGTTTCTTGTGTGGGGATCAGCTCTTCATTTAGGAGATCTGTTGGAGGAGTATCAACCATATTGTATATCAGATCAACCATCTCCCATTAGTGATTTATCTGCAGAGATTATTCAGCCCTAGGGCCAAATCTGCGATCTTTTGTATAGTGTGTATTTCCAGAAACCTTTTTTTGGGTTGTCCTGGAATTCTGTTTTGGAGCATGGATCTCTAGCCTTATCATTTTTGGAGCATTATATCAGAAACAATAATTTTTTACACCTTTCAGCTACTATTCTCTCTTAGACAACACAGTTTTATGGATTCTTATATTTCATGCATTAACAACATTTTAGATCTAGGTGTATGCTTTCATGGGAGGTTTGTTTGCCCAACTTGAGTGATATTTTCCTCAAGATCTTGTACCTATTTTGCTGTTATAATCATAATGGAATTGATCTATTGTTGTCTCATGATTTGATCTATTATATTTCTTCATATTTCCACTTTTATGCACTCTATTCCTGCTTTCCCTATTTGGGAATATTACAGTGGTATCAGAGCATAATCTTGGTTCAACCTATGTACTTCAGCCATTATGTCATCTAAGGAGGCTTCTCATAGGAAGGAGAATATTTGCAGAATAGATGAAGGAAAAACCTCATTTTCAGGAGGGAAGGAGTTCTCAAAACTTCTTCTTCAAACTATGCAATGCATTAGCAGAGACATCAAAGAGATGAGAATGGAGAGATGGAGAGATTCTCCAAGAGAGCTTATACATGAAGGAAGCTCCATATTTTCACATCATGGGTGTGAGAATTCATATACACCATCAGATCTACAACGTGCTGTTATGCATAGGATTATAACAACAGAGATGGAGGAAGGAGATGTACCAAAGGAGCAGACTATTGGTGATTATCTTCAAGAGTATGAATCTTAAACTCAGAGATTTAGAGATCATATTAACTTCCAAGGTTTTTGCAAGATCAAGGAGGATAGAATGCCTAACAACCATGATAGAAGCACAGGGTGCAAGTAGCATGATGTGGGTAGATTATTTCTATCTACTTTTGATGGATCACCTAAATGTTCAACTAGGGCTTGGGTGGAGGAGCTAGACACCTATTTGCAGCAACACCAAGTCTCAAAAGAGGAAGCCATTAGAGTAGCAGTGCTGCACCTTGAAGGTAAGGCTTATGCCTGGTGGTTTTATGAATCTTCTTCATTAAAATATGAAAACATGTCTACTTATGCAAGGTTCACTAGGAAGTTAGTAAAAATATTTGATGAAAAACATTATGAAATTTCCTTGGTTGAGCTAGCCAAGAATACACAAACAAAACCTTTGCATGAGTTTGAAGGATCTATAAACCCAATTCCATTTCAGAAAACTATTGAGGGGACTAAAAACTTGCATAATACCTTGATAGAGGCAAGATCCCCATTTCAGTAAGAGCTCTCTTCTCAAAGGCAAGACATGGAGGAACTAAAAAAAGAACCTCTTAATGATGATGAGGCAACCTCCATTCATGATGAAGGGGGAAGGGAAGAAAAGAGGTAACATCACTGTCACAGTAGTAGCAGATCTAATACCTCATGAAGAGAAAGATGGAGTGTTTTCTCCAAAGAGAGAAACTCTTTCCCTTGTGCAAGGAGTTCCAAAGAATCTCACATATGGAGATTAGGGCATAGTCCATGTGAAGCATGTGCCATCATTGAAAGATTGTGAGATCTTGAAGATAGAAGGAGATAAATGGGAGGAAAAGCATCATATGATGAGGAGCACACACCCCTCTCTATTTTAGAAGGTTGATGCACATAAGAGGTCGGAGGATTTGTGCAGTGAGGAAAAGGAAAAATCAATTCACTCACATATACAACTTGCTCTAGGCCTTGATGTTTCATTACATGGAGGAATTCCACCAGGGAGACCCCCTGATTTGAAGATGAATAACTATTTCTCTCAAAATGGTGCAGCGTTGATATATTTTGCTAGGGAAGGAGCCTTGGGAGGAGCTAGCACAACAGAGAGAACCTTTGATGGGTTCAAAGAAGAGGTGAGCAATTTTCTAATATGGACATTTTTATCTCCCACTCAGATATTTGCACTGAAAGATGATTCAGAAATATATGATAACATGAGCATGGTTTCAAATGGCCATTCCATAGCCTTGGAGCAGAAAATGATACTTCTACACATGAGGAAGGTTTCTGAATATGACAAGAGGTTATTAACACTCTTGCATGCATTGGAAAAACTATGGAAGTTTTGGATGGGAAATTCCTTCCAAGAAGAGGTTGACCTCCATGAACTTCAATCTTGTCTTAGGAAATATTAGCTGCAAGGGAGGTAGCAAAAGTGTTGTAACAGTACTCTAACATGTGGCTTTGGCATTGAGCATGTCAGAGAGGAGAGTTATTATGTGACAGGAGCTTCATTTCAGATTCCTATAGTGCTGTCATTGTTGGGAAGCCTAGATCCATATTGGGAGTCCCAACAGTTGGTGGAATATTCCAAGAACCTCTTCACATGTAAGGTTCTTGATGGGAAAGTGATAGATGGGAGGTATAAAGTGGTTGATGGAGTCATTTATTTCCATGATTAGATCTACTTGACTAGATATTCCAAGCTCAAGAAGGAGATTCTACATGCAGCATATGACGCACTCTCTTCAGGACATGTAAACTTCATTGAGTCTTATCACACCATCATGGAGGGATTCTATTGGGAGGATCTCAAAGAATATGTGCACCAACATATTAGGAGATATGTAGCTTGTTTGATGTATGAGGAAGAAAACAACCACTTTGCAAGGTTGTTTCAATCACTTCCCCTTTTGATGGAGAGATGGGAAGGCTCATCTATGGACCTCTTCACCAAATTGTCTACAACATATGGTAAAGGTTATTTTTTTATGCTTATTTATCAACTAAGAATGTATGTACATTATTTTACCATGCATTTGCAGCAAATTTATCCACAAGAGAGCAAACCTCTTTGTGGATTTCATGGTCCTTTTGGGACTACATTCAGTAATGAGGATGACCACTTTATGGAGGACTTTGGGCAAGATATGTTTTTCTTGGATCATATTCAACCAACACCTAATGTCCTCTACTATTTTCAAGCTTTTACATCAAGAGGTGTTTGGATGACCACTTATCATATCATGTTTTGAGACAACAAGAAGAAGGACAACACTGGTCTCAATTGAGGGACTATTGTCACCATCCAATATGTCATATGACACTTAGTCCATGTTTCTTCTGGAGCCCATATGGTGATGACACTCTATTCACTATATGCATGAAGGATTGGGCAAGAAGGCTTCCTAGAACCAATGAGTGGGATCATGAGATTCCAAGTATCTGTTGGCTTCATGAGGACTATAGTATTGTAGCCCAAGATCATCGGCTCCAAATTTATCATAAATGGAGAGAGATACAACATAAGTTGAACAACCTTATCTCTCACTTTCAACCATGTAGCCCCTACACATTGCATAAGCAGGGGATTGGTGATATTTTCTATGAGCTACCAAGGATGGCTCACTTTGTTTGGATTATAGCATGGAGAATGGAGTTTCTCATGGGAATTGAGGCACTCAAATTTTACCATCTCCCATGCCTTGAGGAGGCCAATGGAAAACATATAACTCTTTCCATATATCTCCCAATTTTTCATGATGAAAGCTATTTGGTTTATCCACCAAAAGCAAACTTGTATTCTTAGGAGGAGACATATCCATTGGAGATTTTGCAGTATCCTTGTAGTTTCTTGAGGACAAGCAACATTTTGGAGGGGAGGACTGTAATATTCCTAAATTAGCTTGCATCTAATTGGAATATTAAAGTTTTGATTTGTCACTTAGATAGGTGAATAAATGGGTAGGGAGACCCATAAATATCTTTATGAAGAATAAAAACACTTCTCATGTGAAAGTGGATCATATTTCCAGCTAAATAAAGTACCCTAAGCTGTGAATAGGGGCTAGAACATGTGGACTGGGTCAACTTTGACCAAATCAACAACGTTGTCATGGAGCAGTGGACATTGATGGAGGGACAACACAGTTTTAGATGGATACACATTGCATGGAAGTAGTGTCATTAATTAATGGGGCTTAGGGTTTGTATGCTCATATCTTATAAAAGGAAGAGGATGTTAGCCATATTAATCTTCTTGATATATTTGATATTTTGATATATGGTCTGTTTAGACATATAGATTTCTTCAGCTGTTTAGATAAGATTTCATGTGCTGTTTAGCACAAGGTGTTCCTGATCGGGAATCCCACCTCTTCCATTGAGAAGCTCTTGGAGGAGCTACACTATACCTCCACATTCAGGAATTTTTCCAAGCTTCAGTCTCATGTACAACACAGTTCTATTTAGAGTTGGGTTGTGTTGCAGGGGTGTAGCAGTGGAGGAGAGAAATCTTCATTTTCAGAGCTAGTTTTCCATTGGAGGGATCATCCTTTCATCCATAGGCTTGTGAGGAAGACTTCAGGGCTTCATTACATATTTTGGCACCAACCCAAGTAGCATCCATCAGCTACAACACAGTCTCCTGCAAGTACTGCATTATTTTAGAGAGTAGCTGCAACAGTGGGTTTACTACCCTATTTGGAGTGTTTGGGGTTTCCTATGTGGGGATCAAACCTTAATTTAGGAGATCTGTTGGAGGAGGATCAACCATCTTGTATATCAGATCGGCCATCTCCCATCAGTGATTTATTTGTAGAGGTTATTCAGCCCTAGGGCCAAATCTGTTATCTTTTGTATAGTGTGTATTTCCGGAAACATTTTTCTAGGTTGTCCTGGAATTATGTTTTGGAGCATGGATCTCTAGCCTTATCATTTTTGGAGCATTATATTAGTTGCAATATATTTTTACACCTTTCAGATGCTGCTCTCTCTTAGATAGCGCAATTTTCTGGATTCTTGTATTTCATGCATTAAGAACATTTTAGATCTAGGTGTATGCTTTCATGGGAGGCTTGTTTGCCCAACTTGAGTGATCTTTTCCTCAAGATATTGTATCTATTTTGCTGTTATAATCTTAATGGAATGGATCCACTATTGTCTCATGCTTTGATCTATTATATTTATGCATATTTCCAGTTTTATGCACTCTATTCCTGCTTTCCCCATTTGGGAATTTTACATATTCACCACTTTATATAGTTTGAGGCTTAGCTAATACCATGAGCCAAAACGACACATCATTTGATGGTATTCTTGGACATGGTCAATCAACCATTACTGCGTTCAATACTGTGGGCCAATAGCAAGGTAAGGACCTCTGGTATCATAAACTTAGTGCACAAAAACATATGCTACTTTTCTTCTTCTTACCCACATGTATACGTGACTTGGTCTTAACTGACTCGTGTATAGTTCCTTAAATATGAGCTTTATTTATCTTCTAATTCTAATATATACAAATTTTTTCCTGTCATTCTGACATTCTGATCCATCACGGAGCCACCTCTGAGCTTATCTAGAACCATTGTATTTTGTCTTTTACAAGTGGGTTGTCATCAAGTACAACACATGCAATCATAATGCCAATACTAAGAACTTGAAAGAATCATTGGAGATTGTAGAAATTATACAACATGTATGTATATCATGGATTCAAACCAATCTAACAATATAATAACACTAGATATTGAATCTCTTATACAAATCACGTGTGAAATTAAACACAATCGCCAATTACATGAAGTAAAGAAAGAATCCAATCAAACCACAACACGGATAATTTCCCATGGAAAGCTTACTGCTCAAAACCCCACTATCTTCTATTGTATATTCAGCATGGATACATGAAACAAATACAATTCCCTCTCCTCACAGGAGTCTCTAGCACTCAGCTATCTGTCTCACATTTTCCTTAGCAAAAATTGACCAATACTTAGCCAATTTCAGCCCTCCTAACAGCCTTCCTTACTCATGCAATTCATGAGGAATTAAATCCCTAAAGAATAGGATATTTGGCCTTCCTTAACTGCACTACGTAAAATGGGAAATCCAATGAGTGTTTGGGTGCATGGGTGCAACCCAATTTTCCTACAACTGATAGTCAACGTCCCTTTCACCTAGATCTCAACTGGGTCTCCACTGGAACTGACATGCATGCAACTAATAATAGTAAATCCTTAGTTGCATGTGAGATCACTGATTGTGAATTAATTAATATTTAATTCACTTGTTCTCTCACTAGTGTATCTAACAGTTACAACTAGCACAATTCAGTTTAACTCACTTAACTGAGTTAAACTGTTTACATCCTGCATTAACTAATGCACCACTGCACTTCGAACTTTGTTACAACTAGAATTAATCTGCATGCCTCACCAACTACCCTTAACTTGAAATTCATGAGTTAACTAAGTTTATCACACTCAGTTAACTATTACAAGATATTTTGAGATTATATTACATTTTATTATCCATCTTAATTAAGGGATAACTAAAAAAAACATGCACCAACTTTAGCCCTGTGGTCACACGCTAGTGTAGGTGCTACCAGGACCTCCTGGTCCCACACTCTTGTTAAATATCAACACTCCCTCTCAACAAGAAAGGGATTATCCTTCACCCTGATCCTGCCTCTATAGTACTCGAATTTGCTCCTGGTGAATTCCTTGTTAGAATATCTGCATCTTGATCTTCCGTGGGAATGTATAGAAGCAACATTATTCTCCTCTGCACACAATCTCTGAGATGATGGTACCGAATATCTATGTGCTTGGACCTATCATGAAACACAGGATTAATTGAGATTTTAATGCAACTCTGATTATCATAATGTATCACTCTTGGATCCATCTCAGAACCAAACAAACCAACCAAGGTCTTTCTCATCCAGATAGCCTCCCATGCAGCTTGACATGCTTCCATGTACTCTAATTTTGATAAAATGAGTGCCACAGATCACTGCTTCCTGCTGTACCCTATAAACTATTGTCACTCCAATGCTAAAGATCCCTCCTGATGTGCTCTTTCTGTCTGATGGACTGCCTACCCGATTTGCATCCATGAAGCCTTGAAGCTTCACTCCCTTTGTCCATTTGTACCATAGACCATACTCTGATGTGCCCCTCAGGTATCTCAAGGCATACTTCCCCACCTTCCAAAAGAGCTTAGTAGGCTTAACCATAGCTTGACTCAGTTGGGTAACTGTGTAGAAAATGTTCTGTCTCATGTTCACCAAATACATTAGTGAACCCACTAACCCCTTGTAGACAGTAGCATCCACTACCTCTCCAGAAGTAGCATCCTCCTTCCTCCAATTTCCTAGAAGAGGAGTCTCCATGGGTTTGCAACTCTCCATGTGAAACTTCCCCAATATCTCCTTTGCATACTTGCCTTGAGACACAAAAATTTCACCATCCTGCTGTTATATTTCCAAGCCAAGGAAATAATGAAGGAGTCCCATGTCCTTCATTTAGAATTATTTTTCAATGTCATCTTTGCAAGAAAGTATTATTTGGTCATCACCTGTCAAGATTAGATCAACTACATAAAGTAAAATAATAAAAATCTTACCATCACCCAAAATATGGTATAGGTTTGCATACGCTTCACTTTTGGTGAATCCCAACCCGGTGAAATAACTGTCAATCTGAGTGTACCAAGAACAAGGTGCTTGATTCAGCCAATACAATGCTCTCTTGAGTCGGCACACATGCAACTCACTGTCAAATATTTCAAAACCTTCTGGCTGCTCTATGTACATTTCCTCCTCAATAAATCCATTGAGGAACGCAATTTTCACATCCATCTGATTAATGTGCCACCCCATCTGCATCGAGAGTGCAAGGATAGATCTTATGGAAGAATACCTTGCGACTGGTGCAAAGGTTTATTCATAGTTAATCCCCTCAATCTATGAGAATCCACGGGCCAAAAATTTGGCCTTGTACTACTCCACACTCCCATTAGCAATTTGCTTTACCTTGTAGATCCATCTAGATCTAACCACTGATTTGTTGACCGGTCTTGGGACTATCTCCCATGCATGGTTATTGAAAATGGAGTCATACTCCTCTACCATAGCATCAAACCAAGTTGGTTGTTGCACTCCTTCCTCAAAGGAAGATGTTTTAGTCACAATACATTTTCCCATAAGAGCCATGTATCCAGTAAACCTGTCAGGATATTGTCTCTGTCTGCACAGTGAAGTAGGGGCTCCAACATTCTCTGTTGCATCAAGTCTCAATCTATCACCTTATGTGGTGCACCTTCAACCATTTTTGATGGATGATTATGCATGAGTGTTTTCCTCCACTCCATGATCCTCCGCATGTGGTTGATCCACATCTTGAGGTTCATTCTTGGGAACCAACAGTTCCTCCTCTGCATGCAAGTCCAGCTCCCTCTCAAGGGAAAACCGCATGGCTTTATCCTCATAAAATTTTATATCCTTTCGCATAAGATTCATTTTGATGTTTGAAAAATACACCCAATATTTGTGGGGAGTTTATGTGTACCCCACAAATATCCCAACCTCGGTTGTTGGTTCCAGCTTCTTCTTGGCATCTTTGGTCACATGCATATAAACAAATGAGCTAAAAATCTTAAAATGTGAAACATCAAGTTTCTTACCAGTAAAAGCCTCTTCATGTGTACTCATGCCAAGTATCCTATGAGGACAATGGTTCTGCACATGTACCAATGTGTTGCATGCCTCTGCCCACAGATGAAACGATAGGCCCTGATCATGCAACATCGTTCGTGATGCACACACAATAATTCTGTTCTTTCTTTCAGCAACCCCATTCTGCTATGGGTTATGAGGTGATCTAAAATTACTTCTAAGTTAATGTTGTGCTAGTTTCATTTTAGATATAAATTTTTCTTTGCTTTATTTTACTTATCCTTCATGAGTTTGTTTATGAGCATGTGTTTGGAAAACATTGTACTTAGTGAAATTATGAATTTCTCATAGGCTTGAAAATCATAATTTTAAATGACATAACAGAAGCAATAGTAAACAAAAAAAGCACATATAACATAGCTTAACACAAATAATTTTGATAAAGGAGTTCACCCCTCCTGGGCTACATCTCCTTGGTCCAGCTTCATAGTGTGACCTTTGTATTAGCTTCAAGTGTGCTAAAATTGCTGTTAAAAGCTTCAGAACCTCTTGGAACCTATTCCAATGAGTTTAAAACATCATAATATCCCAAAAACGACTATTTTTTTGTTGAATATGGACTCTGGATGCTTTGGCAATGACCCCAACACCTAGTGGCCCTAGCCTTCAAAAATCTTCAAATGCATTAAAACACCTATAGATGACCTTTTTTGCCTCTGAAACCTCCTTCATTGAGTTCCAAACATGCCAATTAGCCTATAATGACTCTTTCTGAGCTCAGTTTGGTCAAAAATTGAGTGAGTTATGAACAAAACCAACTTTGCCCCAATTTCTCCTCCAAAACTGGAGAAATTGCCAATTAGTTTTCTAAATTTGGCATTCCCACCAAGTTTGGCGCTTCCTCCAAAATCTCTGTTAGCTTAAATATCGGATTGATTAACGCTAAGAAGGTTTATGGTGGATAAAAATGTATTAATGTTAAAGTGCGAGTTTAGTGTTAATGACGGTTTAACGTCAAAATCCCCACGTATTAACCTTAATTAAGTATGTTTTAAAAATCTGCCAGTTTATTTTCTTTGGCACCTGGTATTGAGCTTACGGCCACATGCGGAGGGGGTTGGCCCCCTCTAACCCCCAACATGTGAGTAGTTAATTTTTAAATATATGCAGAGAACCATAGGGGTAAGAACTACTCGACATCAGAGATGGTTGAGCGGATGGTTTTCCGGCGGGAGGTCAGGGGTTCGAGCCCCGACCCCGCCATATAATTTTACTCCACATTACAAGAATGTCTGCCCCTCCAAATCTGGTGATTCTGCCTATCTGACCCTTCTCCAAACTAATTAGTGGCTCCTCCTAAAATTGGTAAAGTCTGTTGATTTGTATGTAAGTTTGAAACTATATAATATATATATACATATATTGTAATATATATATATTATATATATTTAAAATTCCACCATAACCAATGTTCCAAAACCTTAATATCATCAAATAATTTGAACTTAGGGTTAGGAGGTGACCCACCATAGAGGACATGTGGTGCCCTCTGGTTGGGTTTCACTCCAACCCTTAAAAAAATTTCAAATTCCAACTTAGGAAGAATTTGAAGGTCATTGGGAAATTTTTTCTCTTCACTTAACCCATCTATCGAATCTGAAGATGAAACTTGTCACAGTGTCACTGGTTGCAATCTAGAGAATATTCCTGCAATGCTAACTATACCTGCCACATCAACATTGTACCTGTTCTGCTCATTTTTTTCCTATTTTGGAAAACGAACGGTAGACGATAACTCAGTCATACGAACTCGGATTTTGATGAAACGAGTTGCGCTAGAATCCTGGTGAAGAACTATATCCGGTCGTTTAGGTTTGAAGAAATTTTGAGAACTTTCATTTTTTAGCTAAAACTTGAGCTTTAGATCATTCCTTCCCACTAGAAGCCTTTTGGACCCCAAAAGATATTATCAATTTTTTAGCAAGTGAGGGTACAAATCCCTCACTTTTCCAATCTCCAACCATTTTTTCTTTGAAGGATTTTTACTTTTGAGTCCAACTCTAAGGTATTCAACATTCCCTCTTCTTGAAGTTTTGATTCTTTTGTCAAGTATGATATCTTGCTGAAGTTCATCAAGATATTCTGGTGAGAAATAATCTATTGAAGGCAGTTGAATATGCTCTCCTTGATCATCAATCAAATGAGGCTCAAACAATCTCAAATTCTCAACATTAACAATAGAATAAATATGCATATAAGGAGGAAAATCTAGCTTGAATGCATTTGTACCAATCTTTTCCAGAATTTTAAATGGACCATAATGGATTGGTTTGAGCCTTTTACCTTCCCCTTTCAATATTTCTTTGCTTATGTACAACCAAAATTCATATCCAACTTTGGATTTGTGATCAACCCAATGTTTGTCATGCCTTACCTTGTAGCTGCTTTGACTCTTCTCAAGTTGCTCTTGCACTTTGTGATGTACCAAATTAATTTTCTCAATGAAATTTCTTGCTTTATCTATGTCACTATGTCCATTTATAGCAACATATTTCTCAAAGATAAAGTCCAATGGCGATCTTGGAAAGTCTCCAAAACATGCCTCAAATGGTGATGTATTTGTGGAAGAATGTTTTTCCCAGTTATATGCATGCTGTATGTAGTTTAACTGTTCATCCCACAACTTGGGATGCTTGCTGCAATAGCCTCTTATAAGATGAATAATAGTCCTATTTACCACCTCTGTTTGACCATCTGTTTGCGGATGAAATGTTGTACTCTTCTTCAAATTTTTATCCATCATGTCCCATATTTGACCAAAAATTCCCAACAAATTTAGAATCTCGATCACTTAAAATAGAAGTAGGAAGACCAAAATGGATCCATACATTTTGAAAGAAAAGATTAGTGGTTTTTTTTTAGTTGTAATAGTTTTCTTACATGCCATCAAAATACACATTTTGCTGAATATATCTACCACAACATACAAATAATCATGACCTTTCCTTGAGATAGGAAGGCCTCCTACAAAATCCATTGAGATGCTCTCCCAAGGATGAGAAGGAACTGGAAGTGGTGTGCACAAACCAAGATTCCTATTTCCAGGCTTACTTGTTGCACATAAAGAACATCCTATAATAAAACGAGAAACACTTACATTCATGTGTGGCCAATAACAATACCTTTGTAGATGCGCTATTGTCTTTCCTACACCGAAATGTCCTGCAATCAATGATGTGTGTGCCTCCCTTATGATACTATTTCTTTCTCCCTGTGGTATACCTAACTTTCCCAAGTGATAAAACAAACTATTATGCACATGATAATCTAACTCTTCACTTTGTTTTCCCTTACTCAATTTCTCATATAGTACATCTTCAAAATCACTATCATTCACATATTATTCAATGTAAATTTCATGCATAATAGAATTTTTCTTGAGAATAATAGTTGAATTTACAATAGGCCTAGAGAGCATATCAGCTACCTTATTGTAGATTCCTATGTACCTGATAACCAAGTGAAATTGTTGTAGAAAACCCATCCACCTGAAATGTCTTGATTGCTGCAATTTGGACTGTGATTGTAAGTACTACAATAGCTGATGGTAGGTATGGGTAATGGTCTCTTTTCCCATCAAGTAATGCTTCCATTTATTTACACTTTGTACCAATGCATATAACTCTTTATCATATGTAGGATATTTAGTCACAAATCCATTATAAGTTTTAGAATGAAATGAGATAGGCTTACCATGCTGCATGAGCACTGGTCCCATAGCATAATCACTTGCATCTGTTTGGATCTCAAATGGCTGTCTTAGATCTGGAATTGCTAGTATTGGTGTTGAAATTATATTTTTCTTTAAAGAATCAAATTATTTCTACTTCAAATCTCCCCAATGGAAGACTTTATTTATGCTTGTGGAAATGCATGCAACGGTGTTGCAATGGAAGAAAAAATAGCGATAAATTTCCTTCAATATTGTGCTGCCCCTAAAAAGCTTCTTACCTCGATAACTGTATTGGGCTTGGGCCAATTCAAAATGACCTCAACTTTGGAAGGATCAATCTTCAATTCACCTCCTCCAACTATGTGTCCCAAATATACCAATGAATTCTTACCAAATTCACACTTTGACATCTTAAGAAACAATTTCTCTTTTCTCAAAACATCAAGTACCTTGTTCACTTGCATGACATGTTCTTCTCTTGATTTGTTGAATATGAGTATGTCATCTAAGTAAACAATGAAAAATTCATCTATAAATGGTCTAAGTATATCATTCATCACCCTCATAAAAGCATCTAGTGCATTTGTTAAGCCAAATGGCATAACTAACCACTCATACAATCCTTGTCTAGTCTTGAAAGAAGTTTTCAAAATGTCTTATTCAACTATCGTAACTTGATGATAACCACTTCTTAAATCTAACTTAGTGAAATACTTTTCATGCTTTAACTGATCAAGAAAATCATCAATGCGTGGAAGTGGGTAGCAATTATTTACCTTGATTTTATGCAGTGCACAGAAATCAATACACATGCTCCAAGTCTCGTCCTTATTTGGAACCAAAACTATTGGCGAACCACATGGTGAAGTAGATGGGCCTATGATACCTTTGTTCAGAAACTCTTGTATTTTCTTCTTAATTTCCAAACTTTCCATGATTGACACGGGATACATACCAATATTCGAAAGTGGAACATCCTGCTGGAGCTTAATCTCATGTTGAATTCCCCTCTTTGGTGGCAACCCTTTTGATTCTTGAAACATCTCACCATGCTAACTTACCACATCAAACAAATCAGATTTCAATTTGTCATCACATCCTTCAAAAGATTCATGGTTAACATCTTCCTTTTTCTTGATTATAAGAAGCACAAAATTTTTACTTGCATTTACTAGCCTCTTCATTTGCCCTGCATTAACTAGAGCTCTCACAATATACTCCACTCCATATTTGATAAAATGATACTTGTTCTCATGGTGGTAGAAGACTGATTTCCTGTCATGCAAATATGGACTACCCAAGATAATCCCTGAAAAATCAAGTGGTACAACATCTAACTCAGCTTCATCAACAAAGTTTGTAGTAATAGCAAATCTGAAAATACATTTCCTTGTCACCTACAGGTAAATTTGCATTGTTAACTATCCAACCCAAAGGGTATGGCTTACAATGAGGTACAATTTCAAGGTTCAATTTTTTAACTAAGTCTTCTGAAATCAAATTTTCTTGTGACCCTGTATCAAATAAGGCATCAATCTTTGTATGATTAGAAATTACTCTAACATGGAATAATTATATCCTTGTGTCTTCATTTGAAGTTTTATTGTGACTATTTGAGGTACTAGAACTTGCAATTGCTTCCTTTCCTTTGTTAACCATGGAAAATATCTTGGTTTCATATCCTAAATCAAATCCAATATCTTTTTGTGTGGTGGAAATCGTCTTTTGTTTCCCTTTTTTATTTGGTTTCCTTGGTCTTAGCTTGGGATGTAGTTTCCAACAGTGAGCTTCATCATGCCCCTATTTGGAACAATGTTTGCATGTTATTTTCTCCTCTTCTTGCTTCACACTTGCATTCTTCTTTCCTTTACATTTTCCTCCTTTCTCTTTTCCCTTACCCTTGAATGGATTCTTCTTACTACCCTCTTCAGAAATGTTTTTACCCGTTGCTTCAAGATGCGTGGCTTGCACACATACTTCATCTAAGTTATTTGGGTTAAATATGAGAAGAGTGTGTTTTAAGTAGGAATGTAGACCTCCTATATACTTCAAGAGTGTATCTTGTGAGTTTAATTCTACTCCAAGTAATAAAGCCCTTTTCCTAAACTCTTATGTATACTCTTGGAAAATATTACCTTTAAGTTGTGTAAAGTTTTTCCAGCTCATTATTTCTTTCTGCATATAGGCTAATGGATAGAGTTGTATTTAATGGAAGAAATGAATTCGACCCAAAAAATGGAAATCTTACCATGGATGCACATTTCCTCCTGTGTCTTTTCCTCCCACCAAACTAATGCTACTCCTTCTAGCCTTAATGAATCCAATTGGATTTTAATATCGTCTTCTTGTAGATTTTGAATCCTAGAGTAAACTTCTAATTAACGAATCCAATTATCTAGTCTTTCAGCATTAACTTCTCCATTATATGTAGGAAGTTCAAATTTGATTTCCAACTTGAGTAACAAAGTCTTACCTTTTGGGATCTTGGAATGAGTATGGGTATGAGTTTTTGTAATGGATTTGGAAGATGAGTATGCTACTGAGGATGATGATGATGGTGGTGGTGGTGGAGAAGGAGGTGGTTTTCCACCATTGGCTTTTGAGCTCCTCTCTTCCTCCTTTTTACTGTTTGAAGATTCTTCTTTATGAGGGTGTTGTGAACCTTCTCCAGTTTCCTTTCCATAAAATATTCATGTATAAGTTTCACCATCCTTTTCATTTCTTTGAACTCCTTCTTGACATCCTCTTATTGATAATTTTCATGAGCTCCTTCATCGCTTGACATTTTGGCTGTAGATTCAAGCTCTATCTCTGCAGCTTGTATCTATTCAACAACTTCAGCCTCTTGTGCAAATAAATCCTCTTGTGCTTCAAGTGTTGCCTTGATTGGTCCATTGGGTAAGGAGGATGCTTTCTCAACCTTCTTCCTTCTTGTCCTAACTTTTGGACTAGCTATCAATAGCTTCCCTTCTCCTCTTTGCAATGTCAATCTTGTAAGCATCAGTAAATTTGCACTATTAAAACTTTTCAAGTAAAAAAAGCAAGCAACCCTGTGCTTTGATACCAAATTGATCTAAAATTACTTTCTAGTTAATGTTGTGCAAGTTTCATTTCAGATATAAACTTTTCTTTGATTTATTTTACTTATCCTTCATAAGTGTGTTTATGAGCATGTGTTTGGAAAACACTGTACTTAGTGAAATTATGAACTTGTCATAGGCTTAAAAAGCATAATTTTAAATGACAGAATAGAAGAAATAGTAAACACATCAAGCACATATAATATAGCTTAACATAGAGAATTTTGATAAAGGAGTTCACCCCTCCTGGGCTACATGTCCTTGTTCCAGCTTCATAGTGTGACCTTTGTATTAGCTTCAAGCGTGCTCAAATTTCTGTTACAAGCTTCAAAACCTCTTGGAACCTGTTCCAATGAGTTTAAAACATCATAATATCCCAAAAATGACTATTTGTTTACTGAATTTGGACTCTGGATGCTCTAGCAATGACCCCAACACCTAGTGGCCCTAACCTTAAAAAATATTCAAATGCACTAAAACACCTATAGATGACCTTCTCTACCTCTGCAACCTACTTCATTGAGTTCCCAACATGCCAGTTAGCCTAGAATGACTCTTTATGAGCTCATTTTGGTCGAAAATTGAGCGAGCTATGACCAAAACCAACTTTGCCCCAATTTCTCCTCCAAAATTGGAGAAACTGCTAGTTAGTTTTCTAAATTTGGCATTCTAGTTTAGTGCTACCTCCGAAATCTCCACCAGCTTAAATATCAGATTAATTAATGCTAAGAATTTTTATGGTGGATAAGCATGTATTAATGTTAAAGTGCGGGTCTAGTGTTAATGACGGTTTAACGTCATAACCCCCAAGTATTAACCTTAATTAACTATGTTTTAAAACTTTGTCGGTTAATTTGCTTTGGCGCCTAGTCTTCAGCTTACAGCCACATGTGGAGGGGGCTGGCCCGAGGTGTTGTTCCCCTCCAAACCCCAACATGTCAACAATTAATTTTTAAATATACGAGGAGAACCATAGGGGCAAGAACTACCTGACAACAGAGATGGTTGTGCGGACGGTTTGCCAGCGGGAGGTTAGGGGTTCGAGTCTCGACCCCGTGGTATAATTTTACTCCACGTTAGAAGAAAGTACACCCCGCCAAATCTGTCAACTCCGCCTATCTGACCCTTCTTAAAATTGATTAGTGGCTCCTCCTAAAATTGGTAAAGTGCACTAATTTGTATATAAGTTTGAAACTATATATATATATATATATATATAGATATATATTTGACATTCCACCATAACCAATGTTCCAAAACCTTAATATCATCAGATAATTCAACCTTAGGGTTAGGAGGTGGCCCACCAGAGAGGATACGTGGCGCCCTCTGGTTGGGTTTCACTCCAACCCTTAAAAAAATTTAAAATTCCAACTTAGGAAGAATTTGAAGGTCATTGGGAAATTTTTTCTCTTCACTTAACCCATCTAGCAAATATGAATACGACACTTGTCATAGTGTCACTGGTTGAAATCTAGAGAATATTACTACAATGTTGAGTATACCTGCCACATCAACACTATACCTGTTCTACTCTTTTTTGCCTATTTTGGAAAACGAACAACAGACGATAACTCAGGCATATGAACTCGTATTTTGATGAAACGAGTTGTGACAGAATCCTGGTGACGAACTCTATCCGATCATTTAGGTTTGAAGCAATTTAGAGCACTTTAAATTTTTAGCTAAAACTTGAGCTTTAGATCATGAGGTGCTATCAATTCTCTTCGAATTCCTTCTTTGCTATAGAATTTCTTGAATTCGTTAGAGATGTACTCACCACCATTATCACTCCTAGGAGCCTTCACTTGCTTCCTCGTGTCTTTCTTTGCCAAGTGTTTTAAACTCAAGAAACTTTGAGAATGTCTGGTCTTTCTTCTGCATGAAGTAGATCCAACACTTACAAGAAAAGTCATCAACAAATATCACATAGTACTTATGTTTTGTTGTCGAAGAAACAGAGAATGGTCCACACACATTTGAGTGAATTCTCTCAAGGATTTCCAAAGCTCAGTTCTCCTTCTCATGAAAGGTGGCCTTTACGTACTTCCCCATGGTACACCCGGTGCATGTATCTAACTGAAAAAGTGTTCCCATTGGAAGCACTGTAGAAATCTATTGCATGACTTTTAAGGCTCCATGGTGTAGATGGCCCAATCTCATGTGCCATAACTCACCCTCATCTTGGCTCACCACTTTGTCTACCTTGCCCATCATTGTTGCACAGCCATCTACATCCAGTTTATAGAGATTCTTAATTCGAATCCCTATCTTCTTGGCTTGTCCTATTTTTTTGTGTCATAGGAAATATTTGCCTTCACTGTAAACAACATTAGAGCCTCTATCCTCCAACATTGCAACTGAGACCAAAATTTTCTTTAAGCCTGGTACATGCATTACATCTTTTAATTGAAAGGGTTTATATGAATGTCTCTGAAAGGTAATAGTACCAATGCCAGTAGCATTGTACTGTCCGTCATCCCCCTTTTTGATATGCATCTAGAGGTCCTTCTCCTCCAAGCTACTGAAAATTTCCTTGTCTCTGGTCATGTGAAAGGAAGCACGACTATCCAAGTACCACACCGAACCCATTTCACTTGAAACCATGCATGCAATGAGCGAGAAGTCCAGCTCAAGTTGCGAGGCCAAATCCTCACTAGCTGCAAATCCTGAAGCCTTCTTGTTCTTCTTCTTTTGTGGACAGTTTGTGGCATAATGGCCATGCTCGTGACAATGAAAACACTTGACTCTGGACATATCACATTTCTTTCCATCTTTACCTGTTGGACGGATAAGTCATTCTTGCTGACAAGACATACCTCCCAAGTGTCCTATGGATAGTTAGCAACAAACAACCAAACAAAAACTATTTTCTCTAGATAATATTCGATTCATAATTAGCTACAACAGAGGTTTTGAAGACCTACCTGTAGTCTAGCGTTGTTTGTAATGATCTTCTTGCCAGTTCATCTTCAAAGATCTGCAATCACAAACATGGAAAGAATCAATAGCACCTGCATAGTATAAACTAATTCACGAATCATATATCTATCAAGATGATCAAGGAATTCAAGAAATAAGCTAATTAACTAAATAACTCATTGAAAAAACATGATAAACAAGCTACTTAATTAAAGTACTTATTGAGAAAAGGGGATTCATTCGTATTATCTTTGATGAAGAAAGAGCCTTACAACCGTGTCCGCCTTGATGTCGTACAGGCCTTCCTGGGGTTCGGAACAGGCGTTTCCTTTACTCTGACAAGCTTTGCACTCTCTCAGCTAAAATGCACATGGGTGTGTAATCATTCCCACATAATGATCAGTTAAGAGAGTTTGAGTTTCTACAGCATTTCTCCTCAAAAATTCTCAAAGTCTAACTCAAATCTCAGTCAGTACCCTTGAAATTGAACCAAAGCTTCAATTTATAGGAAAAGAGAAGATATTGCAGCTCCACATAAGAGGGGATAGAATCCTCTTTTGAAGGGATTGAGCTCCATAAACCAAGGGGTAGGCTCCCATAATGGAGCAATGAATGTACATGATAGGAGCGAACCTTTGACCAGATAATTGCTTCCAGAAGCTTCCAGATTTGAATGTTGGTCTTCTAAATGTTACTTTCCGCCTTCATTTTACCTTTTACAGGGGTCTGCACCTTTAATACACAAAACGTGCGGTAGGTGCTGCAATTTTCCTTCACAAAAGGTGCAGTATCGCAGGCAATGTTAAGAGAAAGTGTGGTACAAGTGTTTTTAAGACTTTTATGAGCTTTTCTCTCAATTTCAAGGCTTGATTTTAGGAACTTTGATGTTGTAGACTTCTAAGGGAGTAATATATGAGTAATGATGAACTCATATAGACACTAAAACGTCATGGTGACAAATTTCAATGTAACATTACCCGACTCAGATTTGGAATGAAATCTCTTTCATTTCTCATTCTTTGCCTTGGAATCCAAATAAAAATATTATTCATCCTCATGCTTAGATGAAGATCCATCTTTGGTATTCCGTCTAAACTCCTCTTGCATCAAATCCGACCACAGTTGTTCCCAATCTTTCAATTTTCCCTTCCATTGACATAGTCTTCATAATTGTGCCAACTCTTGGGAAGTCCCAAAAGAGCTAGGCTCACCAAATAATCATCCACAACTTTTATTCCAACCCTCCCTAGCTCATCCCAACATTGGACAAACTTTGTTAAATATTTTGGAATGGTGTCGCCCTTTCCCATATTGATCTTCCTGAGCTTGTCTTTTAGCGCCAATTTCCTATGGTCGCTACTACTCTGAAATAGATCCATCAAATCTTTCCACATAGAATATGGTGTCATCTTTCCATGGAGACTTGAGACATCGTGGTCTCATACTCCATCCAGTAGGATTCTCCTCACCTTTTCCAATTTCTTTTGCCATGCATCAAGATTTGCAACATCATTCATAGCGGGTTTAGGAACATCATTTTCAATGAATTACTTCAAGCCATTTTCTTCGAGTACTACCTCCATCCTGTCTTTCCAATAAATATAGTTAGATATACCCTCGAGTGAATAATCCAATCTCAAGCCATTGAAATCCATTTCAATCTTGAATCACCTATAGCACCAACAAATTCTTCTACAAATTCGAATTCTATTCAGTCACAAACTTAACTTCTTCTTTCCTGCAGTGATTTCCTGTGCTCTGATACCATGTAGAAATTATACAATATGCATGTATATCATGGATTCAAACCAATCTAACAATATACTAAAGCTATATACTGAATCAATTCTACAAATCACTTGTGGAAATTAAACACAATCACCAACCACATGAAAAAAAGAAATAATCAAATCAAACCACAACACATATAACTTCCCTGGGAAATTTTGCTACTCAAAACCAAACTATCTTCTATTGTATATTCAACATGGATACATGAAAAAAATGCAATTCCCTCTCCTCACAAGTGTCTCCGGCACTCAGTTATTTGTCTCACATTATCCTCATCAAAAAATAACCAATACTTAGCCAAGTTCAACCCTCCTAGCAACCTTCCTTTCTCATGCAATTCATGAGGAATTAAATCCCTAAATAATAGGAGATTTGGCCTTCCTTAAATGCGTTGAGTATCATGGTAAATCCAATGAGTGTTTGGGTGCATGGGTGCAACTCAATATTCCTACAACTGATAGGCAACATCCCTTTCACCTAGATATCAACTGGGTCTCCACTGGAACTGACATGCATGCAGCTAATAATAGTAAATCCTCAGTTTCATGTGAGATCAATGATTGTGAATTAATTAATATTTAAATCACTTGATCTCTCACTAGTGTATCTGATAGTTACAACTAGCAAAACTGATTTTAACTCACTTAACTAAGTTAAATTGTTTACAACCTGCATTAACTAATGTACCACTGCACTTCGAACTCTGTTACAACTAGAATTACTCTACATGCCTCACCAGCTACCCTCAACTCGAAATTCATGATTTCACTGATTTTATCACACTCAGTTAACTATTACAATTTATTTTGATATTAGATTACATTTTATTGTCCATCTTAATAAAGGGATAACTAAAATAGACTTGCACCAAATTTAGCCCTGTGGTACCACCCTAGTGTAGTGTTGTTGGGACCTCTTAGTCCCACACTAAGCATGGGTGCTAAAATTTCTTGTTGAATCTCAATAGAGATGTGGATATGGGAATTTTTTAAAAACCCCATTGTCAACAGACCATGGTGCATTTCACAAGGAATTTTTTTTTTGGAACCTATGGAAAGAAAGAAATAGGGTAGTATTCCACTCTGAAGCCATCCACACAAATCAGGTGTGGAAGACTGTGCTACGAAATATCAAGGAGACTCTTTATATTTCTCGATGGTCAGAGGAATATTTGAAAGAAGAAGGTAGGGAACGTGACATTCAGAAAAATATTTATCTTAACTAGGATGCTTTTGATCATGGGACCAATATTCATCCACCAATGAGAGAAAACTCATTGAGCACCTTCCTTCACCCCCCGATAAGGTTCTTCAAAATCAACTTTGATGATGCCTCAAGAGGCAACCCAGGATCGACCAGTCTTGGGGGGATAATTCATTATGACAAGGGGAACATGGTGAAGTTTTTCACAGCCTCATGTGGCAGCTCTACCAATAATGTGGCAGATTTTTTTGGCACTATAAAAATGGCTACAAGTTGTTGTGGAGTTGGGGGTGACAAAACTCTAGGTCACATGCGACTCTCAGATTGCAATCACCATGCTTCAAAAAATCATAAACGGATCCTTCATAGATAGAGTAATCAAAAGATTGTAACTTGAATGGATAGGTGATCATATTCATTCCCAGCTCTCCTCCTTTCCATATGTAATAAAAAAACATCTAGAACAAGAAGGTAAAAAGGAGACGAACAAGCTTTCTAATTGAGGTGGCAATCACTGGGGTAAGGAACTCCAGTATTGGCCCCCTCTTTCAAAAAATTTCCACCTGATTGAATGTCAAAGAATTGTGTCATTGAAAGAGCCTTCCTCGATGGGGGTGACGAACTAGGTGCACGAGGCAACACATGGGAAATTATGAGCTCCACTTGGCTTAAGGGATGAGGACCTACCTCCTCATACTCTCACATTCCCTTGTGTACATGAGGTGTAAGGACTAATCATGTGAAACCTCCATCAACCTCCACCAGTGTGGGAGGAGAGGATCGACGTAAAATTATGGCAAGTGGTATATTTATTTGGGCATGTGACACAGGAGAATTAGGCTCAAAAAATCCTTTGTATTTTAATAGACATAGGGATCTAGTGTTTTCAAAGAATATTGGTTCATTAATGTAATTATTAATGTTTTGAGTGATTTAGAATAAGAATTAATTAAATATTGAGAGGAATTTTGTAAATGTTCCCGAATGATTAGAGAACATGAGAGAATTAGGATAGTTGAGATTTCATAGGGATTGAGAGATTTAGGAATTAATTGTAAATCTTAAGTTAGAATTATTTTCATGATTTATGGGATTAAAGAGGATTCTTAGGAATTTTTTGAAGAAATAGAGGATCTGAAACCATAATTGGGTTCAGAAACATTTTTATATATTGTAAGCCTCAAAGGCATAAAAAAAGGTAGAATATAGAGCCAGAGATTTAGGTTTTAGACAAACAGAGGTTTGTTGTTGTAAGCCTACAAGAAAAATTGACAGGAAGGCCACTGATTAGAATATCAGGTCAAAGAAGAAGTAGTTTTTGTAATTGTTTGGTTATATATATAGAGAAAATTCAATTCTAAAATTAGTGATTATGTGTGCATTGATTGATTGAATTATATATTATGTGTGAGAAATGCTCAAAGTTTATGAATAGGGGTGTGATAAAACTCTGCAATAAGGGTTTGAAATGGTGGTTCTGCATACCATTGAAAATTTTGATGGAAATATCGAGATAGGGTCACTAATTTCAATATTATGACTTGAGATGAAATGCATAAAGGGTTTACATATACATTTGAGAAGACTAGATGAGTTTGCATTTGTTAAATTCAGTCATCGATCACTGAAAGGATCGATGGCATGGAAGAGGAACTGAATTTTCAATTCAACATTTGGATACATTGGACCATATGCAGTATAAATGTATCCAATTGAATAGTGAATTCGGCTCAGTACCAGAATGGAGATTAATTGTAGTCATCATTTAAAAGTATAACAGAGAAGTAATTTCTATGTCGAAATTGAGTTGATATGTTCGCTTTGAAATCTGATTCACATCAAAGCAGAGAATGGTTGTGATTTTGAATGAAGAAATCGTTGTTCAGTGAAACCATGAATTCATGACCAGAGTGAGTTCTCGATTCCGAAACTATGCGTATGGAAGTTCGTAATCAAAGAGAAGTGGAAACATGAATCGATTGTTTGTTTGTTTGAATATTTTACCAAGTGTGTGGAGGACCGCATTGAAGAGAAGTGGAACTGTGAGTAAACGGTAAGACAGAACAGTGAAGGTGGTTTTGAAAACCGTAAACGGTTTTCGCGCAGCTTTAGAGTGGTAAGTGGTAAAAACTGAAATGAACGCGATAGCATTTAGAAAGTGACACGTGGAAATTAAAAACCGGCTATTTCGCGTTAGTTTGGAAGGTTAAGTTGCCAAGCTTAGTTCTATGCGATAGCCGTTCGATCTAAAGAGGCAAATATCTGACGATGTTCACATCAGAAGTTGCGCAGAGGTTATTAGGGTGTGGACCCGACAATGAAAAAGGTACGTTGAAATAAAGTTGTGGGCCCGTAAATGTTTATATGGTTTATTTGGGGTTTTAACATTAAATGGTGTGGAAGTTTTATGTGTGAGATTCATCGGATGTATGGAGCGTTAAGATTTATGGTGAATGTCTTATAATGAGGAAGGCAGATAAGTGAAAAAGAAAGTTGTGGGGATGAATATAATATTTTGTCGGCATTTGGTTTATAACCAAGGTAAGAATTTTATTTAAGCGAAGATTATGTCGACATATTGTTTAACCATGGAGGAAATATGATTAAATGAATTCCATTAGAGGTACATTACATGGGTTTATAACCATAGGTTTGGTAAAAGGAAAAAGCTTCCACATTAGAGTTTGTCTCAATTTGAGGATTATTTTGGGTTATGAATGAACCATGCATTTTTTGTAATGTTTCAAAATTTTCATGCAGATAATTGGAACATTAATTTTTGCTTATTTCACCTAGGAGGAGAATAAATGGGTAAGGAGGGCCATGAATAATGATATTCTCAATAAAATACCTCATATTATAAAAAGGAATCATCATTGGAGCTGGTTTTCACAGCCTCATGTGTGAACAGGGTTATTTGCAAGAGGACAAGGTCAAGTTTGACTAAGTCAACAGTGTTGCCATAGGAGGAGTGGCTTACTTAGGAAGCCGGCACAGTGTGAATGGGTAAGAGGATATTTGGTGGAGAAAACCCTAATGGATGGGGCCCATGGAGAAAGAGCTTTCATTAGTTTAAAAGGAGGGCAAGGCAACCATTGTTTCTCATGCTTAAGATTATTCATCTCAATTTTCCATCAGACAATTGTGCATTCTTTGCTGCTTAGCAAGAATTGCTAGAGGAATTCCTGTTTAGGATTCCTTCTCCTTCTTGAGAGGTCTCTTGAGGGATTTTTCTTCATTTTCCTCACATCCATGCTTGAGGCCAAGCATCCTCCATCAAGAAAGCATTATTTCTGCAGCAGATTAATGTTGTGTTGTTGGGTGTTGCAGTGAGGGTTCACTACACCATCTCTTTCAGCTATTTTTCAGAGGAGGAGTCTCTCTTCCCTTTGGGATACTAGTTTGGAGGCATCTCGGAGCTTATTGAAGATTTTGGCATCAAGGCCAACTCATTCCATAGCCCTACAGCGCAGTTCCATCCAGTGATTGCATTATTTTGAGAGGAGAATTTGCAGTGGGGCTCTTGCAGAGTATTGGAGGGAGAAATATTTGGTGAAGGGATCGGCCTTTCACTTGAAAGATCCACTGGAGGAGGCACATTCAGTTTGAGCATCAGATTCAGCCATCTCCATCTAGTTCTATTTCCAAGTTACTGCAGCTACCTAGCAACTACGACATTTCTGTGGATTTGCCATTTTGTATGTTTTACAGCCAATCCTTTTAGGGATTGTGCATCATTGTTTCCAGGGGTTGAGATCTTGCTCCCCCTATTGTATTTGAGCCAAATATTGACCTATTTGTGTATTGACACTATTGTGCAATAGTTTCCCTTCATGGACTGCGCTTTCATAGCTTGAGCATGCATATGTAGCAGTGGTTTTCTTATGGTTCATGTACTTGTATCTTGAGGTTGAGCATTGCCTATCTTATGTAGTATTTCCTCAAGATCTTGTATGTATTTGTTGCTGATATTATTTAATGAGAGGGCTATGATTTTCTCTTACATTTATATGAGTTGAGTGTTGCTACTGCTTCATTGTTGTGCTTGCATATTTCTGGAGCTCCAACTTTAGAATATCTTGAGATATTCTCATTGTTGTAGCAATTTCCTGAAAAAGGGATACTACAGTGGTATCAGAGTATGATATCTGGCCTAGCCAGTGGATCCCAACCATCATTCTTTCAAGGAGAGAGAAGATGAAGACTCTATTTCATGGAGAGAAAGAGGAAGATAAGCTCACCAAGCTTCTTCCAAAATCTGTACAGAACATTCATGAAGAATTTTAGGAGCTGATGAGGGAGATTGGTACAGGATCTCTAAGAGGGTTTGAAACTGAGTCAAACTCTAGATTTTCTTATAGGGAATGTGAGCATGCAGATACTCCCTATGATATCTAGCGCATTCACGTGGCCAATTTTTCCATGAGAGAAGAAGGAGAAGAAGAAATGCCGAAGGGAGGAACTCTTAGAGGTTTCTTGCATGAGTATGAATCTCAAACCCAGAGATTTAGAGATCATATTAATTTTCCATAGTTTTTCAAGATCATGGTGAGGAGGAGCAATAAGCATGATGAGGATAGATTTCTTCTATCTATCTTTGATGGTTCCCCTACTTGTTCAACCAGGGCTTGGATAGAAGAGCTAGGCACCTTTTTTCAGCAGCATCAGATTTCCAAAGATGAAGCCATCAGAGTAGCAGCACTGCACTCGGGAGGTAAGGTCTATGCATGGTGGTTATTTGAGTCATTTACCTTGAAAAATTCAAATACCTCTTCCCATGCAATGTTCATTCGAACTTTGATAAGGATATTTGGTAGAAGAAATTCTGAAACACTTGTGAAGGGAACAAACACATTCAAACAAACAAAAACCTTGCATGTAATGAAGAAAACCATAGACTCAGAATCGCTGCAGAAAGCTATGAAGGAGGCTGATATCTTGCATGATGCTTTATTGGAGGCAAGATCTTCATTTTTGGCAGAAGGAGGAAAAGAGATCTATTTTTCAAAAGAGGATATAATCATTGGAGGGTTGCCCACTCATATTGAGGAGGCTGAGGGTAACAACGTTGTCATTTCTAGAGTTGATATAGTACCTCATGCAGAGTAAGGAGGAGATCTTGCTCCAACTAGAGGGATTCTTATAGATTTGTAAGGGAGTCCCCAGGATCTCATTCATGGAGGTCCAAGCACAATCAGTAAGCAACATGATTGTGCAGCATTGCAGCTGGAAGGAGGAAGAAGGGAGGAAGAGCAACATCATGTGATGAGAGGAACACACCCTTCTCTATTTCAGAGAGCCAGTGCAAAGAGGAGGCAGACTGTATTGCGCTATGAGAGCAAGGGCAAGGTTACCCAACCCTATGTGCAGTTCACTCTTGACATAGATGTCTCACTGCATAGAGGCATTCAACCTAGGAGGCCACCTGATCTATCATTGATGAGAGACATTTTGTCTTTGGATTCATCTCTCTTGTATTTTGGATAGGTGAAGATTTGGGAGGAGAAATTTGGCAGGGGGGATGTCAAAGTAGCAGGCAGTAGTAGGAAGAGAGCTTCACATGCCAGATTACCAGCACTGTCTCTTGGGAGGATTGATTCGTACTGGAGGTCTCAACTCTTGGTAGAGTACTCCAAGGATATTGGTGCATGCATGATTCTTGATGATCCTGATGGAGATGACAAATATCAGGTGGATTATATGGTCATATATTCTTATGACAGAGTCTTCTTGACTAGAGACTCTAGTCTCAAGGAGAAGCTGTTGCATGCAGCACATGAGGACCTCTTTTCCACGCATTATGATGCATATCTTGCCTTGGCAGAGGAGTTCATTTGGGAGGGCATTCAGCAGAAGATACATCAGCATATGGAGAGATACAGAGCCCAAATGATGATGGAGAGGATGTCACAACCACCTTACTACTCATTGAGAGTAAGGGAGCATTTTCAGTTGAGCCATTTCAGCTCAAGTCTTCATGTACATAATGGAGAATGTACAATTCCACCTTATGTTTTGTACTTCTTATCTATTTATGAGAAGCATATTGTACCAAGGATGCTTATTCCTTCTTGCATATTGTATCATTATGTATTTGAAGCCATTTGTAGCATGGAGATTGGCTATCTCATTGGTGGTTTGTGGGAGAGGCCACATAATTCTTGGTGTGCACCATTGGCACCAAATTGTACTTTCATGTTTATTTTTTGTAAAATGATTGTGGCAGCATACAAGTGGCTTGGAGAGATCTTGTTTTCATTTGATTTGATGCAGGCAAGGGATGCACTACGCTGGTTCCTTGTGTGGGACCTTGATCCACTTTCCGGTTGTCATATGAAAACTTGTTTCTATTAGTTTTTGCTTCCATGTATTGCTGATATGTATATGTTCATGGGAGGATTTTATGGGAGAGTGGGCTAGAGATTGAGGATGCCCATTGGGAGCATGATTCTCCCTACTATACATGTTGCACACTTCAGGAGGAACCATGGGCCAACCATGATTGCCACATTACATTTCTTTTCTTCTTGTGGAAGGAACCACTTGAAGAGCTTGAGGAGGTATTCCATGGATCATGAGGAGATGGAGGAATTAGCACAGTCAACTCTTTTTCCTTTAAGGATGAGGGGAGACCCGTCTATGAGCCACTCCATTTATATGAGCAAAACATATGGTGAGAGTATTGTTGATTTGCATGATGATTTGTCTATATATATGCATCTCTTAACCATGTATGTGCAGGGATTTGCTCAAAGAAGGAATATCCTTCCTTATAGATTTGATGGTCTACATAAGGCCATTATGGATGATCACTCCCTAAGTGAATATGGGGAGGATATTTCTCATGGAGAACATACTTACATTGCACACTATTGTTGAGCAGTGGAAAATGTATGAATTCAATATGTGTTTTCTCATTATTTTACTTTAAACATAATTCTTTTTACCCTAGAAAGATGATTTATTACAAGAATTATGGTAGAATTGTAAATATTTATGTTTATTATAAAAAGATGAATAAAAATTTCTTTTTATTGCTAAAAACAAGAATTATGCGAGGTGAACAGCTATATCAGAGGCGAGGCTGAGATAAATGCAAATGTTGTTCCTCCAACGTTAGACCAAATTCTGCCAAGGATAAGGAAATCCGAATGCATCGCTAAGAAAAGGCAGGGGACAGCTCAGCTTCAATCAAAGTAAATCATGTGACAACTAAAAGAAGGGAAGCGAATCCCTCAGGATCCTTCGATCTTGAGGGATCGCTGTTCAAACCTCATCTTATTCCTTGTCTTGTCCGTCCGAGTCTGTTATATAAGGCAACACATTTAGTTATTAGAGGAGATCCTTGGATTCAAAACATTTCTTTTGTAATATTACGTTTTATTTGACTCTTGGCTTTAGAGAGCGATCTCTGTAATACTCTATGCTCGATTAATATAAAGGCGCGTTTCATTTCATCTTTCAAGTTCTGAAGTAACCCAACAGTGTTTCATTGGTGCTAAGTGCCTGGCCCTGGTGGAATTACTTTGTTGTTTGTATTTCTATCCTTTGCTTACTATCATGTGATAATTGTGTTTAGATTCATTACAATTATAGAGTTGTTTGATTGTTGTTGAATTGAATTCGGGTTTGCTATGAGTGTTAATGAATTGCATTGCTATTCTATCTTAGTAAGAATCGTATTTACTGTCTTATTCATCTTGCTATATTTTATAAGGCTTTGTTGTTCTATACTTAATTCTGGTTGTTGTTCCATTGGTTTATGGTTCATTCTGATTAATTGTTTCATAGTGTTGGCTGTCGACAGGGTTGAAGTATTAAAGAAGATTCGTTGCCTGATTGCGTTAAGTTTATATTTGATGTTCAATTAGTGTTTGTTGTTCCATTCCTATTTATTGTTCATTTTTGATTCGTAGGTTCAGATTATTAGAGAGATTGTTTATAGTTGTTGTGTGCACATAGGACTTACGAGTTGTTGTTCCTTTCCAACTATTGTTATTAGAAGAAGTTATTTTTAGTTATTTTCATTAGCAAGTAGTTCAAGTTCGATTTAATTTTGATTGCTTAGAGAACAGGAACATCAACTGTAGAGGACACTGGTTACTGCTTCCAAGTTCCCAGATTGATTGCCTTGTCTCAGTGTGATTTCAGTTGCATCGATTTCTAAGGGAATAAATTATTGTTACTGTATCCCTGATTGATGTTTTGCAGAATGAGTAGTTAAGATTTCAGAGTATTTTCATTCATGTTCTTGTAATTAGATTTCTTTACAAGCATATGTTTACTCTTGTATCTAGCATACTATACTACATCTTTCATAGCATTACTCTTAGTTAATTGCAGTCTCAGACAGAGTACACTCTTGAAATAAAAAGTCGCTCCCAGATTGATAATTAATGTAGGATAACTAGGTGTTTAAAAGATACCTTTTTATGCCTCAACATTTTGGCGCCGTTGCCGGGGAGAGTGTATGCCATTTCAAAGGAGTGATGCACAATTGATTTTCTTCTACTCGCGAAGAATTGGGTATTAAAGATGGAAGGTAAGAACCTGCGCACCGGGCAAGGAACACACTTGCTCACAGCTCGCTTCACAACAGAATTAGGTAAGCTTATTTCTTTAGGTAGGAATGAAGGCTTGTTGTCTTGAATGAATAAACCAGCTAAGAAAAACAAAATTCCTCCTAAACCTGAAAAACCTAAGGGACTGGTGACCCTTGAGCGAACAACTTTTCTTGACGAAATCCCTAAAAATACTAAATCTCAGCCATCAGTAGGACCTAGGAAAGTTATCTCTAGATAGCCTACTAGTTCCCTTCAGGCCACAGAGTCACCATCTGAAGCCTTCGCTGAGATACATAGTCAAACAGTGGGAATTGAGCAAGATTCCCAAGAAATTGAGAATCCCTGCCTAATTTCCCCTCAAGAAGGGAACTCTAGTAATCTCCGCGAAGGAGAAGGGGAAACCGGAGAAGTAGAAGAACCAAAATCTCCTCTTGAAATAGTCCAAACAGTAAGCAGTTCAGATAAGGGAAGTGCTGTTAAACTCGTTCAAAACCAAGGTCCTGAATCACCTCAAATAGTAGGTCAGCAAGGAATACTTATTGTTCCAGACCAGGGAAGTGTTGCCAAGGCCATTCCTACTCCTTCCAATCAGCCTAGGAATTCCCTTGAAATCCCAGAAGGATATTGGCACATCTTTGACCAAATGGCCCAGAACCAAAACCAGAACCAGCAAACCCCCCAGCAAACCTCTACACTACAATATCCTATAGTAGATACTGCAGTTAATGCACCTATGAAAGCCATTCCCCTTCAACATATTCCCACATTTCATGGCTTAACATCAGAATATCTAGATGCATTTCTATTCGAATTCGATGTGTTATGCAGCGGGTATGACTATACCACCGATCGCCAAAAATTGAAACTATTTCCTTCCACATTAAAAGGAGCAGCCTTACGATGGTTTATGGGGTTAGGTGGGGGTGTCATAACTAATTGGGATCAGATGAAAGCTGTGTTTTTAAAGAAATATCAAGATTATTGCAGGTCTCGGGAACTAAAAGATGAAATATTCCAAATGACAGCAAAACCAAATGAAACCCTGGAAGAATATGTGGAACGGTTTCAATAAAATCTTCAGAGATCTCCTTATGCATCCTTACCCTTACCTGATAATGTGTTGAAAACTACATTAATTAGGGGAATGAAATATCAATGGGTTGAAACATTGAATATTATGGGAAAAGGTGATATATATCAGGAAAGCTATGCTAACATCATTGATTTGTGTATCAGGAGTTCGAGGGACAACACAAGGCTAAAATCAACAGAACGTGACATGATTACAAGGGACAAGAAGACCTCCAATGAAGGTGTAATGCATGCATAGATTGGAAACCTACCGGAAGATTTTAAAACAGATATACTAGGGACTCTAACAACACAGTTCGACATTATGCAAGCCAAAAAAAAGCAAGCAGAAGCAGAGAAAAATTTGGTAGTATTCTATCCTAGATGCAGGAAGAAACACAGCCACAAAGAGTGCCCGCTGGATGTAATCAAAGTTTGCGCCATTTTCACGAAAGATCACCCCACAGAAGGATGTCCCTCACTTCCTGGCCTAAAAGCAGTTTATAAGGAGGCAGAAGAAGAATCAGAAGTGGTATGTCTACTTAATCAGCGCCGACAATGGCAGCCACGACAATCAGGTATGCCAACTGATCTATTTTCTTCTTTTCAGCCTCCTCAATACAATGCTCAGCAATATAATGGAATGTGGCAAAATCAACCACCTTTCCCCAATTGGTCACAACAGCCATTCCCTACATCATCATGGCCAAATCAAACAAATCAAACTAATTGGCCAAATTTTTCTTTCTACCCACCGTTTTGGCAAAACAATGCTTATCCAACACAATGGTCCCCCTCTACTTCGCAGAGTCAGGCCTGGCATTCAAACTGGAAAAGACCTACAAATCATCCAGCTGGAACAATTCCCCTCTCTCAACCTACACTGCCAGCTCCCTATAAAAACCCCTAGACCAACTTAAGACCCCAACTCCCAGCCTAGCCCAACCCAAACGCAAACAATAGGCCAATTTAGTCTGTCCAAATAATGGAACCCCCAGAATTAGAAACTAAATTGAGGGAGTGTAATGACCTTCAATTAAGGTCTGGGCATATAGTAGAAACAAAGAGAAACAAAAATGTTCATATTGAAGATCTGTTACCTGTAGAGCAAACATTACAAAAAGAGAAGGTGGTTCAACAACAAAATCAACAACAAGTAACAACCTCTTCTCCACCATTCCTAGAATGATTAATCATACCTCTCCCATTAGAACATCCTGATTTTGATCTTCTGGGAGAATTGAAAATTTTGTGTATAAAAATCCATCTCCTCCAAGCTATCCAAGACATCCCTATTTATGCAAAAACCATTAAGGAACTGCGTATAAAGAAGCCAAAGAGGAGAACAACCACCAACCCAACTATCCAAATAGTTGGTACTCTATCTGACTTATTATCAGGAATGGAAACACCTGTAAAATATGAAGACCCAGGAAATCCTATAGTAACGGTGCAAATCAATGGGAAATTGTTCCAAAATGCCTTAGCTGATTTGGGAGCTGCAATCAATATCTTAACAACCACCACCTGTCAAAAAATTGGCATTCCATCGCTAGAACCAACAACAACCTTATTGTAATTGTCCAACCGATCGGTAGTCAAACCAGAGGGTACACTACAAGATGTAATGGTATCTGTAGATTATTGGGAATACCCTGCTTACTTCCTGGTTATCAACCCAAAGAACCAGCTAGATGGACACCCGTTAATCCTAGGTAGACCTTGTTTTGCAACTTTCGATGCTTATATTGGATGATGACAAGGCAACATGATGATAACAAGGGGAAACTATGTCAAGAATTTAGCTTTATATCCCCTAGCCCAACCAAGCCTATCAATAATCAAAACAAGAAAACAACCTGTATCATATCTTATGGAAAATATGAGATCACCTCTAACTATAGAAGATGCCCTTGATTTTAAAGACCAAACAGAGGATGATATCATTAATAGTTTTATTAATAAACCACAAATCAGATCCCATCTACAATGTCACATTATCAAGGCAACATTTGATAATAAAGAAGAAGAAGATCCCCTGAAAGACATTTCTGATCGAGTAATACCCACTACTTCTGTGTACAATAGTAAGGTTGAAGAAATTGAGCCGGGAAAAACTCTAAACATTAACAAAAATCTGACTGCTGAACAAGAAGAGAAGTTGGTCCAATTACTACGGAAATACAAAGAAGCCTTTGCATGGGATTACCCAGACATGAAGGGAATTGACCCCCAATTATGCACACACCACATCTATATCGAAAAATATGCGAGACCCATTCGCCAACCCCAAAGAAGACTAAACCCCCACCTTAAAGATATTGTGAAAGCTAAATTACAGAAACTATTGGATGTCAATTTCATCTGCCCAATATCTGATAGCAAGTGGGTCTCTCCATTAGTAGTGGTACCAAAGAAGAACGGGAAGTGGAGAATATGTGTAGATTACCGAGAACTTAACAAGGCAACCCAGAAAGACCACTTTCCCCTTCCTTTCATTGACCAGGTATTAGACACATTGGCAGGAAAGAAATTATTTTCCTTCCTTGATGGCTTCAGTGGGTACAATCAAATCCAGATTGCCCCTGAAGACCAAGACAAAACTACTTTTACCTGTCCTTGGGGGACATTTGCCTACCGAGTCTTACCCTTTGGCCTATGCAATGCCCCTGCTACACTTCAAAGGGCCATTCTCAACATCTTTTCAGATTTAATAAATGAAGGGCTCGAAGTATATATGGATGACTTCACACCTTGTGGAGATGATTTTGATCCAGCATTAGAAAATTTAGAAAAGGTGTTGCAATGATGTATTGACACTAGGCTTTGTTTAAGCCATGAAAAGTGTCATATGATGATGACCGAAGGAGTTATCTTAGGGCACTATATTTCAGTAGCTGGAATTCAGGTGGATCCAGCTAAAATTTAGATAATTTTGTTAATACCCACACCTACCACACAAACAGAGGTACATAGCTTTCTTGGATTTTCTAGTTATTATAGGAGATTTATAGAACATTATTCTCGAATAGCTGCACCTTTATATGCACTAACTGGGAATGTTGATTTTATTTGGATAGATAAATGTGACAATGCCTTCAACGATCTGAAAAATCTTGTCTCAACATCCCCAATGCTGAGGGGCCCAAATTGGAATTTACCATTCCAAATTTCATCTGATGCCTCAGACACAGCGATTGGAGCAGTGCTTGGGCAGGAGGAAGACAAAAAACCATATGCAATCTATTATATTAGCAAAAATATATCTCCTGCTGAACTAAATTATACTGTGACTGAGAAGGAATTTTTAGCTATAGTACATGCTATAAATAAGTTTAGACATTATATAACTGGGTATCATGTAGTACTATATACTGGTCACTCTGCCATTAAATTTTTAGCAAATAAACCTGTTACAAATGGAAGAGTGACAAGATGGTTGATTTTATTGCAGGAATTCGACATTACAATTAAATATCGACCTGGAAAAGAGAACCCTGTAGCTGATTTTCTATCAAGAATGCCAAAGCCAATAGATACAGAAGCAGTTGAAGACCACTTCCCAGATGAACATTTGTTCGTTGTTACTGTTAGAATCCCATGTTATGCTGATATAGAAAATTATTTGGCAATAGGTAAATTACCTAAACATCTAACCCTTAATGAACGAAAGTAGATAATACAGCGTAGTACTCGATTCTCTTGGATTGGGGGCTACCTGTTTCATACAGGGTCAGATATGAAAATTAGGAGATGTGTCTGGGAGGACGAGGTATTTGATATTTTGAAAGCATGTCATGACGGGCCGTGTGGCAAACATTTTTCAGATTGTAGTACCGCCCATAAGGTTTTACGGACAGGCTATTATTGGCCTACCATTTTTAAAGATGCCAAAAAATTTGTGCATGCCTATGATCTCTGCCAAAGGGCAAGTCGCCCTGGGCAGTATGACGAAATGCCTTTGAACCCTCAACTAGTAATTGAACCATTTGAAGGCTGGGCACTTGATTTTTTTGGCCCTATTAGCCCCCCATCAAACCAAAAAACATACATCCTAGTTGCAACCGAGTATGTCACTAAATGGGTTGAAGTAGAGGCACTTTCAAAAGCTACAAAGGACTTTGTAATACACTTTATTTTCCAAATATTTGTGCAATATGGCCTCCCGAGGGACATAATCACAGATGGAGGACCGCAGTTTGTGGGTAATAAACTAGCTGAAACATTACAGAATTACCACATTCAACACAAGATTACAACCCCATACCACCCACAAGCAAATGGCCAAGTAGAGAGCACGAACAAAGTGATTGAATCCATATTGACAAAAACTGTTGCCTCACATAGACATGACTGGGCCTACATATTTCTGAAAGCATTGTGGGCATACCGAACAACATGGAGAACCACTACGGGATATTCACCATATTAATTGGTATTTGGAAAAGAGCCCATATTTTCAATAGATTTTGAAATTCAGACATTAAGAACAGCTCAAAAGGTGGGTCTATATTTAAATGAAGCCCAGGCCAAAAGACTGCAGCAAATTAATGAGTTAGATGAAATTAGGCTCTTTTCTATTTAGCACACAGCGTTAATTCAACAACAGTGAGAAAAATGGCATGACACCCTTATCAAAGAAAAGATCTTCCACGAAGGAGACTGGGCACTCCTATATGATTCTAGGTTTCAGGATTTTCCAGGGAAACTCCAGACACGATGGCTTGAACCTTATGAAATACAAAAAGTGCATGATAACGACACCATTACATTAACCACCATTGATGGATCTGGACATTCCTTCAAAGTAAATGTTCATCAAGTACGATTATATCATAAACCGCTTACTCGAGAATCCTTCTACCAACAATTAGGGGAAGATTCTACCATGAAATTTTTTGCTGAACGGGATAACTCCTCCTCAGCACCCATTTATTAAATCATTTATTTTATTTAAAATTTGTACATAAAGATTTCTCATTCATTTTGATTGTTTGTTTCATGGAATTCTGTTTTTTTTTTAAAACTCTGTTTATTTCGCTTATTTTGAGTTTTTTTTGTTCCTTTCTAAAGGAACAACATTTTTGTTGTTCCTTTCGAAAGGAATAGCATCTTTGCTGAGAGTATTTTCGTTGTTCCTTCTGAAAGGAATAGCAGTTGTGCTATTTATTTTCGCTGTTTCACAGATTGTTTTGTTGTTCCTTTCGAAAGGAACACCAATTTCGCTGATTATTTTTGTTGTTCCTTTCTAAAGGAACAACATTTCTGCAGATTGTTTCTGTTGTTCCTTTCTAAAGGAACAACACCTTTTGAGTGAATTATTTTTGTTTTGGACCAACATTTTGAGGATTTCTGATGACTCTTCTAAAGGAAAACATACTATTTACACAAAATCTTACAAATTAAAGCTTACTGGAATCAACAAATCAAAAGAAATCATCATTTTTAAGAAAATTGTTTGGTAATGATAAGAAAAAGGAAAAAGGGACATAATCAATAACATGACTTTGTTGTCTTATTATCACTAGAATTAATATGATCGATTATCCTTATCATGTTGGTTCTTCCCCAAATTTTATAACTTTCTTTGATTTTTACTCATGGAGTAGGAATAAGGGCATATTATTTTCTATTGAAACGTTTAGACTTCTTCCACCATCCCTACTCTTAAGAAGTGTTGAGCCATCCTTTATATATAAGTAGGAAAGTGCTATATGAAAAAAAAAAAATATTTATATATTTCACTAATAATTTTATGATATGGAAAATGGAGGATAGGGGGTCTCATCAAGAGCCAGCCTACCATGATCATAAGGAAGCAATTGAAGTGGAATTCCCATCATGACCACCACACCAGGGATATGGTCCAACGGACAATTGAAAGAAAAAAATTAAGAAGTCCTTGGAACAGGAGGTCTCATCACGAGTCGATCTGCCCACTTTTCACTTCTTCTCGGTGAATGGCATTGTGATTCATCTGGTCCCCAAGCCATCACAATGGCCTCCGTTATGACATTTAACAACACTTCCTCATCATAAATAAAGGACAATGGTTCCAAGGGTGAGAAAGCAACTTTGTCAAGGTTATGGACACCTGTGGGCAACAGAGCTCTGTTGATGGTATTGGAGTCACATTTGTACACATCAATAGTAATATTAAACCCTTTTTCCTATATCTCTATCTAAATACCAAATGAAAGTACGAATCCCCAACCCTTGTTTTCGAACCTATTATACATGAAAATCATCATAAATCGATCACTATAGTTTGAGTGGGTAATAAACGTATCTGTACTTATGTTCATCTTAAGTTGTCCCTTCTCCTTATATTTAAATCATTACAAACATTTCTGTATCTATTTACGATTTATCACACGCATCGATTTCAGTAAATGCCATAATTTGATTGATTGCATCATAAGTATGCTTGCTTTTTCCTGCTATACAAATGTTGTACAGTACTTTCCTCTCTTAATTGACGGTCGAGGACGACCTATCATCCTCCAGGGGGGGCGTGGATGTCTCTTAATCACTGCATGTAGATCAAATCCCTATATTTTTTTACCTTTATGTGAATCAAATCCCTACATTCTAGGGAATAACAAAAACTTAACGATATTATTCCAACTCACCTTGCTGTGTTGTTCCATTACATCACTGTGTGTTTGGAAAGAAGTAAAAGTGTGCAAAGACGATGGGAGGATGACCAATTCGTAGTGAGCCGCAAGTGCTAGTTGTTTCTGATGCTGCATGAGAGATTCTGGAAAAATTGGGATGGATTACATATTTCACGAGGCTGCAACAACCCCATGAAACAGTGGCTACCGAGTTTTTACAGAATTTCCAGGAAGGATACTCCATGATTAGAGAAAGATAGATAGCCATAACAAATGAAATAATTGCAGAGGTGTCTGGTCTACCAGCCCAAGGAACCATATGGACTCAGAAAAAGGTCAGGCTTCAAGAAGCCATGAATATTTTCCAGGATGACGGACATACATTGGTCATCAAAGGCAAAGGAGTTCAGCCAACATCATTGGGAGAACCATGGACGGAATTGGCCAAGATAGTGCAGGCCTATATAACATGCGATGGAAGGAAAGACGTGGTAAGACCTCGCCACCTTAAGTTATTGGCAGTATTAAAGCAGAAATGCACTGTAAATTTGCCTGCATTTTTAAATTCCTTACTGCATGATGTTTCCTGTAGTATAAGAAAAGCTTGGCACACAGACATGGTGGTAAGCCACCATTGCCTAATCAGATTAATAGTGAGTCATAGTCTCGCCCAAAAACAGACCAGTTGGGAAGAGTTGATATTTTCAATTGATGGAGGATTAGCCTTACCTGCCCCAAAACGGAAGAGAATGGCTAGCTTAGTAGCTGATCCATCAAATCGTAGACAGTCCTTCCATTCAAAAAGAAGTAGGGGAATGATAGAAGGCCTTCCGAGTAGCAGTAGCTAGCCCTTGAAATTTCCCAGCTCGGAGGATGAATAGCCTCCACAATTGGAATGAGGGAGTCCTTGTACTGATGAGGAAGAAGAAATGAGCAACCACACCAGTGGTGAGAAAAAAACCAGTGCAGAAGAAGGAAATAATGAAGAAGAGGAAATTGAGGGAGAAATTCGCTACTCGGATGAGGAAGAAGGTAGCTACCATACCTGCGAGGAGGATGAAGATAATCACATCAGTGAAAGAGAAGGAACAGAGCCTCCCGAAAACACTACTGCAAGTTCACCACGAATTCCTTTGCAAGAAGACCAATTGGCCCAAATTCTGGCCAATATGAGTGACTATGTGTAGCCTCATAGCCCTCTAGACCTTAATATTGATATCAACCAATTGCAGGAGCATTCTGCTGTCAACAAAGAAATAGCTGAAGAAATGCTAGATGAAACAAAAAACCCTAACAAAATGATGGAATCAGCTGGGGTTGCTTCCCCTGAGAAGAATGAACAAGAAAAGAAGAACACTGAAGCAATATCCCAACCTGAAAATTCTTAGGGGATTGCAGATTCAATTGAGGGTATAACTCCTGAAGATTTTAGCCAAGGGCATATGAACATTGAGGAAGAACCCCAAGAAGAAAATAGAGAAGCGAGCCCAACTTAAGGCACGACTGATGAGGACCAAAACCCTATTGAGCAAATAAGTACAGAAAAAGGAACAACCATTCCATTAAGAAAAATGAAGAAAGTAACTGAGATTGAAAAACTTCAGAAGGAACAAATGAAGCTTTAGAGACTCATGGAACAACTCAGGAAAACCATTAGGGTTCTTAGAATGAAAAAAATTCCCAAGCGAACTCGAAAGAGAAGAAGCATAGTCACCAATCGAGCTTCAAAAAAGAGGAAAGTGGCCACTAAAATGAACCCCCAAGTTGCAGAAGCTATGGCTGAGCCTAATCATGAAGATATGGAACATCAGGCAGCTGTTCCAAAAGAAGTTGTTCCAGAGGGACCCACTTCAAGTGAAAATATGTAAGCTAGTAGTCAGAATACTTTTAATGACCCTACATTAGCCAGACTCCAAGAGGAGTTGGCAAAAGCTCGACTGGAAAGGGAAAAATTGGAAGAAGACACTGTCCCTAGGAGAATATATCAAGAGTTGCAGTAGCAGATGAAGACCATCCATGAAGCAAAGGCTGAAGCCCATGAGAAGTGTCGAAAGGCAGAGGAGAAGGCTGAAAAGTTAATGAATCAATTAAAATTAGCCCAGAATTGAATGGACACTCTTTACTCATTGTACACCGATGTCTTAGCTTATAGATGCCCTGCCAAGAATTATGCTTTATTTTTATTAGAAATATATTTACAGCTAAAGATTAAGGCAGTTAGGGCAGGAAAATATATAGAGCTAAAAACTATAGATGATTTTGTAACATGCTGCAAAATCTATGGGGTAAAGGTACAACGCCTCTTGTGTGAGTTTTATTTGCATAATCTCATATTGGAAAATGATAGTGAGACAAATCCTAGCCCTTTTGTGGGTGATATCCAATACTAGGCATTTATTTCCTTTGCTGTTAATCAGTTAAAATGGCTTAAAGCCTATAATGTTTTTCAAAGGCAGGAAAACGAATTAGATCTGTGGGTTAGGAGTGAACCTAAGCACCCATTACAACTATGGGCTAGGCAGAATAATTTGATGACAAAGGAAGGTATTATCCAAGCATTGGGGCCTGTCCATAAATCACTTGTCTTGAATGGGATAAACTATTTCCTATCTATTAGAAACCAGGCTTACATAGCAGCTAAAGTCCGACGGGGAATTTCCAATCGGAATGTTCAAACTAGAGAACCATTTAACTATAAAAACTTTGGATTAGCTGCAGACTGCTTGGTTTCCTATAGCAACCTCATTTTGAGGGAAGGACCATTCTGGCTAGGGTGTAGGTTTCAAAGCCCCATTGCATGGTATTCTGCTACAAATTACAAAGCCATTTATGAAATACCCGAAGGACAGACAGAGCATGTCTTCGAAGCATTAGTTGCAATGCATGGTTTTAGGCCTTTTGATTAAAAACCTTCTCCAACTTATTCTTTAACTGCTCTGCATGTGAACTATAGTTTTCATGAGGACATGAAAAAGGGTAAGCAGGGGGGTATGTTGAGCAGTGGAAAAGGTATGAATTCACTATGTGTTTTCTCATTCCTTTACTTTAAACATAATTCTTTTTACCCTAGAAAGATGATTTATTACAAGAATTATGGTAGAATTGTAAAGATTTATGTTTATTGTAAAAAGATGACTAAGAATTTCTTTTTGTTTCTAAAAACAGGAATTAGGCGAGCTGAACAGCTATATCAGAGGCGAGGCTGAGATAAATGCAACTGCTGTTCCTCCAGCGTTAGACCAAATCCTGCCAAGGACAAGGAAATCCGAATGCATCGGTAAGAAAAGGCAGGGGACATCGCAGCTTTGGTCAAAGTAAATCATGTGACAACTAAAATAAGGGAAGTGAAGGATCCTGAAGGATCACTGTTCAAACCTCATCTTATTCCTTGTCTTGTCCGTCAGAGTCTGTTATATAAGGCAACACCTTTAGTGATTAGAGGAGATCCTTGGATTCAAAACATTTCTTTTGTAATATTACGTTTTATTTGACTCTCGGCTTTAAAGAGCGATCTCTGTAATACTCTATGCTCGATTAATGTAAAGGCATATTTCATTTCATCTTTCAAGTTCTGAAGTAACCTAGCAGTGTTTCACTAGTGCTAAGGGCCTGGCCCTGGTGGAATTACTCTGTTGTTTGTATTTCTATCCCTTGCTTATTGTCGTGTGATAATTGCGTTTAGATTCATTACGATTACAGAGTTGTTTGATCGTTGTTGAATTGAATTCGGGTTTGCTGTGAGTGTTAATGAATTGCATTGCTATTCTATCTTAGCAAGAATCGTATTTACTGTCTTATTCATCTTGCTATATTTTATAAAGCTTTATTGTTCTATACTTAATTCTGGTTGTTGTTCCATTGGTTTATGGTTCATTCCGATTGAATGTTTCATAGTGTTGGCTGTCGACAGGGTTGAATTATTAAAGAAGATTTGTTGCCTGATTGTGTTAAGTTTATATTTGTTGTTCAATTAATGTTTGTTGTTCCATTCCTGTTTATTGTTCATTTCTGATTCGTAGGTTCAGATTAGCAGAGAGATTGTTTATAGTTGCTGTGTGCACATAGGAATTACGAGTTGCTGTTCCTTTCCAACTCTTGTTATTAGAAGGAGTTCTTTTTAGTTATTTTCATCAACAAGTAGTTCAAGTTCGATTTCATTTTGATTGCTTAAAGAACAGGACCATCAACTGTAGAGGACATTGGTTACTGCTTCCAAGTTCCCAGATTGATTGCCTTGTCTCAGTGTGATTTCAGTTGCATCGATTTATAAGGGAATGAGTTATTCTTACTGTATCCTTGATTGATGTTTTGCAGAATGAGTAGTTAAGATTTCAGAGTATTTTCATTCATGTTCCTATAATTATATTTCTTTACAAGCATCCATTTATTCTTGTATCTAGCATAGTCTACTACATCTTTCATAACATTACTCTTAGTTAATTGCAGTTTCAGACAGAGTACACTCTTGAAATAAAAAGTCGCTCCCGAATTGATAATTAATGTAGCATAATTAGGTGTTTAAAAGATGCGTTTTATGCCTCAACAACTATATCATTCACCTTCTCCAGACTTGGGAAGAAATTGGGGCAGCAAGAAAATGGTGGGGAGGCCACCCATCATTTTAGTTTCTATGGAAGTGGAGATTCAAACTGTGTTGGCTACATTAGAGGGACCATTTTCCTTCTCCTTTACTTCACATGGCAGCCAGCATGATTCTCCTTATGGTTCCCTTGATTGATATTGCTAGAGCTTTCCTTTGGGAGCATGATTGGGAGAGAGACACATTGGGTGAATGTGTCCTTTGAGGGAGAAATTCCGTAGAGTTTTTGCACTGCATGTTCTAAGGGGAACATGGGACATGATATGGTTACCTTAAAAACACATTTGTGACTTTATGAGGTGAACCATATGATGGAGGAGATGCCATATGATGATGACTTCCAACTCATCTTATATGGAGATACTTGGGCCAACATGATTGGCAACGTAGGAGGAGAGATCCTTGGAGATCTAGTCTTCATTTTTCCACTTAAGGGCAAGTATTTTGCAGCCCAGGATCAACACTCTCTCTACACTTGTCATGAGTGGAGAGATGGACAACGTGGGGTAGGCTACATTGTCTACCATGAGCAGATTTTCATCCCACCTGCTTTTCCGGAGCAAAAGGTGGAGGACAGCTTCCAGGAGTTGCCTAGTTGGGAGGTAACTCATTTTGTATGGATGATTGCTTGGGGGATGGAGGATCCACATTAGGAAGATTTTCCTCAACACTTCATAGACTCCTTGCCTTGACAGGAGGCTTTTCTGTTCTATCCTTGTAGTTTCTTGAGGACAAGCAACATTTGGGAGGGGAGGACTTTAATGTTCCAAATTTTTCATGCAGATAATTGGAACATTAATTTTTGCTTATTTCACCTAGGAGGAGAATAAGTGGGTAAGGAGGCCCATGCATAATGATATTCTCAATAAAATCCCTCATATAATAAAAGGGGATCATCATTGGAGCTGTTTTTCACACCCTCATGTGTGAACAGGGTTATTTGCAAGAGGACAAGGTCAAGTTTGACCAAGTCAATAGCGCTGCCATAGGAGGAGTGGCTTACTTAGGAAGCCAACGCAGTGTAAATGGGGAAGAGGATATTTGGTGGAGAAAACCCTAATGGATGGGGCCCATGGAGAAAGAGCTTTCATTAGTTTAAAAGGAGGGCAAGGCAACCATTGTTTCTCATGCTTATGATTATTCATCTCAATTGTCCGTTAGACAATTGTGCATTCTTTGCTGCTTAGCAAGAATTGCCGGAGGAATTCTTGTTTAGGATTCCTTCTCCTTCTTGAGAGGTCTCTTGAGGGATTTTTCTTCATTTTCCTCACATCCAGGCTTGAGGCCAAGCATCCTCCATCAAGACAGTGTTATTTCTGCAGCATATTAATGTTGTGTTGTTGGGTGTTGCAGTGAGGGTTCACTACACCATCTCTTTCAACTATTTTTCAGAGGAGGAGTCTCTCTTCCCTTTGGGATACTAGTTTGGAGGCATCTCAGAGCCTATTGCAGATTTTTGCATCAAGGCCAACTCATTCCATATCCCTACAACGCAGTTCCATCCAATGACCGCGTTATTTTGAGAGGAGCATTTGCAGTGGGGATCTTGCAGAGTATTGGAGGGAGAGATCTTCGGTGAAGGGATCAACCTTTCACTTGAAAGATCCATTGGAGGAGGCACATTCAGTTTGAGCATCAGATTCAGCCATCTCCATCTAGTTCTATTTCCGAGTTGCTACAACTACCCAGCAACTTCGGAATTTCTGTGGATTTTCCATTTTGTATGTTTTGCATCCAATCCTTTTAGGGATTGTGCATCATTGTTTCCATGGGTTGAGATATTGCTCCCCCTATTGTATTTGAGCCACATTTTGACCTATTTGTGTATTGAAACTATTGTGCAGCAGTTTCCCTTCATGGACTGCACTGTCATAGCTTGAGCATGCATATGTAGTAGTGGTTTTCTTATGGCTCATGTACTTGTCTCTTGAGGTTGAGCATTTCCTATCTTGCGTAGCATTTCCTCAAGATCTTGTATGTATTTATTGCTGCTATTATTTAATGAGAAGGCTATGATTTTCTCTTACATTTATATGAGTTGAGTGTTGTTGCTGCTTCATTGTTGTGCTTGCATATTTCTGGAGCTCCAACTTTAGAATATCTTGAGATATTCTCATTGTTGTAGCAATTTCCTGAAAAAGGGATACTCCATTTTTATATGGAGAATGTGGGTTTTGGCAGCTTAGGCTGCGTCAGCATGGTATCGGTTCAATATTGGTATTCTATGAGCGGTCGAAGGAAGAAAAGAGAGCTCTTGGTTTGGGAGATGAGGTGACCCCATCGTTGGTGCCTCCTCCCTGAATTTTGGGTCTGTAAATTGGAAGTTTTCCTCTTTGGTGTGTGGAATTCAGTGCCTTCGATGTCTTCAGGTGCAAGAGGAGTGGGTATTTTCGAGGTCTTGATCATTTAGTGGTTATATAATGAGTGGAAGGGTTCCCCTCTATGTTTTCATAGAAAGTAGATTGGCCTCCTTCGTAGTTCTTCCCAGGGGTTCTATAAGATTCAACGGTGTTTGCGTCAGTGGTATTTGAGGAAAATTTTTTCGAAGGGATGGCTAGTCGATGCCTGAAGAAGAGTCAAGGGTGGAAAAGTGCGGACTCAACCCCATCTTGCTAGTTGGAAATTGTGGGTCTTGTTGGGTGTAGTCTAGTCAGAGTGTGAGGGGATAAACTTGGTGGTTGAAGCAGTTGTTTGTATACCAACCCACTGGTTTGTTCAGTCTCCTCAAGGAGGTGATAGTGTTGTTACAATGTCTCTAGTTCCTCACGACAGTTGGTCCTCTTCCCCATGGAAGCCTAGATTGGTTGGAAAAGGGGGAAGGGAGCCTTAATTTCAGGCGGTTGTGGTGGAAGGAGAGGAAATCAATGTTGGTCGGGGTGGTAAGACTGGTGGTAGTTCTAGGTGGGTGACGTCCGAAGTTCATGGCGGTCATGGTTAGGGTGGTTCGGTGGCTGGTCATGGGGGTCGCACTCCGCAACCTCAATAACAGGATGGAGCATCACGACATGGAGGCTCGGGAAGACGAGGACAAGAAAGGTGTGTGTGGCATGGTCAAAGGGACGTTTGAGAATGTTGTTTGGAGAATTTCAAGGAACTGATCCAGTTTGTGCTGGAGAGATTAGAGGCTGCTAAACAGGTACGCCAAGAAGAGCATGATGAGCTCATAGACACTCTGAACAAAATTCACTATTTCCAGTTCCATTTTCGAGAGTGAGTTGTGGTGGTCTGGTGAGGCCAAAAATTGTTAAATGAGAAGGTAGATAAGCTGGAGTATTAGATGGCCTTCTTTGAAGAGCATGTTCAGTGCTCTTTTCGCCCTCCACCTCCTCCTGGAACAACCCTAGACAAGCCAACCTTAGTTACTTCATATAACTAGCATGGTTACAGGTGTTCTCCTTGTTTTATTTGTTTTCTGGTGCTTTTGGCCTCCTAGGCCATGGACTGTGTCTTTAGTTTCCTTTCTGTTTCTTTGTCACATGTTGATCCTGGTAGTCAACAAACCTGGTTGGGGTGAGACTACCTACATTTTTCTACTGATGTACTTACTTTTTGAAGAATGAATATAATGTTTATTTACAAAAAAAAAACTCCCAATCATAAAATAATTAAAAAACACCTAAAATTACACACTTGAGAATATTATTATAATAATTTACTTTAAAATTATGTTATATATATATATATATATATATATATGTAATTAAACTACATGTGCATCAGATCAAGTAATCATGTGAGATTTGACTGCTTAGACACAGAAAGGAAACTAAATACATAATGATAGTTATTTTCTATTACCGCATTAGAATGCAAAGTGATTAACAATTTTGAATGGTGGAAAATGGGAATAATAAGAATGTATCCAATTACAAATAGTTTACAGTTCTAGGAAGCAAAAATTTCGGGTAAGTGAACATTTTATTTAGGATGAAAATTCAAGTATTGTATTTATGGTTGAATTACTGTAACATATAAGTCAATGTACATCATGAATAATTTTTATGTGATTACACTGAGAGAGGGTGTGTATGTTTTGGGGGTGAGAAGGAGAGATAAGGAGAGATAATGATATAGATGGATGCAGAGAGGGAGGGAAGAAGAGAGAGGCAAAGAAAGGGGGGAGGAAGAGATACATATATGGAGAGAGAAGTGTTATAGAGAGAGAGAAGGGGAAGATAGAAAGACGGAGGGGAAAGGGAGGGCGAGAGAGTGTGTGTATGTTTTGGGGTGGGATAGATAGATAAAGAAGGATAAAAAATGGATGATAGAGATATATATGGAGAGGGTAGAGATGTGGTTACACTAAAATCAATGTATAATATTAATCTAATTACTTTGAAATTAATGTAAATCATACATCTAGTTGCATCAAATCAGAAATCAACATCTATACTAACTAAAATCAATGCATCTAGTTCAAACAATAAAATAGGATTAGAAACCAACATCTACACTGAAATCAATGCATCTAGTGTAAGGTATTAAATAGGTTGAAAATCTACTTCTACACTTAAATCAATGCATCTATTGTAAGGCATTAAATATGATTGGAAATAAACATCTACACTGAAATCAATGCATCTAGTGTAAGCGACCAATTAGGATTAGAAATCAATATCTACACTGAAACTAATGCATCTAATGCAAGAAATCATATAGGAGTATAAATAAACATCTACATTGAAATTAATGCATATAGTTTGAGGTATTAAAAAAGATTATAAATCGACATCTACAATGAAATCAATGCATCTAGTCAAAATGATCAAATAGGATTAGAAATCAACAACTACACTGAAATCAATAGGTCTATTTTAGTGAAAAACAAAAATATTCATGACTTTCTAGATCTAACTTCTATGTCTTTATTTGTCTCAATGTGCTTATTTATTATTCCCTCTCTGTCCACCTTGTCTTTTGTGTCTATATCCCTCCCTCTCTCCTTCTATATCTCCACCGCCCTCTCTACCCCATCTCTCTCTCTCTGCCTCTCCCTCTCTTTCTTTATATTTCTATTCTTCACTCTCTCCCCTACCATATATATCTATACCTCCCTCCATCTCTCCTTAGTTTTCTCTCTATCTAAGCCCCATAAACACATGGAATTCTCTCTCTTTCTCTCTTCATATCTATCTCTCTTCCCCCCTCCATATATTTCTCTCTCTTATTCCCTCTCGCCCCCTCCATTTATACCTATATCTCCCTTTGTCTCTCCTTATTTATCTCTCTAAATTAGCCTGCAAACATACACTCTATCTCTCGATATCTATCTATATACCTACATATATATATATATATATATATATATATATATATATATATATATATATATATATATATATATATATATATATATATATATATATATATATATATATCCCTCTTTCCTCTCCCTCTCTATCCCTCTCCCTTCTATCTCTCCCTCTCTCTCTCCCTCTCTCTCTCCATATATATATATATATATATCTCTCTCTCTCTCTCTCTCTCTCTCTATAGATATATATATATATATATATTCCACTTATATCTCTCTTCCTCCCCCCTCTCTTTGCCTCTCTATCCTGCCCTCTCTTCCCCGTCCATCTATATCTCTATATCCCCTTGTATCTACTTCACACACCCAAAACATACACACTCACTCTCCATATCTTTCTATCTCTATCTCACTCCCTCTTCTTATCCCTCTCTCTCTCTCTCTCTTCTGCCTGTCTCCCTCTCTATGTATCCCCTTCTCTCTCTCTCTCTCTCTCTCTCTCTCTCTCTCTCTTGCTCTCCTCTCTCCCTCATTGTCTCTCCATATCTCCCTTGTCACTCCCTCTACATCTCCACCTTTCTCTCTCTATGTCTTTTTTTCCTTCTAAGTCCATCTCTCTCTCCCCCTCTCTATCAAGTCCTCTCTCTCTTCATTCCTCTCTCTCCCTTTCTCTCCCACCTCCCCCTATCTCTCCCTCCCATCACTCTATCTCTCTCTATCCACCCTCCAATTATCTCACTATGTCCCTCCCTCTCTTCTTCTTGCTCCCCCCCTCTCTCCCCCCTCCATATCTATGTCTACATATCTCTCTCTTCCCATTATTTCTATATCTCTATCCTCTCATTTTCTATCTCTTCCCTCATTTCATCTCTCCCTTGTCACTCCCTCTCACCCTCTAGCTCTATATATAAATGTCTTTGTTCTTTCCTCCCTCTCTTCCCCCTCAAAATCCACGTCTCTCTCCCTACCTCTCTACTCCTCCCCCCCCCCCCCCCCCCACCTCTCCATGTCTCTGCCACCTCTATGTCTCTCTCCCCCACTCTATTCCCCCTCCATATCAATCTCTATCTTAAATAGGATCCCATTGTATTGTATTTAATAAAGTATCTAAAAAAAACACATAATTGGTTGTAAAATATTAAAACTATATTTTGGATCAATTGTGTCAAAGAAAATACAATGATAAAACAATTAAAAGAACTATGAATCGTCTTTCCTCTATCATTTCTAGTCACTTTGTTTCTCTCTTCCATTGCATCCTTGGTTAAGATGCATCTATCCTGGTTATTTATAATATTAATTATATTATATAAAGTTCACATATGTATATATAAAACTATTCTCATTTTTTATTTATTAAAACCTCGATTTAATCTCTACCAGAATTATTTGTAGTATTATTGAGGATGGAGGGTTTAGATATACCTCAAAAGTAATTATAACCTTTTTCCTTTTAGATTTAATTAAAAATGTTATCAAATTAAATTAAAATAAAGTGTTTGTAAAATATTTTGATTTTGAAATAAGTTATGGTTTTTGGGCATGTGGTATTCTTAAGCCATGGAATTGGCCCACGGTATTGTAACAAAATAATTAAAATCCAAGGTCCATAACATAATAATCAAAAGCCATAAACCATGGTATTTTCCCATGGTATTATGATTTTCTTCCCTCCTCTCCCTCTCCCTCCATCTCTCTATATTTCTCTTCCATGATATTGTAAAAAAAATTATTTACAAGTTAATAATATCCACGATAAATATTCATGATTAAAAATAATTTTATATTGTAAATATTGATTTTTTATCAGCTTATTAATTAAATTTAAAGATGGTTATGGAATAATTATGTTAATTTATATGGTAAAATGGATGTTAATTTATAAGTATTATTGATATGTTATATATTTTTATGTGATATGTATATTATATTTTCTTTTATCTAAGAATTTGTTCATAATTTTATTTTAATGTGATATATATATTATATTTTCTTTTATCTAAGAAATTGTTCATAATTTTATTAATAAAATTATCATATAAAAAAATTAAATTTAGAAAATATATCACATATTACATGTTGCATCTAACATCTCACATCTCACACCCACACATATAACCTATACACATATAACATCTAACATCTCACATATAACACCCACATATTTACCCTATATTGGGTTGTAGAGTACCTATTGGCGTAAATAATCTAGTCATATAAACTAGCATACCTTGAAACAGGGGAAGGAGACACCAATGATAATAAAGCATGGATATATTGTAAAAGGAGAGTGCAATGTAGTTTTTAGGATAATGGGTCAATGTGTCTAATGGAAGGTATGTGACATCAATTATAAGAAACATGGTTAAATATATTTTTTCATCTCATCAAAATAGTGAAAATTATAAGTGATTATTGCTTCCAAATTATAACACATTAACACTTTACCAACTTTCTTGTCCCTTGAATATGTTAAGAAATATTAAGGGCAATAATTAGAGTGATTTATCTTTTCTTGATAACTGATTATGATGTACTTTTACTTATTAAGTTTATTTCTTATTATTATGTTTTCATATCATAAAAAAACTACCGGCACAAGAATAACAAGAACAAAAAATATAGGCTGCAAGCCAATGCCAAAACCTCTCCACTCGAGACAAAAACCTGCAGATCTCTTCTCTTCCTTATAGATTCTTCAGTTGATGAATTCCAATACCTTTAGACTTATACCAACACTCTCCAATACCAATACCAACCTCTCCATATGATGTGATATCCTTGATTCATTCAAATATATTCTAGTAGCATAACTTCGACCTTCTGCTACAGAATTTCAACCTCCACTACAAACCTAAAAATTTTGACCCTCCTACAACTGTTGGCTACCACATGCGTGAGCATTGATTTTCCTTCTGAGGAATACATATTGTTGGGTCTCAATCTAGTCTCCTAAACTGAGCTCATTTAATTGTCAACCAGGATTTGTAAACTGCTGAAGTGAAGTGTACCATATGTACCTAGGTGCTTGTTTCCTAATGCGTTGTATGTGGTGTTTTGTGATGTTTTTGGTTCTTGTGATGATTTATGATGTTTTTGGTTTTTTGGTGATTTTTTACGAATATGAAGGAAATGTCTAGAAAATTAATGGAAAGGGTTGGTGTCAAAACAAAGCAGCCTAATGTATGGAATGGCAAATGCAATTGGAAACATTGAAGCAGAATCTAAACTATGACTAAATAAAAGCAAAAGCTTGATAATGAATTTTTAGGCAAATGACACAAACTAAACTTGAGAAATGATCACTAAATATGCAAATCCTCTAACTAAATAGTTAAACACTAATGATGCAACATTTTGTTCTAAGCTCTTCTATTCTATGACTAATTCCTACTTCTATTCTGCAATTTAATTGAATGTCACAGAACCTTTACTCAAAGAGTTATTGGTTTCTTTTTCAAAGTAGTTCTTTTGAGGAAGAGCTCTGTTTATAAAATGATGAGGAAATTGCAGAGATACTTCAGACCTTATAGTGATGTTATCTTCTGTTCCTATGGCTATAGATCATTTGTAGATTTTAGAACAAGAAGATGTTTGTGAATAATGAAGGCTGTCTTGTTAATCCTAACAACTGAAGTAGTTTATTGTGCAATGGATGACAATTTGAATATGAGATGCAAGTGCAATGAGTTAATCTAAGAATGAACCTAAGATGCCACTAAACTAGAACAATGCTGAACTATAAGTCATCATCAAACTTGAAACAAAGTAACTGAACATGAATTAAATGCAATGAAACTCCGGAGCATTCTAACTATACTAACATGCATTATTCTATGAAGTTACACAATCTGTTTGTTCATCATTAATGATATTTTGGAAGAGTTCCTTCTTTTGGAAGAGGTAGAACAATTCTGACTGTGTACTTGGATGCAATTGCAAGAAAATAGACTGAAAGCAAATGAAAAACTAAGTTATCACATCCATACTCTACTCGTCATTATGATGTCTTGGGCAAGCGTTTAAGAGCAAGAACAGAGATGATACTTAGTACAAACACACAACTAAATCATTCATTATCACGGTCATGTCTTGAAATTCTTAAGAATTTCTTGGAAGAGTTTCTTCTTGTGGAAGAGTGATTAGAACAAGTGTAACTGTGATAGTGAACAGCAAAAACTACAACTAAATCCTACAGTACCATAGCTATTCATCATTCATCATTATAATCTGTTGGAAGAGTGTCTTCTTGTGGAAGAGATGGAATGAATATAACTACAGTAGCTAGTTAAAACAACTATAAATTCAACTCCTAATCCTACAATACCATAGTCATTCAACATTCATCATTTTAATCTGTTGGAAGAGTGTCTTCTTGTGGAAGAGCTAGAATGAATACGACTACAGTAGCTAAAACAAAACAACTACAAATTCAAATGCAAAACGTAAAGGCAGCTAGGAAAACTTATCTAATTTACGCAAAAGAAATCCGTGCAAGAGGCAGGGGCCCTCTACCACTTGACGGCATTCAACTCCAAATTAAATCACGCCTTCAAAATAACTTTGTCTTCTCCATTAACGATGCAATAGTTTGAACATAACACTCTGTGTCTTCAAGGACGTAACACAGAGTTTAAACAAAATCTAGCAGCAAATCTAATATAAAATCTCTAACATAGCTCTCGGTCTCCCAAGAGTTTATAAAGCAAATGCACGTAACAATAATTACAACAATTTAGGAACAATGTCTTTCCTTATCCGAATCACGTTAGGACTCTTTGAGGTGGCTGCGTGAAGAAGAAAAGACATCTGGACTGAGACAGTCCTAATAGGAGTCTTCCTTCATAAATGTGTTTCCCACGTTCAAAACCATACCCAGAATTCATTTCCTCCTCCATGATGAGCAACGAACCATGTAGTCATGACGTGGATCATGCCCATATGCGGTTTTTCTCAAGAGGCCACCTGGAACATACTCAAACATGAAGGTAGCTGCAGAATCGCCGGTTAGCTACGGAATGTCTGCATTCTGCAGCTAGTTCCGGTCAAAAATGCTTAACAATGGCAACAATCACAAAATTCAACAAGTCAGTCATGTAAACCATTCTAGAAGTAATTTTAACTATTTTTATTGATCAATTGGGTTTAAGATAGAAATGGACAAGGGAAAATGAGGTAAAATGAGGTGAAGGAAAACACAAATTTGAGGCTCAACATACCCCCACTGCTGTCTCTTTGCATGTCCTCATGCAAATTATCCTATGAATTCAGAGGCTTCTGCAAGGACATCTAATCCCCTTCTTCTCCTTTGTCTGGAAGCTAGAGGTCTTCTGGGTTTCCTGATAACAAGTTTGAACCCGAGGTTGGTGAGTGCCCTGATTAGCTTTTTGTTCCTTGTCTTCAACTTCTCATTGGTCCTCTCCACTTTGTCTATATGCAGGGATAAGGTTGAGTTCATATCAGTTTTGAGCTTGATTTGATCTTTGAGAATTTCATTCTCATTTTTTATGTGTCTATTCAACAATTCCAACTCATACCTATCCCTCCTTAATATATCAATTTCAGACAGTGGAGGACTGGGGGTTCTTTCTCTGCTTTCTGAAGCTGTCCTCTCTAAGGTTTCCACATAGTCATAAATTTCCTGTTGAGCAGGATCAATTTCAAGGGTTCCTTCATAAAAATCCTCTTCATCATCCTCTTCAATGGGTGTTTCTTCATCTTCTATATTGATTACCCCTGTTTGTTTGATTGGTGTTTTCTTCAGTTTTCCCTTTAATCTGTGGCTTCTCCTAGGCCGAGAGGATCCCTCTCCTTTCTCTGTGGCAGATTCCTTGATTATATTTTCTTCCTTAATTTGCCTCTTGATTCGAGTCAACTTCTCTAAAATTATTTCCTCACTGCTCTCTTGAACTGGTTTGTCAATTTTAACTTTTGAAGTCCTCCATTTCCTACTTCTCTTTGTAGGTTGTGGTTCCGGTGATGGTTATCTTGCTTCTTCAAAATGATTTCTTATTAAGAAATCATCCCATGTATCATTTGTTTTAGCTAGATGATGCTCAATCAAAATTTTGACCAAACCATGATGATACAAGGTTGTCTCTAAAAATTGAACTCTTCTCTGAACACAGGAAGCCATCTTCTTCAGACTTTGATGCAAGAAATATGGTAGGTTTAAGTCTTCTCCCAAAAAATGCATCATTAGTCTAATGTGGTAGACATAAAATGTCCCATATCTACCCTCACATGTAACAAATTTTTGCAAAAGAAGTAGTATGTTTCTCCATTTGTTTTTCAATGCAGAGCTGGGAATTCCTTTCTTGAATACACTAACATCCATATTTGGTGATTTTAAAATTTGTTTCCAGAAGTCATTGTGGAATTCCCTATTTTTAAACCATCTCTCTCCAGTTCTGAGCAATCCTGTGGCTTCTGCAATAAAAACTTCAGTGACAGTAAACTTGACATCCCCTACTTCAACTTCGGTTCCTTGAAATGATCTGGCAAATGTTTTAGTGACTTCCTTATGGAAGCCATTAAATTTTTCCAAAAATTGAAGCCATCCTATTTTTTGTAACATTTCCTTGCATTGTGGGTAACCTTCTAAATATTTTGAACCCACAGGTTCAGTCCTTACAATTAAACCCATGATTTTTCAATATCAAATTAACACTCTTCTACCCACAAAACAATGACTTTCACTTTCGGATTGAAATGGCTTCAAGCTTTAAATGAAAATGGCTCCAAACTTCATAATGACATACCTCTGATTGATAATGAAAAATGCCTTCGAAACCTTGGACTGATATGCTTCTGTTGACAATTGAATTTTGAAGTGATTTGCCTCTGTTTGATAATGAAAGCAATTTCAAATTTCGATCTGATATGTCTCTGATAGACAGTGGCAGATGGCTTCAAATTTCTTTTGTGCAATACCTCCGGCTCTTGGTAGCAAATGGTTTCGATTTTAACACCTCTGTCTTTTGGTAACAAAAGACTTCAAACTCAACACTGCAACACCTCTGTCTCTGGTAACAAAAGACTTTAAACTCAATCACTGCAACACCCCTGTCTTTGGTAACAAAAGACTTCAAACTCCACACTGTTACAATTCTGTGTTTATAGTGAAAATGCTTCAAACTCCATTCACAGTGATATTTTATCTGCCCACAGTGATATTTTATCTGCCCACGGAATCAAGTGGCTTCAAGTCCTCACACTTTTATACTTCCAAATTTACCCTTCTACTCTGCTCTGCGTTTACAATGCTCAATGCTGTTCAAACTGATATCCTTTGGCTCTGCTCTCGGTGATAATAATATCTCCGTCTTCGGAATGGAATGCTGGCTACGGAATGAAGTTATGGCAGTGGTCACGGAATGGAGTAGTGGAGTGAGGTGGAGGGATTGTATTAATGATTGAAGGGACGGCGGAGGATTTTACGACGGCAGAAGGAATCATCATTGAATGATCTGGTTAAGAGACATGGAGAATTCAAACACCTCGGCCTTTTTAGCCGCTTAAATGCTATCGGATATGAAATTTGAAATGGAAGATTTTAATACAAAGTCTGTAGAGGGTTTGTTGGTGTTTGATCAATAAAAACAATTAAAACAACCTTTTCGAATAATCCACAACTAAACTATGCTAAAATTTTATGAAATGCCATCGTAATTTAAATTTGTTACCTCTGCCCTTTATTTGATTTTTGTAGCCTTTGTCTTCTCTGCTCATCTCTGGAGGAGTCTTCATAATTTTCTTGATGCTTTTGATTCATGAATACACTGGGTCACTTTGTTGTAATTCTGATGTCTGCTGGTTGATGCCATCAGGGTTTATAGCTGCGGAAAGACTGTCGGGCTGCAGAAAGGCTGATCAGCTGCAGAATGTTCACTGAGCTGCAGAATGTTCCTGTAGAACACTTTAATCATGAAAATGGAATGTTTTTGGAGTATGGGTGAAATGTTATGTGGTATGAATGAAAATGGATGATGGGTTATGATATGTATGAAGTGAATAATGGAATGGAATGGATTCAGTTCATGAAATGGAATGAAGGAACGTAAGGGCTGTACTGCAATTCATGACATATTTTATTCACTTACAGCAAGATATCAAATTTTGTATTTTGACATGAAAATGAGATGGATGGAAGATGAAATGAGATGAATGAAATTTGGAATGGAGTGAAATGTGAATGATGAATGAGATGGAGTATGGATGAATAAGTGAATGGAGTGAGATGAAATGAATCATAAGCACTATGGAACTGAACTTATGATTTTTATAACAGCTGCTTATAAAAACAAAAATGGGAAAAGTTAGAGTGTCAGAGAGACTCTGATTTTCACCCTATCTTTTCTGTATAAACATGCCAATCAATGATTGGTTTTCATGTTTATACCTTTATTTTTATTTTTTATTTATTTATTTATTTTTTTTTTCAAAAGAGAGATGCTTCAGAAAATTTAATCAAGTTGATGAAGAAGAGAGACTCTTCTTCATTAACTTCACATCATTGTCTTCTTGGAACTTCTTGACAAACTCTTCTCTTGAGAGTGGCTTGTGGTATAGCTTCAGTCTATGACCATTCACAAGAAAAGTGACCTCCTCTTCATCTATAGTTCTGATTTTTACTGGCCCATTATCAAAAATTCGAACAATTTCATATGGCCCAAGCCAATGTGTCTGAAATTTCCCTTGAAAATCCTTGAATTTTGAGTCAAACAAGAGAGCCCAGTCTCCCTCTTTAAATTTCTTCTCCTTGATGTACTTGTCATGCCATCTAGCCCTTTGCTGTTGGACTAGACTTGTTTTCTGAACTGCATCTTGTCTGATCTCATCCAACTCATTAATTTGCTCCAGTCTATGCTTTTGTGCCTCCGTTAGATCAAGTCCTAGCTGAACTGCTATCTTGAATGTTTGAATTTGGAACTCTATAGGAAACAAAACTTGCTTTCCATAAACAAGCTCATAAGGAGTATGGCCTGTTGTGTTTCTCCATGTAGTTCTATAGGCCCACAAGGCTTCGGGAAGCCTATCTACCCAATCTCTTCTATGTAAATGAACAGTCTTTGTTAGGATTCCTTCAATGACCTTATTAGTGGATTCCACTTGACCATTTGCTTGTGGATGATAAGGAGTAGATGTTCTATGTCTGATTTTGTACTTCTCCATCATTTGCTCCACTAGCTTTGATGTAAATTGAGCTCCTTGATCTGTAACAATTTCCCTTGGGACACCAAAACGAGTAAAAATATCCTCAAAAAGAAAAGTAACTACAGATGATTCATTAGCAACAAGTAATGGTTTGGCTTCTACCCACTTAGTAACATAATCAGTGCAAACTAATATGTATTTCTTTTGTCTTGATGGAGGACTAATAGGTCCTACAAAATCCAAGGCCCATTTTTCAAAAGGTTCAATGTGTACCTGAGGTTGTAATGGCATCTCACCCGAAGGAGAAGGTTTCCCTACCCTTTGGAAACTGTCACACCTTTTGACATATTCCCTTGCATCTTTAAACAAAGATGGCCAATAATATCCTAAGTTAAGGATCTTATAGGCTGTCCTCTTATCTGCAAAGTGTCCGCCACAAGGTTCATTATGACATGCCTTGAGAATTTCAGGCATCTCATCTTCACGAACACACCTTCTAATGATCAAATCTGAACCTGTCTTGTACAACTCATTAGCGACCCATGAATATCTTGCACTATCATTAATGATTTTTCTTTTATCCCTTGCATTCATAATTGAAGGAAATTTTCCTGAAACTAAATAATTGGCAATATCAACAAACCATGGAGTTTGAGTAGAGATTGCAAAAATATATTCATCAAGAAATTGATCTTCAACCGGAGTGTCATCTTTGATATTTTGGATTCTAGACAGGAAATCAGCCACAGTGTTTTGTTTTCCAGGCCTATCTAGAATAGTAATGTTGAATTCTTGCAATAATAATAACCATCTTATAACTCTGCCATTAGTGATTGATTTATTCATTAAGTATCTAATGGCAGAATGATCAGTGTGAATAAAAGTTTCATAGCCTGTTATATAGTGTCTAAATTTGTTAATGGCATGAACAACAACTAAAAACTCTTTTTCAGTTACAGTATAGTTTAACTCTGCAGGAGTCAAATTTTTACTGATATAATAGATGGCAGAGGGAATTAAATCTTTCTGTCCCAATACTGCTCCTAGAGCTGTATCGGAAGCATCTGTCGAGATATGAAAAGGTAACTTCCAGTTAGGTCCCCTTAATATAGGTGCTTCGGAAATTTTGGTTTTCAGGGTTTCAAAAGCTAACTGGCAATCAGAAGTCCACTTAAATTCACAATCTTTGGTGAGTAATTTGAAGAGTGGAGATGCTATTTTGGTGAAGTTTTCTATAAATATCCGATAATACCCTGTAAATCCTAGAAAAATTCTAACATCTCTTTGAAAACTTGGAATGGATAGGTTAGAAATGACTTCAACTTTTGCCTCATCAACTCTAATCCCATCCCCTGAAATGTGGTGCCCTAAAACAATACCTTCAGTGAACATCATAAAACATTTTTCATGACTAAGAGAAAGGTTTGCTTCTTGACATATTTTTAAGACCTTTTCCAAGTTTTCTAAAGCCTCTTCAAATGTATCCCCATAAATTGTAAAATCATCCATGTACACCTCTACACAGTCATGTATCAGATCAGAAAAAATTCCTAATACTGCCCTTTGGAATGTTGCAGGTGCATTGCATAACCCAAATGGCAATACTCGGTAGGCATAGGTACCCCAAGGACAAGTAAATGTGGTTTTATCTTTGTCTTCAAGTGCTACTTGGATTTGATTGTAACCACTAAACCCATCTAGGAATGAAAAGTACTTTTTACCTGCTAATGTATCTAATACTTGATCTATGAAAGGTAAGGGAAAATGGTCTTTAAGAGTAGTTTTATTCAGTTCTCGGTAGTCAACACACACCCTCCATTTTCCATTTTTCTTTGGCACAATTACCAAAGGAGAAACCCACTGACTATCTGAAATAGGATAGATGAAATTAACATTTAACAATTTTTGCAATTCCTCTTTAACAATTTTCCTAAGATTTGGATTCATCCGTCTTTGAGGTTGTCTGATTGGTTTGCAATTTGCCTCTATATAGATGTGATGAGTACAAGTCTTGGGACTTATCCCTTTCATGTCAGTGTATTCCCATGCATATGCAGAAGAATGTCTCTGTAATACTTTGACTAACTCTTCTTGTTGAGATTTTTCTAGGTTTCTGTTTATGTTCAAGGTTTTGCCTGAAAAATTTCACTTGTAGAGCTGCCAAATTTGTCCATAGAATGAAGAGACATCTGCCTAGATGACAAGAATTCAATATTGGATCTCTCTTGAAATGATTCTTGTTTGTGTTCTGGAGAAGATTCAAAGTTTTCTAGAGTATTCATAATTTGATTATCTTCACTAATTTCTGAAATTGTGAAGAGTGGTTGTAAATATTCTTCATCCTCTATCCATTGAGTGTCATCTAGATCTGTAATTGTCCTAGCCGGAGGATATAAAGTGAATTTATTTGTTGAACTACCATCAGAAATATACATATCACCGGACCTACAGCTAATAAAAGCATCAGCTGTAGCCAACCAAGGTCTTCCTAGTATAACAGGATGGCCTCCTAGATTATTCTTGGGTGTTAGGATCATGAAATCCACAGGGTACTCCCAAGAGTCTAGGGACACTAGAATGTCTTCTATTACCCCATCTGGTTTGATCACAGATCTATCTGCTAATTGTAATAGTGTGGGTGTAAAGAGAAGATTAGGAAGTTTCATTTTATCCATGATTTGTCTACTCATGATATTGATTGCTGCTCCTAAATCAATGAGTGTGTTTTGGATTTCAATTTCATTGATGTGAATTTTGACAACTGGATTTCCTGGGTCTAGATACTTTGGAATAGCAATCTTACCCATCATAATTTCTGCTATTTTTCCTGCCAGTTGAATTTTCTTGTTTCTTATTCTTTTTCTTGTTGTCTTCATACTCAACCTTTATTGTTTTGGCTAAAATTGGGATTTCCTTGATGGCTCTAATAATGGAATTTAAATGCAAGCATTTTCAATTTATCCAAGAAATCATAATTAGGCACCATTATTTGTTTTTCTACACCTTTATCAATTTGTAGTCTCTTCCCAGCGGGAGTGTATGAAGCAGATTTTATTATTTCTCTTAATACCTAGAGTTAGATTTAATAATTTTTGTTTCAGTTTTTCAATGTTTTGATCTTGAAAGGATGTATTTTCCCCAAGACTTTTATTAACCCGTAGGGAGTCTTCCTCAGAATTATCTTGTTCTTGTATGATCACAGAAGGTTTCCTCTTCTCAAGTATCCTTCCAGACCTAAGTTGAACATCACCAAGGTCTAGAGGAGTAATTAAATAAGTTGGAAATTGTTGACCTTCTATCATGTATGTATTCTGAGGGTTCTTATTATTGGGGTTTGGTACACATGGTGAAATCACTGGATTTTTGAGGAATGGTAATGAAAGTGGTTGATTTTGATGTGGTTGGTTCCGATGATGTTGTTGAGGATTTTGTTGAAAATTTTGTTGAAGATTTTGAGGAAAATTTTGTTGAGGATTTTGAGGATAAAAATGTGGATATGGTGGATAGGATGGTGGATACTGATAATATGGAGAGTATCTTCCATAGGGACCTTGTGATCCTTGCGCCCAAGCTTGAGATTGATTTTGAAATTGGGGCCAAGGTTGCTGCCAAGAATTCCAAGGTGGAGGTTGATTATACATTTGATCATGAAATCCCTGTGTCTGAGATCCCTGCCAAGGTCTTCTAGATACAAAGTTAAGAGATTCTGTGGAATCTGTAGGAGTTTCTTCTTGAAAAACAGCCTTGAGACCAGGAAGAGAAGTACAATTCTTGGTCTCATGTTTCTCAGAACAAATAACACAGGTTTCTACAACTTTTACATCTAGAGGACACTCTCTCAAGGCATGTTTCTTCCTACATTTGGGACACAAGATTGCCAAGGCATCAGATTCAGCCTTTTGCTTGTTTTGTATCTTGAGGGTGTCTATTTGTTCACTAAGACTCCCTAAGATGTCAGATTTAAAATCATCAAGCATGTGTCCTATTTCTGATCTACTTACTTTCCGTGCTGCTTTATCAGCTTTCTGCAAGAGCAGATCTCTGGACCCTACGCTGGATTTCCTCCAAAGGTTGGATACGCAATGAATGTATTTTGCAGCTGTAAGCTGTGACATATCCTTCTAAAATCACTAAGGATATCCAACCATTCATCCCTAATTGTTTTCAACAAAAGAGCTTTTAAAGTGTCTTGATCTAGGTTTTCCATTTGTGCCCTTTTATGTTGTATTTAAATCTTTCCAACAAATCTTCTAAGTTTTCATCTTCTTTTTGTAACATCTTGAACACTTCTTCCTTATGATTAACTGGCATACAATAATCCAAGTATCTCTCTAGAAATGCTTGTTTCATGTCTTCCCATGTTCTAATAAAACTACTGTTTAAACTCATAAACCACTTCAATGCTGCTCCCTTCAAAGTTGAAGGAAATAATTTCAGTTTTTGAGCATCTTGTAAGTAGTCATAAGTCCTACACAACACTTCAAATTCGAATAAGAAAGTTTCAGGATCCTCAGTTTTAAGTCCATAGAAGTTCGGAAGGACAGAAGGTGAAATTTTTTTCATGGTTGTATTGGTTTCTTCATCAAGTATAGGGAACCCAAAAGAGCTTCCTATTCTACCTCTTCCTCCTTCTGCACCTCTACCTCCTTCTCCTCTTCCTCCTTCTCCTCTTCCTCTACCTCTACCTCCTCCAAATAATGTGTGTTCTCTATTAACAACTCCTCCTCCTCCTTCTTCTGCCATGGTTGACTCTCCTGTGGAAGTAGAAAGGTTTGTGTCCCTGACAGGAGTTTTTAGATCTTCTTCTATGGCAGGTTCAGTGGATGAAGTGGAAGGTTTCTCTAATGGAATATGTGACCTTAGATCTTCTAGAAGTCCAGGATCAGTAAAGGATGGAAGATGGGTTTGAGTTGAAGGTGTACTAGTTCTAGATCTAGATGAAACAAGTGGTGTTCTAGAAATCAAACTTCTGCCTCTGCTGCTTATAAATCTTCCCCTTGAATCTCTCTCCCTATGCATAAAATTGTTTTTGGATGCTAAGAAACAAAGGTTACCTAGTTTTCACTTCCCCGGCAACGACGCCAAAATGTTGGGTCTCAATCTAGCCTCCTAAACTGAGCTCATTTAATTTTCAACCAGGATTTGTAAACTGCTGAAGTGAAGTGTACCATATGTACCTAGGTGCTTGTTTCCTAATGCATTGTGTGTAGTGTTTTGTAATGTTTTTGGTCTTTTGTGATGATTTATGATGTTTTTGGTCTTTTAGTGATTTTTATGTTCACAATGGAAATGTCTAGAAAACTAATGGAAAGGAGTTGGTGGTCAAAACAGAGTTAAGCCTAATGTATGGAATGGCAAATGCAATTAGAAACACTGAAGCAGAATCTGAACTATGACTAAATAAAAGCAAAAGCTTGATAATGACTTTTTAGGCAAATGACACAAACTAAACTTGAGAAATGATCACTAAATATGCCAATCCTCTAACTAAACAGTCAAACACTAATGATGCAATACTCTGTCCTAAGCTCTTCTATTCTATGATTAATTCCTAGTTCTATTCTGCAATTTAATTGAATGTCACAGAACCTATACTCAAAGAGTTATTGGTTTCTTGTTCAAAGTAGTTCTTTTGAGGAAGAGCTCTGTTTATGAAATGATGAGGAAATTACAGAGATATTTCAGACCTTATAGTAATGTTGTCTTCTGTTCCTATGGCTATAGATCATTTGTAGTTTTTAGAACAAGAAGATGTTTGTGAATAATGAAGGCTGTCTTGTTAATCCTAACAACTAAAGTAATTTATTGTGCAATGGATGACAATTTGAATATGAGATGCAAGTATAATGAGTCAATCTAAGAATGAACCTAAGATGCCACTAAACTAGAACAATGCTGAACTATAAGTCATCATCAAACTTGAAACAAAGTAACTGAACATGAATTAAATGCAATGAAACTCCGGAGCATTCTAACTATACTAACATGCATTATTCTATGAAGTTACACAATCTGTTTGTTCATCATTAATGATATTTTGGAAGAGTTCCTTCTTTTGGAAGAGGTAGAACAATTCTGACTGTGTACTTGGATGCAATTACAAGCAAATAAATTGAAATCAAATGAAAAACTAAGTTATCACATCCATACTCTACTCGTCATTATGATGTCTTGGGCAAGCGTTTAAGAGCAAGATCAGAGATGATACTTAGTACAAGCACACAACTAAATCATTCATTATCACGGTCCTGTCTTGAACTTCTTAAGGATGTCTTGGAAGAGTTTCTTCTTGTGGAAGAGTGATTAGAACAAGTGTAACTGTGATAGTGAATAGCAAAAACTACAACTAAATCCTACAGTACCATAGCTATTCATCATTCATCATTATAATCTGTTGGAAGAGTGTCTTCTTGTGGAAAAGCTGGAATGAATATAACTACAATAGCTAGTTAAAACAACTATAAATTCAACTCCTAATCCTACAATACCATAGTCATTCAACATTCGTCATTATAATCTGTTGGAAGAGTGTCTTCTTGTGGAAGAGCTAGAATGAATACGACTACAGTAGCTAAAACAAAACAACTACAAATTCAAATGCAAAACGTAAAGGCAGCTAGGAAAACTTTAACTTATTTGAATAAAGTAAAAGAAATCCGCAAAAGAGGACCAGATCCCTACCACTGAGACCAAGATTCAACTCCATGTTAAATCACGCCTTCAAAATAACTTTGTCCGTTCCATTAACGATGCAATAGTTTGAACATAACACTCTGCGTTTTCAGGAATGTAACACAGAGTTTAAACAAAATCTAGCAGCAAATCTAACATAAAATCTCTAACATAGCTCTCGGTCTCCCCAGAGTTTATAAAGCAAATGCACATAACAATAATTACAACAATTTAGGAACACTGTCTTTCCTTATCGGAATCACGTTAGGACTCTTTGAAGTGGCTGCGTGAAGAGGAAAAGACATCTGGACTGAGACAGTCCTAATAGAAGTCTTCCTTCCTATTGTGTTCCCCACGTTCAAAACCATACCCAGAATTCATTTCTTCCTCCATGATGAGCAACGAACCATGTAGACATGACGTGGATCATGCCCATATGCGGTTTTTCTCAAGAGGCCACCTGGAACATACTCAAACATGAAGGCAGCTGCAGAATCGCCGGTTAGCTACAGAATGTCTGCATTCTGCAGCTAGTTTCGGTCAAAATGCTTAACAATGGCAAAAATCACAAAATTCAACAAGTCAGTCATGTAAATCATTCTAGAAGTAATTTTAACTATATTTATTGATCAATTGGGTTTAAGATAGAAATGGACAAGGGAAAATGAGGTAAAATGAGGTGAAGGAAAGCACAATTTTGAGGCTCAACAACATATACCTTCACTTGTATTTCTCCGACCTCTGGAACTTAAGGATGGCCTATAGTGACCTTCACTTAACCTTCTTGTCTTGTTTTCTCAAAGATCAAACTTGCAGATGAAAACCCTAGATTTGTTGTAGAAACCCTAGTTCTTCTTTGCATGTGTGAGAGATAAATAGCCCAAACAAAAGTCTTCTTCATCCTCTTCCTTTTTCTCTCCCTTCTTCCTTCTCCTTCTTCACTAGAATGAGTGGGATGAGTGTGGTTCAAGTACGTCTAGTTTCCTCCTTTATATAGGCTCTTCAAGGTGGACGTAGCTCTTCTTTTTAGTTTGACTTTCCAACTACCATATCGACTTGGCCTTGGAGGGTATTTTGACATTTTTAAGGAAAAATTTAATTTTCTTTACAAGTTACAAGTTACAGATATTTTTTCTCAAAATATTTAAGAAGAAATTAAGATTTATTTATCTTCTCCTCCAAGTTTTGAGCAAGGTTTCTTTATGCCAGGATATCTTACGGATATTGTTATTTCTACAGTACCTTTTCCATTGATGGGATTGAGTTATTCTTTGAACCAATCACAAACCATTCAAAATTTATTTCCTATTATTTGGGTAAGCAGATACAAGAACCATTTTTATGATATCTATGACAATGTTATGCTTTATTTCTACGAGGTATTGTTTGGAAATACTCCACCCAGGGCGAGCAAAGAATTCAAGTCTACACTATCTCAAACAAGGGATTGGTTTATTGAATAAAATTTTTCATAAATTCAAATCTATGGAACTGAAGTGGGACCTCATGTCCTCCCTTATTTTATTCGAAATATATTAGCCATTAAAGAAATTGAAAATCACATTGCTTTTAATGGAGTTACAAAATTATTACATAAAATGCAAAATAAATTGTGGCGTAATTTTCCCATCAAAATTGGTCAAATGGTATTTAGAGATAGAGATCATGTTTTGGAAAATACAAACACTATAAAATAAATATGGTTGCGTTCAATTCCCCATTAGAAACATGATCTAAGTAATGTTGTTGTTGATAATTAAAGCTCAATAAATTTTTCGAAATGTTATCTTCATAACAATCACTCTTAGATTATTTTTTTATCAATTATGATAATTTTGTTCAAGTGGAATTAAAGGATCATCTTATGAGCACCAAGGATTATAAATTCAAGTGACAAAAATTTAGAGAAGAAATATATGACTAGTACCTATGGCAAAGAAGTGTAAATTCTGGTATACTAGTTGAAAGATTGGAACTTCTTAAAGGTATTAACTTTTGTTTTATAGATGTTCCTTTAGACTTTGATGATGAGTATACACAAGAAGAATATTTTGAGGGTTTGACTTATTTTGAGTTGCATGTTTCTTATATTCCAATGGATAAACGTCATGTTCAGACATAAATTAGTGAAACAAAGGATTCAAGACATTTTCAAAGTACAAAGCAGATGACTATTCAAGAACATGGTATTTCTCTTCCAGAAAAAAATGTCATAGATATTGAATCTCCCAATCAGATAAGTCAACATGATGATCATATGTAAACTGATTCCTCTTAGGAATAAAAATCTCAAGGGTTAATTTAGGCTCCAGAAAAATTTCAAACATTTTTTCACGAAATCAGTAAGGAGATACAAGATAATCCATTTTCACCAACTTTGGAAGCTAAAAATGTCTTTCCACAATTTTTTCTAGAATATATCAAAACTTCTCAAGACATAATCAGGATCTAATTCAATATATTCTATAAACACCAAGTTCATCAATGCAGGTTATGAAGGATATTTCTCCGTAAGTACCTATGGCTCCCATTTCTACCAATATTCCCTTTTCCTTTTTATTTTTCAAACCAATTTTTGGGGTTGAACCAGTTATACCTTCATTAAGTGAATGTTATTTTAATTCTCAGAAAAAATAAAAATAAAAATTAAGAGACCTAGGCAAAGAAAGCACAACTCTATTGAAATAATGTTAGAACTAAGTTGGCAGGCTACTCGAGACCATAAAGAGAAAGATCGATAATCAATATTAGCATTTAGAGATTTTGTGCCCTACACTCAAAAATCAATTCGAGATTTGTCTCAGGACTTTGAGAAAGAGTTTAAAAAAATTAAGGAATTGGAAGAAGATTTGGAAAAATGAATATTTTTTAGTGAACAACAGTAGCAAACCCATGCCTCCAAACTTACAGATGGATTCTCTTTAGTGATATAAAAAATAGAGGAAAAGCACATTCTTGAAAAATAATATCTAGAACTAAGTTAGAAAGGTAGATTGGAAGAGTTAAGTGATGATTAGGCCCAACAAATTGATCCTTTAAAGCAATTTTAGGATTATGAAAACATAACTCTTAAAGAGGAGTGAGATACCAATATGAAAATAATATCATAAGCATATGAAAACCAGATTATATCCCTTCCACAACAAACAAAACAGACCAAGGAGGCTTTTGAAAGCATCAATGTTATTAAAGAGCAAGCCTTAAAAGTCAATGAAAAAATCGAAGGGGTACAAACCAAATTATTCAAACAAAAGAAAAAAACTTACAGGTTCTTTCAAGAGTTAATATCTCTCACTTATTAAATTGATGCATTAACATAGGATGAAAAGATAACTAGTCATAAATTCGGCATGATTTTTGATTGGGAGAAACAATTTAATTCCAAAAACATAGAGGAGTTGTCTAAGAATGAGAAGAAGCTCATGTGGACTTCATTACTAGAAAGTGATTCAAATTGTAAAGAAATTATGGAATGGATTGATCAAGTGTATGGGATTTTGAACATGGCATCACAGATGAAGTTGATATGCCTTAGCCTTGAGCTTTGAGGAAAGAAAAATCATGAGTAATAATTCAGTTAGTAGTAGAGGAGAATAGGATGGTTGGGGCACAGATAATTAAGTAAGTAAATATTTGGGATGAATAGAATATACAAAGGTTCTTTCAATTTCCTTCAGAAAAATTGAAAATAATTTCAAAATTTTCATTTAAGTACAATTGTAAAAAAAAATACATCGAGAACCTTATGTCTAGATTCCATTTCAACATTGAAAATTTCATGCCAATCCATCTTTCTTTCGTATCTGATAAGTGTTTAGAATGGTCCCAATATATTAAGGAAAATTCTCCTAATAAGTTGTCAGGTGACTCAATATAAATCACACAAATGCAGAAAGAAAGTTGAAATGACCTACACATATATTAGGAAAATCATAATGAATTGATTGGACTTTAATTAATTATTATTTTCATGTCAGAAACTATTCATATTTCCTATATTTAGAAATTAAATCCATCTTTATTTTATATTTATATTTATATAACCCTTTCTTTTGAATTAAGGGTTGGAAATTGTTGCACTCAAAGACACTAATATTTTTAATCAGGAGATTTCATTCTATTTTTTAAGACCATTCAGGGATTGGTGTATTTTTTAATGTGATGATTTCGATGCTACATGAATTTTGATTTCTTTAAAAGCATTGTTGGTATTTCTATATTTTGTTTTCATTTATATCAATATCAATTTAATGCTAGGATATACTTTTGTTATTTGTTTTGAAACAATCTAAGTATAATTTTAATGAAAAATTATTTAATTGGCTCGGATTTATTCACAGTTCTTTCTATGTAAACCAGCATTCGTTTTCCAATATTCAAACTAATAGTTTAAACAATTTGTTCTCGTTTTCGAGATATATTTTTATGTTAAATATATTATAATATTGCATGCAAATAAATTTCGAAAAAAATAAAAAAATTTACAATATTTCATAAACTTCTTCAAACAAAGGCCAATAAAAAAAAATATGGTGCTTGACTGACCGCACACTTCAGCTCCGGGAAATCACTATTTCAAACATCTCCAATACTGCCCAAATATCTCATTTGGGTGATTCCCTTTCCCTTTATTGTTCAGACTATTAAAGCATCACTTAAACACACACAACAATTTGTAAATTGTTTATAGCATATTGTAAATAGTTAATTACATCGTATATTTTCTGTAATTTAATTTAATTTTTAACATTTATTTAAGTTAGAATGTAATAGGAAATAGAGTCTTTGTTCTCGAGAGTATATAATTATACCAAACGAATAAGGGTCTAATTGAGATCGTGATCGGGTTAATACTCAATAATTAAAGGATGGATTTCTCTGCTTTTCAACAAGGTGATGATTTTAAATGGGTAGGTAATTACATAGTTGTTGGAACACTATGTAGGTGATGAATGGTTGGTTGGAATCATGATATGAATATTAGTTAGGTGATAAACACTAAATGGTTGATAGGAAAGTTGGTGTATTTAAATTTGGGTTATTATATCAGTAGGTGTATATATATTGAGATGGAAAAGAGCTTTCTCATTAAAAAAAAAGAATGTAATAATTCATCATACTTCCTCTGAATATTCACCATTAAATTTAAAATTCATGGAACAATTAACTCCCATGATACAATGGATGATGATACAAAGATAAAACAAAAAAAATTGGATTCGCACTAACATAGTCTTTTTTGAAACTGAAAACACATAGTCTTGGAGTTTCACTTTATCTCCGTAGGACTAGCACAACCATATAAATTAAATGGCTAGCAAATATTGATAAGTATCAATCTACAATAAGAATAAAAACACTTATTGAAAGTTATTATTATTGTGAATTAATTATAAAAAGCAATAATATATGAATTAAACACACACACACACACACATATATAACTTGTAAATGTAAGACACTCAAATTGGAAACCAAATTTAACTCTATATTAACATAGATACTGATCAAACGGGAACTATTACCTCAAAACGAGAACTCTAGCCCAAAAAAAAGTAAAAAAACATGAAAAAATAACCCAAAAACAAAAAGTATCTTCAAGAACACATTTTTATTTTTTTAGGGTCAAATTTCAACATTTTTTTATATTATGCTAAAAACAAATTTTTCCTTGAAAAAATGATTGTAAAAACACCCTCGAAACAAAAAGTGTTGATGGTGGAATAACATTGCCAATTTTTTGTGTGCAAAAAACAACTTGAAAACAAAAAATGTTGATGCTAGAATAAGGTTGCCAATTTTTTTTTGTGCAAAAAGTAGTCTGAAAACGAAAAGTGTTGTCGCTGGAATAACATCGTCAATTTTTTTGTGCAAAAAACACTTTGAAAACAAAAAGTGTTAATGTTGGAATAACGTCTTTTTTTTTTCGGGATAAATTGTCAACAATTTTTAATAATGACATTAAAGATAAAATATCACTTGTAAAAAATAAATAAATAAAATCACAAAAAATTTCAAAAGAAAAAAAAACACACACACACACACAAATTAAAGAAAAAAAAATAAAAAATAATATATATATATATATATATATATGTGTGTGTGTGTGTGTGTGTGTGAGTGTGTGTGTTATAAAAATAATAATTAAAAAAACACATAGTTAAAAAATAATGATAAATAAAATAGTTTAAATAAAAAATTTAAAATTAGCTAAAATTAAATAATAATAATAATAATAAAATAAAACATTAAAATATAAATAATTTTTATTTAGAAATTTTAATTTAAAAAAAAAATTAAAATAATAAAACTTTAAATAAAAAATAAATAAAAAGGAAATTTAAATTTAACAAAAAAAAAAAAAAAATCTATGAAAAATAGATTTAAAAAAAATAATAATAACAAAATTATTATTTTTTTAAACAAAAAAATAAATTAAAAGTACAAATTAAAAAATAAAAAAAAAATAAAAAAATAAAACATTTTTCAAAATTAGGAATTTTGTTTCTGTGATCCATAAATTGTATATAAAGTTTTTCGGTGATAATCACATCTAATAATATTTTGCGAATGAGTTTCGAACTAGCCAGTGTGGTTCATCATTAGGACAAAAATATAAATATGATCTACGAACCACTTTAAATAGATAAAGGAACGCTCCAAATAGCCATTGTAAATAACAGCTAGTTTGACTAACATAAGGAAAATAAGAAATTTAAAAACTAATTAGTTAATATTTGTGTATAATTTTAATATATTATTATTGTTTATTTATTGGTATGATCACCTGGTATAAGTGAAGATCCCAAAACGAAGTGTAACCTAGTGTGAAGAGTAGACAAGGTATTTCATTGAGAAGGATTAGGGTGCTATTTGAAATGTATAACCAAGATGTCACCTTACAACGGTGTTGTCCATAGGGATGATGGAGATATTAGGCAGTTGCAGAAACTAGGAAACATTTGAAGTAGATATTTCATGACTTATAAGGCACTAGATGGCTACTAGTTCTGTACAATTATTGTGGGGAATGCATAACAAGTCCTAGCCAAGGGCGAACATTATCTTGAAACTTATTCTAAATCCATCATATTGTTATTTCCTGAGTAACAAATACATCTGTATAACTATCTCATTACTTGAATTTGTTTACATGGTATACCTGCGTTTGGATATAACTGAAAAATACCAACCTGTAGTAAATATGTAACAACAAAGGGATGAATTTCAACAACTTCTAAAATCAGGTTGAGTTAAAAAATGAAAATAACACTACCCAAGACATTGGTCTGACTGCAAATAAAATGGTCTAAGAAAACCTGCGCCAAGTTGAAGTATAAAGGGAGGTTTAAAAATAAATGAATCAACACACACACAGACACATTGGACCTATAACAGAATCAAACTATTTCTGTTTCACTTTTATTTGAGGTCTTGATAGAATTTTGTTTGTTTGAAGATTCACGTTCATGTCTCAAGAGAGAGCACGGGGTTGTTTGATGGGTCTTCCTAATGTTTGGAAACCTTATCAATCATTCTCAGAAGCCCCAAACATTCACCTTAAAGAGACTTCAAAATCATGGTGTGCGTCATGTTGGAAAGTCACGTGGAAGGCTAGAAATCCCACATTGTCCTCATGGAGGAGTATTTGGAGGTATAAATTCCATGTTTGACAACCCTTTTAAGGCTAGCCGCTAGGTAGTCCACTTAAAAACATCACCTATACATTTGGTAAGCCTTCGAAGGCTAGAAAGTACCATGTTTTCATGCTTGGAAGGTTACTTGTGAAATGGTACATTGTGGAAGGGCCTTTGAAGGCTGGACGCCTAACATGAACTACACAAAATTGAAATATCAATTCCAAGAAGAGGACAAGTTCTACATTTACATTCAAAAAGTGAGCTTCAAGTAGAAGGGTCAAAAGCTAAAACCTGTCAAATATATGCATCCACCATTTTAAAGAAAATACAAGATAGTAAGTTTTGGCTAGCCTTGTCACAACACACAAGCATTCATCTTGTGTTCAAGGAAATTTGTCTAAATCTATTTCAATCATAGGTATTGAATTGGGACCAAAATGAAATTATTCCTACATTTATTGAGGGGATCACTACAAAGGTTGACACTAAGTTGAGGGAAAATAATTTTGAAGAACAAAAGAAGTAAACAACTAGGTATAGTTCGTCTTTCTCAAATTAAGAGTCATTTTGCTGGAAAAAAACTAGAATATTGCATTATCAAATAAGATGTAGTTTTCCTTACTGAATTTTTAGCTGAAGGGGACCAACACCTCCTAAGTAAGTAATTTTGATCATAGGATCAAGTATTTGACCAAGTCAAAATGTCGTTGAATATCCCTTCGTTGCAAGGATACTCTTTTGACTAGTCTGAACTACATTAAAGAAGATGGCAGAAAAGCCATAAAAAATATCAGAATAATATGTAAGTGAATAGTTATGAATAAATAAGATTCTTACCAAATTATTTGGGAATGATGCTTTAATTAACTTTATGAAGTTAATTTTCTAATTAAAATAAATGATTTGGGAGTGTGGATTAATATAGTTACCTGTTCTGTCATACGTACAGATACAAAATTGAATTTTGACCGTGTGAAAGTACCATCTACTAATTGGAACTTATACAAACTATTTGTATTGTATTTTCTTATGGAAACTAGTCTAGGTAATTAAGGTAGAATAGATTTTATCTAAGGATTTAAGTTCAAATATCTAGAATAACTGGGTTCCTGCATTAATCTAATGATCAAGTAGACAAATTCATTTATTAGGGAATGACTATACTAAATACTACCTGGACGATAGGAAAGAAAGAAATGGTTGTTACTTCTTATCATTATGAATGAAGTATATAAATGAGGTGGTAAAAATGGGGTATAAAATATATATATGCATGTGGACAGGACTGTGGTTAGTGAAAGGGGAACTTTATAGCTTTCTGGCACATACATGTACATTATATAAAGGAAGATATCAAATAAAATGACAGATAACTTATACTCGTCTAAGGCGTGATGTTCATTTAGCAAGCCTAATTAGGGTTAGCTAGCCAGATAGGTCTTTCGATGCCCTGTTTAGGAAATTAATTACATTCAATCCTATTTGATAGCTAGATGTACATTGTGTATACATATGTACAGTGATCAAATAAAGAATCTCTATATACAAATGTGTTGTAGTGTAAATTTTCAATGAAAGATACTATTTATAAGAGTCATCGGTATGTATAGTAGTCACCAGAAAAGGTAATCCATATTAATTCACAAAGATGTCAAGTAAGGTTAGAACGCCAATAGTTCATCATGATTTAAGATTTACACTCCAGAAATATTATGCCTGAAATAATTAGGGAAAGAAAACATCGAAAAAAAGAAGATATTAAGGAGTTAGTTCTAATCATCCAAATTATGTAGAAACTTGAATAGGAATTGATAAGCTAAGAATGATGTTACATTAAAGCATAAAGTAAAAAGAATTGCATGTATATAGATAATTTTACTGTTAGGAATTCAAACAGAGACAAAAATAACAGTGATAAGTATCAATTCATCCCCTATAGGGTATATGATGTTGAGATTCAACAAGATGATGAAGCTTAGTGAAAATCAGTCGCCTTCACTATGTGGGCCCGCACACTATTTTTAGGTGCAATTCTACTTCTAGACTATGTCTATTTTTAGACATGGTGATCATATTTCAGAAGTTGCAGGATGTTATTTGTGGATGGTTGGTCAAGTTGTAAAAATATATGAAATTCTATTTTTAGAATATTGGGTGAATTCTATTTATAGATTGTCGATCTAAAATTATATGCATGTCGATTATTATTATAGGCATCAACTTATTCTCTTGGAGCACCTTATTTCAGTGTACAGATTTGGAAAATCAGTGGGCTGAAGAAATTACGCAATTCCTAGGGTTTATTGATGGTTCATGCATGGAGGACTCAGTTAGAACTGAAGTGGCAAAGTTATGATAGAGTTGGAAGAGTAGTTCATGGAGTTGTTATTCAGTTTAACTCAGTTATTAGAGTTAAACTCAGTTGAGCTAGTTGTATCTAGTCTAACTAAATGATACACTAGTGAGAGTGGAGTGGATTAATTAGTTAATTAATTCACAAATAATAACTCACTAATAAATTGAACAAATACAACAGTTAACTACAGTGCATGTAAGTTCCAGTGGAGACTCAGTGGAGAGGTAGGTGAAAGGGTGAGATGGACTATCCGTTGTGACTATAGTGATGCATTGATTGCATCACACACACATTGGAGCTGCCAGTGAGGATTGCGCAGTCAAGGCAAGGTAGATTCGAATTCATTCAGGGGTCTTCTTCAGCAGGGATTGCGTAGTGGAGGCAGGCTATCAGGTGGCAAGAAATCAGTGCATGGATTTGTAGATTTCTTCATGATAGTGTGTGACGAATGTATTGTACTAGGAGCTTGATGTACTAAGCTTTATATGAGATTGTTAAATGATCTCCATGATACATAATATATCATAGTTGGGGTTTTCAGCTTTAGGCTTTCCCGTTAAACAATTGTGTTATGTGCGATTATTTGTATTGCTTCATGTGTTTGCAATTGAGTTTAAATTTCCACAAAATATTAATAGTGGAAGGATTTTGTATTTAGCAAGAAGATAAATAGTGTTAGATCAGGAGAATTTGGATATATACATGCATATGTTATATAATTTCTACATGGTATTAGAGCAGTGTTAATTCTTGAAGATTACAATTGTGAAGAATTGTTGAGTTTGTGCTGGTGGACAATTCGAATTTGCTGCAGAAATTTCTTGGTGTGATAGTTGAGTATAAATTGAAATGTCTTTCAATGGGTTGCGATTGGAGTATGCCCTTGAGGGAAGCTCTAATTACATATCCTGGAAGGACGGGATGGAGGCGGTGCTGGAAGATAATGGACTGAATGAGTTCATCGATAGCGATGTTCCAAAGCCTAGTTCTAGCGATGCTGCATTACTTGACGCATGGCAAAAGAAGGTAGAAAAGACAAGAAAAAATTTGTTGGAAGGTGTAAAGGACCATATTGTGTCAAGCCTTCATGGGAAAGCCACTCCATTTGCAATGTGTAAGGTTTTGATAGATTTGTTCCAAAGCAGTAGTGACCAAAGGCAATTGGCATTGAAAGATAAGCTCAGAAAAATAAAAATGGAGAAGGGCGACAATATTCCAAAATATCTCACAAAGTTTGTCCACTGTAGGGATGAACTGGGAAGTGTGGGGATTACAGTTGATGATGATGACTTGGTGAGCTTGGCTCACCTTGGGCTTCTGAAGAGTTGGCATAGCTACGAAGACTCTATCAATGGACAGGAGAAACTGTCAGGCTGGGAGCGACTTTGGTCGGATCTAGTGCAGGAGGAGATAAGGCGAAGTACCAGGGATGGCTCTTCATCGAAGAATGAAGATGAATAGAATTGTGCTTTGGCTACCAAAGAAAGGAAGGGGAAGGGGAATAAATTCCCTTAAAAAGCTTAGGCTAAAGGCAAGAAGCAGGATTTTTCCAAGGTGAAGTGTTTTCGTTGTCACGAACATGGGCATTTCGCCACTAACTGCCCATAGAAAAAGAAGAACAAGAAGGTTGCTGGAGCTGCAACTGGAGAGGCATTAGCCTCGCAATTTGAACTTGATTTATCTTTGATCGCATGCTTGGTTTCAAGCGCTATGGGTTCGGTGTGGTATCTTGATAGTGGTGTGTCTTTTCATATGATAGGAGACAAGGAGTTGTTTAGTGATCTGGAGGAGAAGGATCTCCAAATGCATATAGAGATGGGTGATGACGGTCGATATAGTACGACCAACATTGGGACCATTACCTTTGAGAGGGAGTCAGGTAATCCATTTCTATTGAAAGATGTTATGCATGTTCCAGGTATGAAGAAGAACTTGGTCTTGGTCGCAATGTTGGAAGACAAAGGTCATAACGTTGTTTTTAGCGATGGAAAAGCTTTCCTGTGACATAAAACAACAGGTCATTTAACTATGAGGATAGGGATTTGAGTTAAGAATCTCTAGAAGCTGGAGGTAAATGGCTGCGCTACAATGATGGGCAATGCAGAAGAAGTGGTGAGCCAGGATGAGGGCGAATTATGGCACAGGAGATTGGGCCATCTTCACCATGGCAATTTGAAGATTTTGCAGAAGATTTCTACTTGAATTCCCAAGGGCACTCTTGTGCAGTTAGATTAGTGCAAGGGATGTACTATGGGTAAGTTTTTGAACACCACCTTTCATGAGAAGGAGAACTATGCTTCGGTGATTCTAGAGAGAATTCACACAAACGTGTGTGGACCTTTCTCAGTTGCTTCAATAGCAAAACACAAGTATTATGTTATTTTTTTTTATGACTATTCTCGTAGATTCTGGATCTTCTTCATGCAGAAGAAGAGCGAAACATTCTCAAAGTTCTGTGAGTTTAAAGCATTGGTGGAGAAGGAGTCGGGGAAGCAAGTGAAGGCTCTGCAGAGCGATAATGGTGGTGAATATATCTCGGGCGAATTCAAAGACTTCTATAGCAAAGAATGAATTTGAAGAGAACTCATAGTGCCTCATAACCCACAGTAGAATGGGGTCGTGGAGAGGAAGAACAGAACGATCATGGGTGTTGCACGAGCAATGCTTGAGAGGGAGCTAGACTTGCATGCAAAGGAGGAACTTCCTATTCCCAAAGATGAGCCTCTAGATGTGGATCAGCCATAGGAGGAGATTCATGGAGTGGAGGAGTCCACTCATGCAGAACCAAACATCAGACAAGGAAGAAATCATACCATAGAAGCTGCGAGACTGAAGCTTGATGCAGCACAGAATGTAGGAGTCTCTACGTCACAACGCAGATAGAGACATTCACCTGACCGATTTACTGGATACATGGCTCTTATGAGCAAGTGTGTCGTGACAGAGCCATCTTATTTCGAAGAAGCAGTGCAGGAGCCCACATGGGTAGATGCCATGGTGGAGGAGTATGACTCCATTATCAGAAACAGTGCTTGGGTGATTGTGCCAAGGGTGGTGGGTAAATCAGTTGTAGGATCAATATGGATATACAACGTAAAGCAAGCTACTGATGGGAGCGTCGAGAATTATAAGGAAAGATTTGTTGCCCGGGGCTTCTCACAGATCGAGGGGATTGATTATGAAGAAACCTTTGCACCTCTCGCATGGTATTCTTCTATAAGGACCATCCTTGCTCTCTCAGCGCAGATGGGTTGGCACATTCATCATATGGATGTGAAGACCACATTCCTTAATGGGATCATTGAGGAAGAAGTGTACATTGAGCAGCCTGAAGGTTTCGAAATCTTCAGCAGTGAGACGCATGTGTGCAGGCTCAAAAGAGCGTTGTATGGGCTGAAACAAGCACCTCGTGCTTGCTACACTCGGATCGACAGATATTTCACCGGACTTGGTTTCACTAAGAGTGAGGCAGATGCAGACCTGTACCAAATTTTGGTGGAGGGTAAGATTGTAATAATTGTTCTTTATGTTGATGATTTAATACTAATGGGTGATGAGCAGTTGATACAATCATGCAAGGTATATCTTGCAATGGAGTTTGAGATGAAGGATTCGAGCCTCCTCCATTATTTCCTTGGATTGGAAATATGTCAACGAGAAGGTGAATTGTTTGTGTCTCAAGGCAAGTACGCCCAAGAGATACTGGAGAAGTTTCACATGCAAGGTTGCAAGCCTATCGACACTCCTCTTCCAGGAAATTGGAGGAAAGAGGATGCTACATCGGCAGAGGTAGTGGATGCCATTGTTTATCGAGAGTTGGTGGGTTCACTCATGTATTTATTTAATACAAGACCAGACATATGCTATGCAGTGAACCAGCTTTCGCAAGCGATGGTTAAGCCTACCAAGCTCTTTTGGAAGGCAGGCAAGCATGTCCTGAGGTATCTCAGGGGCACATCTGAGTATGGCTTGGTGGTACGTACGTATGGATGAGGTGGTTGTGATGGCTTCTACTCATCAGCATTGGGCAGGTATCCCAAAAGACAGAAAGAGCACAAGCAGCTTTGGGGTACAGAGAAAACAAAGATCCGTGGCACCTACTTAGTGGAAGCCAGTAATACATGGTGCAGTGTCGGCGCCCGCACATGTGAGGCTCTCTGGCCGAGGAAGATCCTAGTCGCATTTGTTCTATCGACATTTTTAGCTCTACAGTGATACATTGTGATAATCAAAGTTGCATTAAACTCTCGATTAATCCTGTGTTTCATGATAGATCTAAACATATTGATATCTGGTATCCTCATAACAAATATTGTGTGCAGCGGAAGATCATGTTGTTTCAGTACATTCCTACGGAAGATTAGGATGTAGACATTCTGACAAAGGCGCTCGGCAGGAGCAAATTCGAATACTATAGAGGTAGGATTAGGGTGAAGGATAATCCTTATCTTGTTGATTCGAAAATATGACAAAGCTTAGTGGAATCTCGCCTTTCACTAAGTGGGCCCGCAGGCTATTTTTGGCACAAGTCTATTTTTAGACTATGTCTATTTTTAGACATGGTGATCATATGTCAGAAGTTACAAGATGTTATTTGTGGATGGTTGATCAAGTTGGAAAAATAGATGAAATTCTATTTTTAGAATATTGGGTGAAGTCTATTTATAGATCATCGATCTAAAAATAGATGCATGTTGATTATTATTAGCCCTTAATAATAATCTGACAATAAACATAAACTTATTCTCTTGGAGAACTTTATTTCAGTGTACAGATTTGGAAAAATAGTGGGTTGAAGGAATTACACAATTCCTAGGGTTTACTGGTGATTCATGCATGGAGGACTCAGTTAGAACTGAAGTGGAAAAGTTATGACAGAGTTGGAAGAGTAGTTCATGGAGTTGTTATTCAGTTTAACTCAATTATTGGAGTTAAACTCAATTTGGCTAGTTGTATCTAGTCTAACTGAATGATACACTAGTGAGAGTGGAGTGAATTAATTATTTAATTAATTCACAAATAATAACTCACTAATCTACTGAACAAATACAACAGTTAAATATAGTGCATGTCAGTTCCAGTGGAGACTCAGTGGAGAGGTAGGTGAAAGGGTGAGATGGACTATCCATTGTGACTATAGTGATGCATTGATTGCATCACACACACATTGGAGTTGCCAATGAGGATTCGTAGTCAAGGAAAGGTAGATTCGAATTCATTTAGGGGTCTTCTTCAGCAGGGATTGCGCAATGGAGGTAGGCTATCAGGTGGTAAGAAATCGGTGCATGGATTTGTAGATTTCTTCATGATAGTGCGTGACAATTGTATTGTACTGAGAGCTTGATGTACTAAGATTTGTATGAGATTGTTACATGATCTCCATGATACATAATATATGATAGTTGGGGTTTTCAGCTTCAGGATTTCCCGTTAAACAACTATGTTATGTGCGATTGTTTTTATTGCTTCATGTGTTTGCAATTGAGTTTAAATTTCTGCAAAAGATGAACAGTGGAAGGATTATGTATTCAGAAAGAAGATAAATATTATTAGATCAGGAGAATCTGGATATATACATGCATATGTTATATAATTTCTACATATGATCCCAACCTGCAAGACTATATCCAATACCTATTGTAAAATTCCTACGAACCCGTGCTTCCAGCATATAAATCTTTCACAACTAAAGAGTAATACAGAATATAATCAAATACATAAAAATTATTAAAATGGACTCATAAAATCCCTGGTGAAAACAGGGTAAATTTATGTTGTGATTGGTTCTACAAGTATTGGAAAAATTGGCAAAAAAACACGCCGCTGAGTTATAACCATACCTCCAACAGATATAACATAGAGCTGCAACAAAATTAGATTTTAAATGCGAATATCGTATACAACTAGATTGTTGGAAAATAACTCAATAAACTTCTCAAGGAAAACATTATCAACCCGACATGGACAAGCGCAAATAGCTAACTAGAAATCAACCTAGAAGGAAGACATTAGTCAGTCATGCCATAATGTATTTTGGTGAGCCAAGAAACACGAGACATGAAATTTTGGAACAAACCAAACCTGGACGCAAGGAGAGAGAACCCTAGAGGGGGATTAGTTCAGTAATTCCATTCAGATTTTAAAACCCAAGGAAAAGGAAAACATTTTACCAAAGGGGCATAATTGTTACCTTTCTGGGTTGAGTCAAAACCAGGAGACTACAGCCAGAAGCCTGCTGCAATAGAATAAATTTCAGTCGTTAAATATAGTACTAGACTCTGGAAAGAAAGGAACGAAAATGGAAACTGTATAAATGTTGTTGAGACCAAGGAACGAAAAGGGAAATTGTATAAAATGTTGTTGAGTCGGGCTCTCAGGTAACCTAGCCCTTAACATTATGTGGACAGGAAATGAGTTGGAGGCATAACAAATAGCCCCAGTGAATCTTCTTTTCTCAGGAAACCCTGTTTAAAAAAAATGAGAAAATATTAGGACCATGCTCAATCATCATAAAATGTGAGTACGAACATGTATAAATAATGTGTTATAGGATTTCATAAAAATACCCTGTTGCTTCTCGGCCGTACCATGTTTCTGTATTGATTTACTGACCATAAGAACCTGGCGGTAGAAATGCCAGTTTGGGCTTTCTGTGTTGATTGTTGAATGTCCAAACTAGTGATGCTCCACATATTTTGAACATTTGAAGCAACTAAAAGCCTTTCTAAATATTTTCGCAAATCCCCTCCTAGAAAATATGATAAAGTTCAATAAGAAAAAGTCAAATTAATACCCGACAGGGAGATATTTCACTTTCAGGATGTCAAATGTATCTGAATGATTATTAATTACAAATTATTTCCTGAAACATGAGAAAAATTATCATGACATTGGTTTTACTCTCAACAACTGAAATACGAACCTAAAATGTCATCCAACTCATTGGTAACTTTATATGGATTAGGAAAATTTGCAGTGTGTGGTTGTTAAAACATAAAACCAACAAAAGAAGAATTCCAATGTTAGTATATCATGCCAACAAAATAAATTAAAAAATAGCTCCATAACTTTACTCTGTAAATACTATGTTCAAGAGTGAGATTTGCAGTCACAAGATTGTGCAGAGCTTTGCAAGGACTATCATCAATCAGTAAGGTGTTACATGGTCCATATTCTCCTTCTTCCCAAGGAAGTTTTGGCCTTAACTTTACTCCACAATTTGAATAATTCTTTTAAGAACAAAGGATTCCTTGAATTTTCTGGAGTCTTCAACTCTGTATCTATGCAATCAATTTGATGCTACACAAGCAAATGAAGCACTGAATATCAACAAGAGCAATGAATTGACATATAAAAAATATATAGAGCACGAAAAGCAAAGATACAAAAAACTGGAGAACAAACCACTGAAATTCACACAAAATGAAAACCAACCTCAGATGAAGTTGCCTTCAAGCATCAATATTTTCCTAGATAAATGCATTTAGAATAAAAAAATGTCCTTGAATGTAACGTGCCATACTCTAAGAAAATTACGCACAAAATGAGCTTCAATATTTTCTTAGTCGTAAGACTAAAAGATGAGCTGCATAAAGCCTTTGAAATGACAAATTTAAACATATTTCAATGTGGTCTATTGAATACTACAAACAAAAAAGAAAAATTCCTGCCAAGTATCAATGCATATGTGCATTTCATCATTTTTTCAGTAGTAATTACCCATTTGAAGCATCATGTGCCAAAATTAGTCATAACAACCCTACTTAAAGCAAAAGTGAAATGCATAAAGAGTTTAGATAAATTATGGTGAATTTAAAGGAACTTACAAAGACGAAGCCTCCAGTCCTGTAGATTGGTCCAACCATTGTTGATAGAGGCACACATTTTCCCCATCAATAATAGCTTCATATGGTCTATGATTATTCAACCACTCCTGATATGTGGTGAACTTAGATTTGGCCTCCCTCTCAAGATCTAAAGCTGCAATAGATTTGGAAAATTTTTCAGTCTCTGATGGATCAATATCAGTTGTAACTAATTGTTCCCTGCAACATATGAAAAACCCCTTATTGGTCAAGTGGTGTGCCTAATTTTCCATTCCCCTTTATTCAACCAGCCCTACCTGTGCTACCCTCCTCTAGCTACACTGACTTCTCTTATTTTTTTAGTATCCCAACTAGTAGCACCCACCTCTTTCGCCACTTTGCTCTTGAACCATTTCTCTATAACATTCATAGTCGATGGAGATACATGTATAATACTAGCTCTCAATATATGCAACAGAGAATAAAATATCTCTTCTCTTCCAGCTTCAACGCTGAGCTTTAAGAGTGCTACTAGCTCTAGTTCCTCTGGTTGTATACCAAAAGCTACCATGTTGGCATCTACCTCATATGCTTTTTCCACCTCCATGTTTTTACAGAAATAAAACAATGTCGAGCTGAAAGAACATATCCTTGGAACAACATTATAAGTTGTCATTTGCTTCACCATTTTAAAGGCCAAATCCCCATTCCCTTTCACAACAGCCAATCTTTCCACTGAGGTAAAAGTGACCTCATTTGTAGGAATTTTCTGTGGACGCATCTGTTGATAAATTTCAAAGCCTCTCTTCAGAGCCAATTCCATCATTTCTTCAGTAATTTCTATCCTAGCCTCATCTTCTGAGGTACCATCCTTATCCTTCTCTGTCATTTAATGATCCCCATTTGAAGGGAAGATACCTTTTTCATATCTACTATTATCCTCACTCCCACTCTTTGTAGGCCTGAGAACACCCATGGCAGCAGAAGAGCATATATACAGAAGCACATTGTAGTGGTGTTGGTTATGTTCAACACCTTATGAAAGTGATTTGTCATATAATGATATTGCTTCCAGTAAGTCTCCTCATTTGGAGCACATGTCAAGTCCAAATCTTAACTTTCCTTCTGGCGATTGCCTCCTCTTTTTCTTTGATTGAGTGGAATCAACTCTCTCAAAAACAATAGTTTGGCTATTAACATTAAGAAATATAGCAGCATTATGAGTACTTTTATCGTCATCTACAATGGCAATCGCTGAAGTAGAAGACTCTCTTACTGGAACCAAATTGGAATTAAATGTAGGATGCCTTGTTTTTGAAGGTTCAAAAGAAATTTTCTCTAAAACAGAGGTGCCTAGGTTCTTGTTTTTCTTCACAGCAGGGGTAACTTGCAGTTTTCTCTCACTGGGCATTTTCTGACTTGAATTTCTTCCGTAAGCGTCACTGTTTCCATGGCTTTGGCTTCTTGATTTTGTGAAGGAACCTATAGAATGAACTGAACTAGGAGGTTGCATTGTTATGCTAGAAAAATCATGTATAAATAATGTGTTACAAGAGTTCATAAAAAGACCCCACTGGTACATTAAAGAAAATGTGAAATGCATAAAGAGTTTAGACAAATTATGGAGAATTTAAAGGAACCTACAAAGTCGAAGCCTCCAGTCTTGTAGATTGGTCCAACCATTGTGTAGTTGCATTGTGATGCTAGAAAAATACGGATATAAGGAATCTCGTCGAAAATGGAAGCAACTCCTCCATTCTTTGGACCTTTTGAGAGAGCCAATCTGACTTCCTCTAGTGTTGAATATGTCTTAAGATTTTTTATGCCAAGCTCCAGTTGGAGGTATTGAGCTAGAAAAGAACTGGTGTTGAATATTTCTTAAGATTTTTTATGCCAAGCTCCAGCTGGAGGTATTGAGCTAGAAAAGAACCGATCTGATACCCTACTGCGTCTCCACTGGCCTTGAGAGATTCAACGTCTTTAATAGTAGGGTTCATTTTTTGTACAGTGAGAATAGACATCAATCTGGCCGAATAGCTAGATTTTAAAATCAGAACTATAAATAGCCAAATTACAAGCACTAATTGAGACAAACTGCTAACTAACTTCTCCCCATGCAATACAGTAAATAGGTCAGGAGGATGAAGCTCATAAAATCCATGTAAATGGTGACATTCTAGTTTTTAATTTTCAAACCAGAAGAGAAAAAAAAATCATTTCAAGTGGAAGGAGAATCGCTTACTGTGTGAGAAAACCAGCGCTGAGAACGAAAACCTGGTACAACAAAGCGAATGAAAAAAGAAGAAAGGTCATCTTGTTGGAGACTTTAAACACCAATGACATAAGTGCATAGACAATAGATAAATATTTAGAGAAAAAAATACCAGAGTAGAGTGAGCACTTGTTTCCTGGGTCTTCCTCTAAACTTGGGATTTACCCTACGCTCGAATAGCCATATTAAAAATCTTGTGAATATGAAAAATGTCCTTGTTGTAGACCACATTCCCGGAGTAAAAGGCAGCATGAATGCCCAAGTGTTATTTTCTTCATCTGCCTTGATAGAAACCACCATTACTACACCTGATTCAGTGAATGGTTGTATGAAATCCACATGTTTACTTAAACTCGTGAAAGTTGTGGTATCGCCCACAACTGCAACAAATTTCTGCCAAGCAAAGTCGAAATCAGTATCGGCGGGAGTTGATTTCTTAGTGATCATAAGGATTAAAAATATAATAATTCAACGGACTATAGAAGCCTAGAAGGTAACCTTGAGATAAACTTGATAGACAAGGTAATCATAAGAGTGTAGATCCACCAGGAAAATGATAGTTTTAAGATCACCGATTTTATTGTTGGGGTTGGACGGCAATGATGCCCTGGGGTTGGACAGTTTTAAGATCACCGATTGTATTATTGGTTTAAGATTGCTGATCTCCTTAGAGAAATGGTGTATCTCATACCAATTATTTCTATATGCATATAAAAAATAGAATATATAATTGAAAAGTGATGTAAATTACCAAGTGAAGCCCCCTGAATCACATCACCACGTGAGACCCGAAAGTGCAGAACCATGGGGGAGCCATTGATTTTGGTCTTTGAGCCAGACCCATTAGTAAACCTTTAGACTAAACAAGAAAAACGATATACCTGGCAATGTATACAATGAAATAATTATATAGAGTTGCTAGCAGAAATTTATCATTGTTTCTCTGTGGTAATTAAAGCAAAGGAGGTACATGAACTTCATATTGCATGATGAGTGGAAGCACCTTGAAAACCAGCTAACGCAGAACAGTCTTGTAGCATCACTAACACACCATGAACCATAATAGGTTTCTCTGTGAAACAGTTAAGCGCCTGGAGCGACGGTAATGGTAAATGTCATTAAAAATGCCAAGGGTTTCAGAAAAAATGTTTTAGGGTTGGAGGATTTTATCCCCTGCCATAAATTCTACCCCTGCTCTCTTCGCCGTAGAACATGGCCCGAGGAGTCACATGTTCATCACGTGAGATAAGTGAATGTGGAACCATAGCACCAGCGCTATCAATTTTCTAAGTGTGATTGTATCAGGAGATATGAAGGGAATATCAATTAATATAAATGGGATAAAGTTCCAACGTTACAGGTCACATCCCATCAATTAACGCATTGGAAATACATGAAATTTTATGAGGGTATCAAATAAACCAAGGTAAACCTCATTGAAAATACATTAAATGTTATGAGGGTATCAAATAAACCAAGGTAAACAATGTCGTGACATAACCTGGAATAACAGATAATTGTGGTAATTAGGTTAGAACTATGCTGACTTACCGAAGAGCTCAACCAAATTCTAAAAATAAGCATCAAGGTTCCAAAAACAATCCCCACTGTCCGAAATTACAAGAAAATAATAACTGTCACTAATATTAACAGTTACCACGTAGGATGCAACAAAACGAGACAGTTGGACACCCTTTCAAAACGTGTGGGATCACGTAGGCACAAGTGATGTACGTGGTGTATGAATATACCAAATAGTATATCATGTTAAACTAAATTATAGTGGTGACATGTCTATAATTCCATATATTATGAATTGTGTAGAATTTACAAAAATCTTAATCAAGAAAAATCGAACCCAAATAAAATCTCGAAATCAAATATGAGATACCTATTATAAATTAAACAATAATGACTAAGAACACAAGGAATAATGTCAGTATGAGTATAAAATGGTGCTAAATATCCACAAAACCTTAATTAAATCAAGGTTGATATATGGTCTTATAAGAAAATAAAATATGCTACTCATAAAGAATATAGTCATGTGTTGAAAAAATGACACGTTGATGTTATTGGTGTGGTATAACATTATCGTATAGATGCAAAGGATGAAACCATAATCCCATTAAACTGTGATATATCAAATGAATTATGAAGTACCAAGTTCATTACACATTGGGATGGTAATGGGGTTAGAGGATAAATAAGGGTTTGATGCCTTGGTTGATGTATTGACTGTAGTAAGTGTGACCTATGTTAATTTCGGTAGGGAATGTTTTAGGTATGTTTAATTGTGTCATGGACTATTGGGTTATATAGATATATGAAAATATATGCAATGGGAATACTTTCCACCAAAAGAAAGCCATTAGTGTGTAATGATATTTAGACATTAATGAAGAAATAACACTTCCAACTTGAAGTGTAATGGAATGAAAGGTAGTGGATACCATATGATGATGGATGGATTAATATAACCTTATTCAATGAACTTGGTTATGGTGAGAAGTTAAAACTAAATATTAAAATAGAGACAAATTGCATAAGCAAGCTGGTAGAGGTGGAAAATTTTGGAAACATAATACAAAATTGGTGCAAAATATTAGAGGAATCGGGTAAATAAGAATATTGTTAAATAGAAAATCGGGATATGTTGGACATGATGAAGATGTAGTCTTTCCAAGCTTATATATAAATAAAAATAAATAAAATAAAAAAACTAATGTGGAATCTGGAGGTTTGTTATAGTTGATATGTGCACAACTTCAAAAACTTATGTGAGGAAAGGTTTACACCCTCTACACCAACATAAGAATAGTTTATGTATAAATTACATGCTTAACACTAGCACCAAGATCCAAAAACACCTACACCAATTCCAACATCCCCAATCTGTGTTACAATAGTAGATGGAGGTTTGCTAATAGTCAAAGAATGAATCACTCAGATGACTATTCAAGTGTAATTGCAACACTGCATTTCTTGTAGAAAAAACATGCAGATAAGAAAATTGTATTAGATTATCATTTTAGGCTTGTAAAACATAATATTTTTCTTGACATAATCAACGAAAAACTATCAACTATGAGAACGTTTTTTCTATGCTGGACATACCAGATATTCTAGGATGCAAGATCCCTTTGAAAGTCAACATTTACAATTAAAATATATGCTACATGTGTGGAAGAAGATTAAAACTTGATAATGGTGGTGAGTATTGCTCCCAAGAAATTGAGGCATTTTGCAAATCTTGGGGAATTGCACGCTTGAAGACAACTCCACTTGGTCTCAAGCAAGTTGGCCATGCTAAGAGACCAAATCATACCTTGATAAAAAAAAAATGCATGAAGCATGAGAGATATTGTTAGCTTAAGCAAAGGATTTTGAGCTGAAGTCATTGCTACAACTAATTATTTGATTATTATGTAAACAAGTTCTATTTTGGGTGACATGAAACTAGAGGAAGTCAGAGCGGAAAGAAGCCCTCTCTTGCACATCTTAGGTTTATGAAGTGTGAAACATGCATGTATGTGGCTAAAGTGGATAAGACAAAACTTGACAACCTAGCTTAAGAAAATGATTTTGAGCTAAAGAAGTTGTTGCAGCTAATTATTTGATTAATATGTCACCAATTTCAATTTTGGGTGATATGACACATGAGGAAGTTGAAGTGGAAAGAAGCCCTCTCTTGCACATCTTAGGTTTTTGAAGTGTGAAACATGCATATATGTGGCTAAGGTGGATAAGATAGAACTTGACAACATATTGGTCAATTTTCTTGACTATTTATAGGTTATTCAGAAGGAGTATGAATCCACCACCGTTAATAGCAAGGTAACCCTTAGAAAATCAAGGGCTACAAGTTGTGGTTTTTTTCTAAACATCAACATACCTACAACCATACTTACAACCAGGATATGTTTTTTGAAGAGGAGAAATCTCATGGAGATCAGCATTAAGAATCCATTGCAAAAAAAAAGTACAACCTGTGGTGATTCCAGATGAGCATAGATGAATAGCTGCAATAGATGTTGAATGTGGAAATTCTAGAGGAAAAAGATGAAATTCATCTTCCTTTTTCATTCCAGTGAGAGGAAAACCAATCATCAATGACAATTCAAAATTTGCAAGTTGAGCATGATCAACCAAATTGGGGTCAGATTTTGAGGAACCTTCGTAAGTGAATGGGGCCTAAGTGTTATGGCTACGAGCCAACTAATTTTAGTTTTTTTTATTATTTTCCATGGGTGATGAGCCAAAAAATGTCAGAGAGGCTCTTAGTTGAGATGAAGCTTCTTATTGGAAGAAAGTCATGGATGAAGAAAAAAAGAACATGGAACATAACCAAACCTAGCATTTACAGGAGTTTCCTTAAGGAAGGAAGTCTAATAGATGCAAATGAGTGTTTAAGGCCTCTAGGATAATTTTCATTAGATATTTTTGGCCCTTCTTGTGAGCATGGCCATATTGTGAAATTCATGTTAAATTTATATTTTGAAGAACAAAAATATAATTGGAATGGTGACATTTGCATCTCATAAATTGAAGATTACTTTGCTTGCTATAGATTAGTGTGGTAAAACTCGGCTAGTTCACTCAGAATTAGTTGATTTTGATTCAGCTTGGTGACAAAACAAAATGAATTTATCTAATGGCTTCATAGAAGACATGTCAAAAACTAGTCTGGTCTGAGTTGACTGATTCCATCCAATCACATAATGACTCTGTAAAGTCCATCTTAATGTTATTATATCATTTTCCATCCTAAGAGTCTACCTTAGAGACACCTTGATGAAGCACCATTTTTCTGCACTTGGAAACAAACATTAGCATGTTCATCACTCTCTGTACACTAACAAGGAGTGATGAATGCTTAATGCCTTCAACAAAAATTGATGACCTAATCAAGCTTCTATATTTGGTCATTTTCAAGGGAATCATTTTAAAAGGTTTTAATTGCCTCATCTAATGGCTTGGTAACAAATACTGGACTCTGAATTTACCAAGAGAAATTGAAAGAAAAAGACAAGGAACTTGGAAAATTGAAAGCAGTTGTTTTAGAATTAATGGTCCAATGAAAAGCTACCATGGAGATGGGGAAATATTATGGTGGAGTTAATAAAAAATTATCCAACAATGAAAGAATTACATTACACAATTTTTTTTTTTTATATATGTTTAACCTATGTTTGACAATAAGGTTGAGTTTGATGTATGTTTTCTCCTCTTAACATATCTTCTAGCCCCACATATGTTGAGAGTATGAGTGTACTTTTTTTAAAATCAAACCATTCCTAAAGAGCTAGGTAGCATTCTCACCATATGAAAAATGGAGATCCAATTGTAAGATGACCTTGGAAAGCTTTGATTGAAGGAAAAAAAAAGGGAGTCAAAAGGGGACGAACCTAGATATGGATAGCTTGGAGATTGTTCCATTCATGTAGTTGAGGAGTTCTTAATTCAGTTTCAAATATACTTCGAGCAAACTAAGGGAATTTGAATGTTGTTTTAAGCATGTTGTGGATAAAACCTTTGAGAAATATTGCAAACTTATATTGGATTTTTACCCATACATTTGGTAAGAGAATGGATTGGTGTTAAAGGATGATGATAGCTAAAGAGACATCCTTATATCCTCTTTTTTCTTTTGAGGGGACATGAATTACGTTGGGTCATGCAGGGATATGAACCTTACTTTATTCCCATGAACGTAGATGCATTTGTGGACATTAAAAGACCATATTGTTTACCTTTGAAATAAAATGCATGGAGGATATTTGTGGGAAATGTGATTGTCCATAAAATGTAGATTGTATTTGGGGACCTTGTGGCTATTTTCCTTGGACCCTAGTTGTGCTTGAAGGTTGCATTTGAGGGGTTAGTGGACACAAACATAATATGACCAAGAATATTTGTGTTTTAGCACCTATGCTTTGGGAGAAATACTTAGGGGTTTTAGGAGTTAAGCGGTTTAGGGGTTTAGGTGTCAAGGGTTAATGGTAAAGGGTAAAGGGTTAGGGCATATGCGGTGTAAGGGTTAAGGGGTTGAGGTATGGGGGTGTAGGGGTTAGAGGCTAATGACATAGTGGTTAAGGGCTTTAGGGGTTAAGGGCTAAGCACCAAGAGCTTAGGGATTAGGAGATTTAGGGGTTAAGTGCTTAAGGGTTATGGGATATAGGTGTCAACAGGTTAAGGGGTTAGGTTTACGGGTTAATGGGCTTAAGGGTTAGGGCTAAAGGGTTAAGGGTGAGGTTTAATAGGATAAGGGGTTAGGGCTTAGGGGCTTCAAGGATTCTAAGTTAAGGATTAGGGGTTAAGGGGTTAGTGGCTTAGCGTTTAAGGGATCAAGGGGTTAATGGGTTGTGAGTTATGACTATAGGAGTTAAGGGATTATGGCTTTGGTGTTAAGGAGATAGGGAATTTACTAATAATGGGTTAAGGTCTTATGGGTTGTCGTAATGGGGCCCCTAATCACCTTATCACATCTCTTGGGGGTTCCCTTATCAATTTCTCTCACTAAATTCCCTCTAGGAGTTGTGAATCCATTGTCCACTTGTTGTTTTGAGAACCTACCACAGATAAAAACCTAAGATTCGATGCATTTCCTTTCGTTGTCTGATTGGAAATCATCTAATAAAAGGGGCTAAGCTTTGAAATATTGTGGCAATGCTTGATAAGTGCCCTAATGTGAACCCCATCCACATCCCCCGACACTGACAGCCAAAGATGCTTAAGCATTTGGCAAAAAAGAGGGAAACAAAATCTTATCACATCACTCATGATTTTATTGCATAAATCTGGCCCTAGGTGCAGGCTCTCGAACTACGAGTGGGCATGGAAAGCGATGAATCCATGAGGTCACAATACTTGTCTGCATTCATCGCATTCATTTCCTTGGAGTTCCTTTGCCTTCAAACTTATACCATGTTCCTGTGACTGCCTCCTTAGAATCTTACGCTCCACAATTTCTTAGACGCAATATTAGAGCCCATAGGCATGACGAAGAGCCTAAAACCCCTTGCAAATGGAGGCAAGGCTAGCCCTATCAAAACCCCTGCAAGGAGGCGAAGTTGGCCCTATCATTGGATTCAAGGTTGGCCTTGTCCCTCGAATTTGAGAGGTAAAACTATGTAACAATGCTTCGTCAGAAGAGTCGACCAGTCAACCTCATGCTCCCCTTTCGACCTACTTGTAAAAATTACTTGTCTCCAACCCTCATCGTGTCTACTTCCCCTCTTATTTTTCGTAATTTTTCGACTCCTTGAATGAATTGTTTAATTTCTAACTTACCAGAATTAATTTCTAACTTTTACATGGATTTTTTACCATGGTTGCTACAACTTGTTGCTACAGTGGTAGCTTCAACCTTAAATTCTTCATCAAACATGGCACTTTCCATATTTCCACAATCAATCCTTGTTTCGAAAAAGAGACCACAAATTTCATGAACATAATTTTCATCCACTTTGTGGTGATATATCTGAGCATGCATGTGCTCATTAACAATTTCAACTTCACCAAATTCATCATTTGTTGTTGGATTCATGAGAGATGCACATTCATCTCTACAAACCATTACTTCATATGAAAAATTGTCGTTGTTATTCTCAAAATTAAATGCTTCAAACTCTTATGCAAATAGGCCATCATAAACTACAATCATATCAACTAGATCACACATGTTATTCATTTATTTATTGGAAGCTTCACCATCATCAATAAGAACTATTGTTGGATTTACCAAATCACTACTCACTTTTCAGTCACCATCCACGTGTGTCTCATTAGAGTGGGATTCACCATCATCTTCACCATCCATGTTACAGTGGGGTTCTCGAGCATTTATATGCTCTTACTCTACCTCACACATAGGGGCTTCAACTTCTCATTCTGCAATATTTTATGTGTCTTCTTCATCCATATGCATGTCTGCGTGATGGGTTTCACTTTTATAGTCTTTATGACCATCATCCACATTTGAGTGGGATTCTCCAAGTTCTGTTTCCTCCTAGAGTCTTGCTCATTTAATCTCAAAACTACAATTAAATTTCTATTGATTCTTCAACATATTGTAACATAATTTGTCACTTTATGTCACTTCCTTTATACCAAATTCTACTTCCAAGGTCTTCAATGCTTCCTAGGAATATGTAGCTTTTGCTACCTTGCACAAGGACTTCTCATCCAATGCATGTTTTATAAGATCCAATACTAATATATCACATACTTCATCATATGAGTTATTAGACCAATTCAATCAACTCTTTACATCGAAGAAAAGTTTTCATTTTGACACTTCCTAAAAAATAAAAATTTTACTAGTAAATTTTGGAAGTGTTACTAGATTTATCCTGATCCATTCATCCTAGAATTTTTCTACTTCATCTACTTGTCTTTTAGATGCCTCGATTGTGGAGAGAACCTCTCTGAGATCTTCAAAATAATTTGGCTCTTCCTCTCAATTTTTTTTCTCGGTTTGCTTCATTCTTACTTTGTGACCCATGGTTGTAGTCTTTATTTTGTCTTCTACTTTATTTCCTTATTGTGTTAGCCTTATAGAAATTAATGTCACATACACTTGATTATCTTTAAAAATAAACATTTCAACCTTCACTTTAACGGTGTCTCCCAACAACTACTAGCAAGTTTTCTAAGCTCTTCTATGCATATTCTTATGGAGGCTCGTGGCTACAACTTACGATGGAGACTCCTTCTTTGGTCAGTGGTGGTGGTTCTTTCCTCTTGATATGGTGGTGGTTCTATAGGCTATTCACCCTAATATTTTAGTAGTTGGGTTTACAAACTCTCAACGAGCTTTAGTTTCTACTTATGGACCAATGGATGCAAGCTTCTATTTGCAAACTACTCATAATAGCCAAGGTTCTTAGTGGAAGTAGCTCATGACCTTCTTAACTTTTTTGGTGCTTTGAAACCTTGCTAAACCTTGCTCTGATACCACTAATTATTTAGATGCAAAGATAAACATGCAAACACAAGACAGATAAGTACAAAAGCTTCTTCTTGAATAAATAAGTTATATTCATTAATTATTCTCTCATATACATCCACCGAATTGTTGTTTTTCTCTCTTCTTATTTCACATTACAATGACCCAAGCATGAGTATATAAGCACTAAAATTTCTAAATTTGGAATCATTCAAAATATAACTTTCTTTTCTTCATGCAAACTATGACTTGACGCTTTAACTAAACTTTTTGAACTTCACTTTAACATAAATTGACATTTTTCTTTTCCTTCACTTAGCTTTTCTTGACAAGGCATTACCTTTTTAAATTTGACTCACTTGACTTCTAATATTAGACTTAATTAGACTTAAATTGCTTTCCTTCACTTAATTTAACTCTTCATACATTGCATGCATACGAGAGTACTTACTATTTTTATCAAGTGAGACAATTTTGATCTATGACAAAATTGCGATCGATGATTGTAAATGAAATAGGAATTTTGGCGATAGGTTTGTATAAATTGTGTGCTCTTATAATTTAAATTGTTATACAAGACTAGACTTCACTCGATTGTAACACATTTGAATATTTGGCAATTGTTAGGCGAGTTAGGTTGTTGATTCTATAATATTACTTTCATTCATATAATTTGCATATTGGTTGTGTTAAGGCATAATTGTATGGATATTATCTACATACTTCAATAAGTTTTAAACTTATGAATTTTAATGATCGTGAAATATAAAAAGTGAGGTGCAATATATAATCACATAGTTTTAGATTAAGAAAATCGATGAGATGAAATGAGTCAAATACACCACAAAACTATAGTGATGGGTCATCTGGGTGCACTAAGTTAGTCTCCGATATGGGTGACTATAGGGGCATTTAGGTTAAATTAAAATTTATGCTAGAGTACGCTTTCAACCTCCTTCACAATTTCTTTACATATATCTCTATTAAGTGAGGAAGATAAACCATATAATTAGTATTCCCTAGTTTGAAATGATATCAATTACTAATATTACTTGGTTTCTTAATAATGCATTCATGGTAATGATATCAATTACTACTATTACTTGGTTTCTTAATAATGCATTCATGGTTTTCTAATTACGAGATGAAAATCTTTACCAACATCTTAATACCTAATAATAAATTAATATATATAAAAAAATATATTAATTTAAATATATAGAAAGTTTTTTTACAATAAGAAAAATTTTAAATACCAAAATTTTATCTAAGAAATAGTTAAATTATTGTTACTTATCTCTTTGATATATTTGTTCAATAGTGAAAAAAAAATTGAGATGTGACTATAAGATATATGCAACAATCAAAATTTTGATTTTTCATTTAGAAAGAAAAGGATGAAGATTTAAAATGCATAAATGGATGAATTTGTATTTGTATTTTATTTTTTATGTATAGTTTTGATATATATATATATATAACAATTGAGAAAATATTTATTTATTTTTAAATATAGTTATATTGTATTTAATTTCTTGCAAATTTATATCAAAGTTTAGTTGAAGTAATTTAATTTTTTTCACATATTTAAAAAAATAAACGATTTTAGTTCATGGAATGTTGCTATGAAGTATTATGTAAAACCATGAGATTCAAAGTTAAATCCCCTTAATATTTTTTATCTATTTATTTCTTGTATTTTTAGAATGTGGTTTAATAAAAAAGGAAAAATAGAATATAAAAGAAATAAAATTGACATGATTAAATTTCATGTAGCTTGAATATATATTTTAAAAAATTAAAAACATAATTATCCACCATCCACTCATGGAATTTCAGTGAAAATAATAAAAGTTTAAAATCCATATATGAAAGAATTTGTTTTTTATTTTATTTTATTTTTTATGTATAGTTTTGAGATATATATATATATATATATATATATATATATATATATATATATATATTTTTAATCATTATATTGTATTTAATTTCTTGCAAATTTATATCAAAGTTTATTTGAAGTAATTTAATTTTTTTCACATATTTAAAAAAATAAACAATTTTAGTTCATGGAATGTAACTCATTTGACAATCACCTTGTTATGAAGTATTGCTAATGGTTTTTTCTTACTTGCTAATTGTCTTAAATGGGTTTAGTCTTAATTGTCATTGTCTTAAATATAATGTTTTATATTAAAATATTTTTGTCTCAAAATGCTTTTGTCTTAAATATAAAGTTTTGTCTTAAACTGCTTTTGTCTTGAAATATTTTTGTCTCAAACTACTTTTGTTTAAAATATAAGTTTTGTCTTAGAATATTTTTGTCTCAATTTTTTTTTGTCTTAAATATAAATTTTTGTCTTAAAATATATGTATCAAATTGTTTTTGTCTTAAATATAAAGTTTTGTTTTAATTTTTTTGTCTTAAAAATTTTTTTGTCTCAAATTGTTTTTGTCTTAAATATGAAGTTTTGTTTCAAACTATTTTTGTCTCAGACTATTTTTGTCTTAAATTTTATATTTAAGACAATTCAATTGATATTAAATTTTAATGTAAAATAACTAAAATAAAAAGTGACTTTTTAAGACAAAAGATTTCTTTTGTCTTAAACAAATGTCTTAAAAATGCCCTAGTGTAGTAGTGTAGGTGGTCGTCGTCATCATCATGAAATATAAGAAACTTTCTCTCTATATAAATGTGCCAAATAAAATTTAAGCAATAAATTATTAGAATCCACACAATGCAAATTAAATTTGATTTTTAATAAAATAAAAATGTATGACATTAATGCAATCAATCAATCATAAAATATATTTTATGAAAACATTCCTTCTTTTAAGAATAAAAATAAAAAAGAACCGGGTGAATGGTATGGCAGTGTCAGCCTTCCGTTCATCCAGGGTACCACTGATAAGATTTCTAAAATCCTTAAAAAGCATAAGGTATCCTCTTATTTCAAGCCTCTTAATACAATTCGTAGTTCTCTAAAATCGGTTAAAGATCCGATTGACCCCAGCGATGGAAAAGGTGTCTACATCATTCCCTGTTCCTGTGGGACTCCTTACATTGGTGAGACGGGTCAGTCTATTAATCAAAGGATCTGTGAGCATGCTGCTGATATCAAGCATAGAAGATCTCGCTCATGCGCCTTAGCTGAGCATGCAGAAAAGACTAACCATCATATTTGCATAGAAGATGCTAAGGTCATTGCTAGAATCGACCATTTCCATCATCGTAAGTTGAGAGAGGCTATTGAAATTGGAAAACGACCCGTTAATCTCAATAGAGACGACGCTTGAAATATCAGCAGGTGTTGGATTCCTGCTTTATATTCTTGATTTATTTATTTATGTATTTATTTATTTATTTATTTTTATTTATATTTATTTTTATATTTATTTATTTAATTAATTAATTAATTTTATTTATTTATTTATTTATACTTTATTTATTTATTTTTATTAAAAAAATTTAACTTATTTATTTATGTTTATATTTATATTTATTTAATTAATTAATTAATTTTATTTATTTATTTTTTATACTTTATTTATTTATTTAAAATAATAATAATAATAATAATAAAATATTTCTATTTTTATTTATTAATTTGTATTTATATTTTATTTTTGTTTTTATTTATTTATTTTTTCTTATTTATTATTTATTATTTATTATTTATTTATATTTATATTTTATTTTATTTTATTTTGTATTTTTATTTATTTATTTATTTATTTATTGTTCTCTATAATTGGTTTGACTCCATGTTTGACTATTGAATTGATACTTTGTTAAATTACATGGATAAGAATTAAATATATTTATTAATTATTAATAATAATTGATTATTATATAATTTAATAAAAAATTTACATATATGCACCAAGATTGGTTAAATTATTTACCATTATATTATTGAATTGGTCAATTAGATGTTTAAATATATTAAAGGTTGTAAAAATTTATTAAAATAATAATAATAAATAAAGAAATAGAAATTAATTAATCAATTAAATAAATAAATAATGGAATATTTACTTTTTCTTAGTCAAACTAGCCGTTATCCTAACGGCTAGTTGAGCCATTTCTACATCTATTTATACTTAATGTTTGGATTTGATCTCTCATAGTCCTGATGATGAATCACACTGGTTGGTTCGAAAAGCGTCGACCACGTTCTTTTACATGTGATTTTTACCGAAAAAATTTCTACTAATTTACAATTACTTATATTAAAAAATACGATTGATATATATAAAACATCATTGGTTATTTGATCATTTACATAATAATTTTATAACTGTATTTTTTTTTCCACAGAAAAAAATCGGATTTTCTATATATTAGAGAATCACATAGCATATGCAAAAGCATTACAAAAAACCAACCTAAACTCCTTCGATGAAGGAAAAAAAGGCAGTCACGACTACCTTGAGTACCCATGGGTACTTCTAAGGCTGCCAGAGCAGAAGAAAAATTCTGTCAACAGAAAGTACGCTTCCGGTCTTTCATATCTCCCGGCATGTCACCGAAACAGAGATAATGAAAGAGTAACAGAGGCAAGTCTTCAGAGGTCTGAATTTAAACCAGATATAGCAATATGATAAACAGCTGAGACCGGTAGTGAACACTATTCCGATCCCAAATCGTCTCAAAAGGAAACAAAAAAAGTTTTGTGTTTTTTACTGTAAACACAGGCCTCCTCGGACGAGGAAAACAGCCTGCTGAGAAGTTTTTTAGAACATTCTGTTCCATAGTTTTTATAAATAAACATGACAGGACGATAAAGTCAAATATAAAGTTTTAAAGAACAGCAGCTTGCAGAAAGAAAATATAATGCAGAAGAGAACAGCATTATCCAAAAACTGGCTGATCCATAGGAGTGATCACCCCCTTATCCATTTCTGTTACTGACCAGGTCCCCAGAGCTTGCTGTACACCTGCTTTAGATAAGGTATCTGCCTGCTGGTTTCTTTCCCTGTAAATGTGGCAAACAGTAATATCATGAAAAAAACTTTTGATATTCAAAATCTCATTAAGCAAAGGAAGTAAAATGTAATTTCTGCATTGTTGAGTCCTGTTGAACCATTTCACTACATTCTTTGAGTCACCGAAGATCTGAACCTGTCTCATCTGTTTCAAGGAGAGCCAGCATAATAAGTGGTGTAATGACTTGAGTTCAGCAAAATTATTAGTCACCTGCCCAAGGCCTACTGAAGCTCGAAAAAATTTTATAACTGTATTAAATAGATGTAAAAATCTATATATACATATAAATACAAAATATATAATATTTGAAAAATTATATATATATATATATATATATATAATTTTTTCATTTATAAGTATAATTGTATATAGAATGAAAAAAAAAATTAATCATCACATTCAATAAAGAACGATTCAACAAACAGATAAAGCACTTTCTACCCAACAAACAATGATAACGTCATTTTTAAAGAGGCGCCTCTAATGCATATAATGCACCCGATACTAACAATATACTAATTCTCCTTCTAAAGAGCCACCGCCTCTGCCAGAGCATGGATGAACTTGAACATTCTGCCAGAGCACACTCCAACGCCCTCTAACGCACCCTATACTACCAAACGAAACGTGAAAATTCACCAATCTAGAGGGTTTTACTGCACACACGAATTTGCCTTCCAGAGAGCGGCCACCTCTGCCAGTGCCTGGGATGAACTTCCACCTTCTGCCAGAGCTGCTTTCGCACACTCCGCCAATTCTTTCGCTCTCACCCTCCTCTTCTTCCCGTTCTCTCCTTCCATCAATTCCCTCGCCGCTTTCTCCACTTCCTCTTTCGTTACAATCCCATCTTTTCGCTTCTGCAATCCCACCGCTGTTTTAGTATCATTCACCAGAAAGTAACCGACCGGCCTTTGGTCCGCTTGGAGGGGCCAAGCGATAATGGGAACTCCAAACCAAATGCTCTCCAGCACCGAGTTCCAACCGCAGTGACTTACAAAACCTCCGGTTGACGGGTGTGCAAGGATGGAAACCTGCGGAGCCCATGAGGTAACCACGAGACCACGATCTTTGGTCCGCTGTTCGAAACCCGGGGGGAGCAGCGCAGATACGTCTGGATTGGAAGGATGACTGCGGAGAACCCATAGGAAACGATGCCCGCTGCCTTCCATTCCCAAGGCAAGCTCCACGATCTGCTCGCCCGAAAGGAAATTCACACTTCCGAAGGAAACGAGAATAACAGAAGAGGCCTACTGCTTATCCAGCCATTGCAGGGAACCACTAGGATCCTCGAGGATGGGTTTCGGGGGGAGCAATGAGCGGCCCGACGGCGTGTATCGAGGGCATGCGAATTCCATCAACGCTCGGGAGAATCTCTCCATTGACGAGTGCCTGGATGATCCTGCTCTCCACATCCTCAAATGTGTTTATCAGAATCCCGTCCGCTAATTTAAACATGCGATATGAATTTCGGAGGAAAAGGTGATAAAGCGGATCAGACCTGTCCAGCATTGGGTCAGGGAACTCAACTGCAGGTAAGGATGGAAATCCAGGTACCTTAACAGACCCGTCCAAATCCTTCAAAGACTCCTTCATCTCGGCATCCACTGTGGGATGGTAGAGCATGAGAGAAAGATTAGAGGCAGATGTAGTGCAAAGAACATAGCTGGGTATGTGAAGACTAGTGCAAACCTCAACCATGGTGGCGCAGAACAGATCGGTGATGAAAGCACTTATGGGGTTAAATGAATGGACGTTCAACAGGTTCCTGAGAACATGCTCGACTGATCCTTTGCACTTCTCCAAGAAATTGAAAATCAAGATTAAGGGATGTCCATTCATGTCTTCAGGATTCATCTCCACGTCTGGCAGCTCGATGAAGCGGATGTCCAAACCTGAAGATGCCAGAGACTGTGTATAAGCAATCTGAGCAGAGGTGACCATGAATTTCGCGGTTATGAAAGTTATGGCGAAACCATGGCGAGATGCCAACAGCTTTGCAAACTCACAGAAGGGAATGATGTGCCCGATTCCAGCTACAGATGGGAACATCGCTACGTGAGGCTTTTTGTTCTCCATTTTCGCACGAGACAACTCAATTCCTGTGACTCCACAGCTCCAACACTGAACAGTAATCAGATTTGTCCAGTGTCTGGAAGCTAGAAATCGTGAAGTGTTCACTATGTTGGAAAACTATCCCTCATATAAAGAGAAGGCCATCGGTATGATTTGTGGCGCACAATGGTTTACCGTTTGCACGACAAATATTTGTACAGAATGGTTTTACCATTCTGCATTATCGGTTCAGGCTGTATGGGTGGTTTGGAGTTAAATGGATACATGCTCGTCGGAAAAAGCAGAATCAATCATTCACAAAAGCATATCGATGATTTATTAGCCGGTAAAGCAGGGCGAGCCTTATATCTCACTCTATCGGCGCATAAATGCACTGACAGACGGAAACCAATATTTATCAGTGTATTGGCCCATAAATGCATCTGGGAAATAGATGCCCACCGTTGGATGGTGTACTTGCTTTAATCCAACGGTGGGCAGTTACTTTCCAAGTGCATTTATGGGCCAATAGACTGATAAATATTGGTTTCCCCGACAGACGAAATGGCCACCGTTACCGTCAGATTAAAGCAATAAATGATTCTACTGTGGTTATTTCGTCTTTCCGTGCATTTATGGGCCGATAGACTGGGATATAAGGCTCGTCGTAAAGTAGAACTAATCAATCACAAAATCATATTTATGATTTATTTTAGTTGACAAATGTTGATATGTAGTACAGTTTGAGTGGGCCTAATGGTTAAGAGTATGTGTTTAGATTAAAATCAGAAAGATAGAATATGTATGTCTTTACAAATTTAGCAGTCAAATAATTGAGCTTTAAAGTAAAAAACACCAGAAAAAAATTTAATTGATAAAGTGTTCACCCGAACAAACAAAAATGTATTAGTAATAAGAAAACAAAGATTAGAAAAAACTGTGACAAAAACAAAATATTAAAATAAGAGTATGAACCTCCCAGAAGGGAGGGAAAATTATAATTAAAGGAAAAGGATAGAACTATAGAAAACTATCCTTTTCTTTTAATTATAATTTTCTCTCACTTTTTGACCGTTTTGTTCTTATGACAATTTCCCAATCTATGTTCTCTTATAACTAATAAGTGTGAGTTGTTCTCATGCTTATCATTTATTTATGTTCTCTTATAACTAATAAGTGTGAGTTGTTCTCATGCTTATCATTTATTTATTTTCTAATTTTTGATGATAGGTGAAATGTCAAATACTTCTACACAATTCACATTCTAAAATTTCAAACAATGTTAATAATTAATAAATATTAAATTTAACTTTTAATAATTATTTTTTATTGAAAATTTGAATCCCCAATGTTTAATACAAATTAAATTTAAGTCGCAAACCTAAAAAATAGCAAATTGTAAGAATAGCTATCTTAATTTATTACTCCGCTTAGGAAACCCATAAAACAGCAAATTGTAAGAATAGGTATCTTATTCTTAATTTATTACTCCGCTTAGGAAACCCAAAAACACCAAATTGTAAGAATAGGTATCTTATTCTTAATTTATTACTCCGCTTTAATAGGTATACACCAATCTTGTCAGATTCACTCTCACTCCACTTTGTTATTAAGGTGACATTATACAAAGCGAGGTATGTATCGTTGGAATGATTATTAACGACAATTACTTTTTGGTACGTGCTGTGCCACGAGTTGCCGACCACATGGGGGGTTCTGTCCTAAACATGGCCGTCTACATCGTCGTACAATTTAGTTGGGATCGTTATAAGTTGGCGTTATGAGGTTAGCTACGAGGCCTTTATCATATTTATGATAGGGTCGTTATGAGAGCATTATGAGGTTAAATGCTGTCGATAGAATTTATTTTTTATGAAATATTACTGAATTCTTTTTAGTCGTAATTTAATAAGAAAAGAAAAAAATTGGCAGAATTTTGAGAAAATTTGGGAGATTTTTTTGGCGTGTCGTTTCCAGGCAACGTTTTAGCCCGGACTCCGACAAAGATTTTTAAAAAATCCGGCAAAGATTTCATCAGAATCATGTTTACAGTTGTTAAACTTAAGTATTTTGAGTGCCCTAAGGGATTTTGGTAGTGCTGAATCCATTTCCAACCTCAAAAATGGATTTCAAACATTGCAAGTACCTGATTTCTTGAATTTAAGTTGCCCGGATTCCGGCGAAAAACTGCCGTCCGGGCTAAAACGTTGCCTGGGTAGACTACTCTGAATTTTTTTTGAAATATGGCTTATATCTATCAAGCTTTAGTATTTTGAGTGTCTTAGTGTTATAGTAACAAAACCTATTCACTGTCAAACAATTAATTCTCACGATTGAGATTGCGTGAGTTTGTGTTATGGTGAGTGGTTATTAGAGTCCAAAAAGACCCCGAAATTGAATCAACGATTTCTTTATGTATTTATATGTACACATTGTACATCATTCTTAATATTCAATTGAATTTGGTTTCCAATTTATGTGTCTCAAAGTGGTATCACAGTCAGCGTAATATGCTCTATCGAATAGAATGACCCACTAGTTAGTAGCATTCTTATGCACTCGTTGTTTTAACGTGCCATGGATGATGAGCGACTACTTGTTTAGTTGAAGTTGCAAAAGAGAACCAAGTTTTATAATGTTTTCCTTGAAAAGTTTATTAAGTTATTTTCCAACAATCTAGTTGTATACGATATTCGCCTTTAAAATCTAATTTTGTTGCAACTCTATGTTATATCTGTTGGAGGTATGGTTATAACTCAGCGGCATGTTTTTTTTCTGATTTTGCCAATACTTGTAGAACCAATCACAACATAAATTTACCCTGTTTTCACCAGGGATTTTATGAGTCTGTTTTAAGAATTTTTATGTATTTGATTATATTCTGTATTACTCTTTAGTTGTGAAAGATTTATATGCTGGAAGCAGGGGTTCGTAGGAATTTTACAATAGGTATTGGATATAGTCTTGCAGGTTGGGATCATATGTAGAAATTATATAACATATGCATGTATATATCCAGATTCTCCTGATCTAACAATATTTATCTTCTCTCTGAATACATAATCCTTCCACTGTTCATCTTTTGTAGAAATTTAAACTCAATTGCAAACACATGAAGCAATAAAAACAATCGCACATAACATAGTTGTTTAACGGGAAAGCCTGAAGCTGAAAACCCCAACTATCATATATTATGTATAATGGAGATCATGTAACAATCTCATACAAAGCTTAGTACATCAAGCTCTCAGTACAATACAATCGCCACGCACTATCATGAAGAAATCTACAAATCCATGCACTGATTTCTTACCACCTGATAGCCTACCTCCATTGCGCAATCCCTGCTGAAGAAGACCCCTAAATGAATTCGAATCTACCTTGCCTTGACTACGAATCCTCATTGGCAACTCCAATGTGTGTGTGATGCAATCAATGCATCACTATAGTCACAATGGATAGTCCATCTCACCCTTTCACCTACCTCTCCACTGAGTCTCCACTGGAACTGACATGCACTGTAGTTAACTGTTGTATTTGTCCAGTAGATTAGTGAGTTATTATTTGTGAATTAACTAACTAATTAATTCACTCCACTCTCACTAGTGTATCATTCAGTTAGACTAGATACAACTAGCCCAATTGAGTTTAACTCCAATAACTGAGTTAAACTGAATAACAACTCCATGAACTACTCTTCCAACTCTGTCATAACTTTGCCACTTCAGTTCTAACTGAGTCCTCCATGCATGAACCACCAGTAAACCCTAGGAATTTCGTAATTCCTTCAGCCCCATATTTTGCCAAAGCTGTACAGCAAAGTAAAAGTGCTCCAGAATAAGTTTATGTTTATTGTTGAACTATTATAAAGGGCTAATAATAATCGGCATGCATCTATTTTTAGATTGACGATCTATAAATAGACTTCACCCAATATTCTAAAAATATAATTTCATCTATTTTTCACATTTGACCAACCATCTACAAATAACATCCTTCAACTTATAGAATATGCTCACCATGTCTAAAAATAGACAATAGTCTAAAAAAATAGACTTGCACACAAAAATAGCACAACGGGCCCACTTAGTGAAGGCAAGCGATTTCCCTACTGCTTCATCATCTTGTTGAATCTCAACACTCCTCAGCAAGAAGCAGATAGGGATTATCCTTCACCCGATCTTGCCTCATGGTATTCAATTTGCTCACGGTGGCAACCGTCGAGAATATCTACATCACGTCTTAGTAGGAATATCTTTGAAAGCAACATGATCTTCCGCTGCACACAATCTCTGATATGATGATACCGAATATCAATATGTTTAGATCTATCATGAAACACAGGATTAATCGAGAGTTTAATGCAACTCTAATTATCACAATGTATCACTGTAGGATCTAAATGTGAACCGAACAAATCGACTAGGATCTTCCTCACCCAGATAGCCTCACATGCAGCTTGACTTGCTGCCATGTATTCTACTTCCACTAAACTGAGTGCCACAGATCTTTGTTTCCTCCTATACCAAGAAACTGTTGTAGATCTGATACTGAAAATCCCTCCTGATGTGCTCTTTCTTTCTGTTGGGATGCCTGCCCAATCTACAGTAGTGAAGCCATGCAACTTCACCTCATCCATCTGTCTGTACCATACGCCATACTCAGATGTGCCCCTGAGATACCTCAGGACATGCTTGCCTGCCTTCCAAAAGAGCTTGGTAGGCTTAACCATCGCTTGCGAAAGCTGGTTCACTGCATAGCATATGTCTGGTCTTGTATTAACTAAATACATGAGTGAACCCACCAACTCTCGATAAACAATGGCATCAACTACCTCTGCCGATGTAGCATCCTCTTTCCTCCAATTTCCTGGAAGAGGAGTGTCGATAGGCTTGCAACCTTGCATGTGAAACTTCCCCAGTATCTCTTGGGCATACTTTCCTTGAGACACAAACAATTCACCTTCTCGTTGACATATTTCCAATCCAATGAAATAATGGAGGAGGCCCGAATCCTTCATCTCAAACTCCGTTGCAAGATCTACCTTGCATGAGTGTATCAACTGCTCGTCACCCATTAGTATTAAATCATCAACATAAAGAAAAATTATTACAATCTTACCCTCCACCACAATTTGGTACAGGTCTGCATCTGCCTCACTCTTGGTGAAACCAAGTCCGGTGAAATAGCTGTCGATCCGAGTGTAGCAAGCATGAGGTGCTTGTTTCAGCCCATACAACGCTCTTTTGAGCCTGCACACATGCGTCTCGCTGCTGAAGATTTTGAAACCTTTAGGCTGCTCAATGTACACTTCTTCCTCAATGATCCCATTAAGGAACGCGGCCTTCACATCCATATAATGAATGTTTCAACCCATCTGCGTTGAGAGAGAAAGGATGGTCCTTATGGAAGAATACCGTGCGACAGGTGCAAAGGTTTCTTCATAATCAATCCCCTCAATCTATGAGAAGCCCCGGGCAACAAATCTTGCCTTATAATTCTTGACGCTCCCATCAGTAGCTTGCTTTACCTTGTAGATCCATATTGATCCTACAACTAATTTACCCACCACCCTTGGCATAGTCACCCAAGCACTGTTTCTGATAATGGAGTCATACTCCTCCACCATGGCATCTACCCATGTGGGCTCCTGCACTGCTTCTTCTAAATAAGATGGCTCTGTCACGACACACTTGCTCATAAGAGCCATGTATCCAGTAAATCGGTTAGGTGACTTTCTCTGTCTGCGTTGTGACGTAGAGACTCCTACATTCTGTGCTACATCAAGCTTCATTCTCTCAACTTCTGTGGTATGCTTTCTTCCTTGTCTAATGTTTGGTTCTGCATGAGTGGACTCCTCCACTCCATGAATCTCCTCCTGTGGCTTATCCACATCTAGAGGCTCATCTTTGGGAACAGGAAGTTCCTTCTCTGCATACAAGTCTAGCTCCCTCTCAAGCATAGCTCGTGCAACACCCATGATCGTTCTGTTCTTCCTCTCCACGACCCCATTCTACTGTGGGTTATGAGGCACTATGAGTTCTCTTCAAATTCCTTCTTTGCTACAGAAGTCTTTGAATTCGCCTGAGATATATCCACCACCATTATCACTCTGTAGAGCCTTCACTTGCTTCCCCGACTCCTTCTCCACCAATGCTTTAAACTCACAGAACTCTGAGAATGTTTCGCTCTTCTTCTGCATGAAGAAGATCCAACATCTATGAGAATAGTCATCAACAAAAATAACATAATACTTGTGTTTTGCTATTGAAGCAACTGAGAAAGGTCCACACACATTTGTGTGAATTCTCTCTAGGATCACCGAAGCACAGTTCTCCTTCTCATGAAAGGTGGTCTTCAAAAACTTACCCATAGTACATCCCTTGCACTAATCTGACTACACAAGAGTGCCCTTGGGAAGTCAAGTAGAAATATTTTGCAAAATCTTCAAATTGCCATGGTGAAGATGGCCCAATCTCCTGTGCCATAATTCGCCCTCATCCTGGCTCACCACTTCTTCTGCTTTGCCCATCATTGTAGCGCAGCCATCTACCTCCAACTTGTAGAGATTCTTAACTCAAATCCCTATCCTCTTGGTTAAATGACCTGTTGTTTTATGTCACAGGAAAGCTTTTCCATCCCTAAAAACAACGTCATGACCTTTGTCTTCCAACATTGCGACCGAGACCAAGTTCTTCTTCAGACCTAGAACATGCATAACATCTTTCAACATAAATGGATTGCCTGACTCCCTCTCAAGGGTAATGGTCCCAATGTTGGTCGCACTGTATCGACCATCATCGCCCATCTCTATATGCATTTGGAGATCCTTCTCCTCCATATCACTAAAAAACTCCTTGTCTCCCGTCTTATGGAAAGATGCACCACTATCAAGATAACACACTGATCCCATTGCGCTTGAAACCAAGCATGCGATCAAAGAGAAATCAAGTTCAAATTGCGAGGCTAAGGCCTCACCCACTGTAGCTCCAACAACCTTCTTATTCTTCTTCTTCTGTGGGCAGTTAGTGGCGAAATTCCCATGTTCATGACAGTGAAAACACTTCACTTTGGAAAAATCCTGCTTCTTGCCTTTAGCCTCAGATTTTGAAGGGAATTTCTTCCCCTTCCCTTCCTTGCTTTGGCAGCCAAAGCAAAATTCTCTTCATCTTCATTTTTCGATGAAGAGCCATCCCTTGTACTTTGCCTTATCTCCTCCTGCACAAGAACCAACCAAAGTCACTCCCAACTCAGCAGTTTCTCCCATCCATTGATAGAGTCTTCGTAGCTATGCCAACTCTTCGGAAGCCCAAGGAGAGCCAAGCTCACCAAGTCTTCATCATCAAAAGTAATCCCCACACTTCCCAATTCATCCCTACGGTGGACAAACTTCGTGAGATATTTTGGAATATTGTCGCCCTTCTCCATTTTTATTTTTTTGAGCTTTTCTTTCAGCGCCAACTTCCTTTTGGTCACTACCCTTTAAAACAAATCAAAGCCTTACACATTGCAAATGGAGTGGCTTTCCCATGAAGGCTCGACAATATGGTCTCACATACTTCCAAAAAAATTTCCGTCTTCGCTACCTTCTTTTGCCATGCATTAAGTGCGGTTGCATCGCTAGAACCAGGCTTTGGAATATCAGTATCTATGAACTCCTTCAACCCATTATCATTTAGCACCGCCTCCATCCTATCCTTCCATGCAATATAATTCGAGCTTCCATCAAGGGCATACTCCAATCGCAATTTGTTGAAAGACATTTCACTATACTAAATTATCGGTACACTAAGAAATTTCTCAGAAGAATTAATTGTCCACCAAAGATGTACCAACAATTCTTCACAATTGCAATCTTAAAGAATTAACACTATCTCGATACTCATGTAGAAATTATATAACATATACGTACATCCGTATTCTCCTCCAATCTAACACTATTTATCTTCTTGCTAAATACGATCCTTCCACTATTAATATTTTGTGGAAATTTAAACTCAATTGTAAAACACATGAAGCAATAAAAACAATCGCACATAACACAGCTTGTATGTAACAGAAAGCCTAAAGCCAAAACCCAAAATATCATATATTATGTATCATGGAGATCATGTAACAATCTCATACAAAGCTTAGTACATCAAGATCTCAGTACAATCAATATTCACACACTAATCAAAAGAAATCTACAAATCCATGCACCGATTTCTTGCCACCTGATAACCTGCCTCCACTATGCAATCCTTGCTAAGGAAGACCCCTGAATGAATTTGAATCTACCTTGCTTGCACTGCGCAATCCTCATTGGAAACTCCAATGTGTGTGTGGTGCAATCAATGCATCACTAGAGTCACAACGAATAGTCCATCTTGCCCTTTCACCTATCTCTCCACTGGGTCTCCACCAGAACTAACATGCACTGTAGTTAACTACTATATTTTTTCAGTTGATTAGTGAGTTATTATTTGTGAATTAATTAACTAATTAATCCACTCACTCTCACTAGTGTATCATTCAAGTAGACTAGATACAACTAGCTCAACCAAGTTTAACTTCTAATAACTGATAAATCAATAAATAACTCCATGAACTACTCTTCCAAATCTATCATAACTTTTCCACTTCAGTTCTAACTGAGTCCTCCATGCATGAACCACCAGTAAACCCTAGGAATTGCCTAATTCCTTTAGCCCACTGATTTTCCACATCTGTATACTGAAATAAAGTGCTTCAAGAGAATAAGTTGATATTTAGAGTCTGATTATTATTAAGGGCTAATAATAATCAACATATCTATTTTTAGATCGAAGATCTATAAATAGACTTCACCCAATATTCTAAAAATAGAATTTCATCTATTTTTCCAACTTGACCAACCATCCACAAATAGTATCCTGCAACTTCTGAAATATGATCACCATGTCTAAAAATAGACATAGTCTAAAAATAGACTTGCACCTAAAAATAGCCCGCGGGCCCACTTAGTGAAGGCGACTGATTTTCACTAAGCTTCATCATCTTGTTAAATCTCAACATCATATACCCTATAGGGGATGAATTGATACTTATCACTGTTATTTTTGTCTCTGTTTGAATGCATTTTCTTTACAATGATATGTTTTAAATTCCTAACAGTACAATTATCTATATACATGAAATTCTTTTTACTTTATGCTTTAATGTAACATCATACTTAGCTTATCAATTCTTATTCAAGTTTCTATATAATTTTGATGATTAGAATTGACTCCTTAATATCTTCTTTTGTTCGATGTTTGCTTTCCCTAATTATTTCAGGCATAATATTTCTAGAGTGCAAATCTTAAATCATGATGAACTATTGGTGTTTTAATCTTACTTGACATCTTTGTGAATTAATATGGATTACCTATTCTGGTGACTACTATACATACCGATGACTCGTATAAATAGTATCTTTCATTGAGCATTTACACTACAACACATTTATATACAAAGATTTTTTATCTGATTACTGTACATATGTATACACAATGTACATCTAGCTATCAAATAGGATTGAACATAATTAATTTCCTAAACAGAGCATCGAAATACATATCTCGCTAGCTAACCCTAATTAGGCTTGCTAAGTGAACATCATGCCTCAGACGGGTATAAGTTCTCTGTTATTTTATTTGATATCTTCCTTTATATAACGTACATGTATGTGCCAGAAAGCTATAAAGTTCCCCTCTCAGTAAACAGAGTCCTGTCCACATGCATATATATATTTTCTACCTCATTTTTACCACCTCATTTATATACTTTATTCATAATGATAAGAAGTAACAACCATTCATTTCTTTCCTATTGTCCAGGTAGTATTTAGTATAGTCATTCCCTAATAAATGAATTTGTCTACTTGTTCAATAAATTAATGTAACAACCCAGTTATTCTAGAGATCTGAACTTAAATCTTTAGATAAAATCTATTCTACCTTAATTACCTAGACCAGTTTCCATAAGAAAATACAATACAACTAGTTTGTATAAGTTCCAATTAGTAGATGGTACTTTCACACGGTCAGAATTCAAGTTTGTATCTGTACATATGATAGAACAGGTAACTATAATTATCCGCACTCCCAAATCATTTATTTTAATTAAAAAAATAACTTCATAAAGTTAATTAAAGCATAATTCCCAAATAATTTTGGCAAGAATCTTATTTATTCATAACTATTCATTTACATATTATTCCAATATTTCTTATGGCTTTTTTGCCATCTTCTTTAATGTAGTTCAGACTAATCAAAAGAGTATCCTCGCAACGAAGGGATATTGAACGACCTTTTGACTTGGTAAAATACTTGATCCTATGATCAAAATTACTTACTTAGGAGGTGTTGGTCCCCTTCAACTAAAAATTCAGTAAGGGAAACTTCATCTTATTTGATAATGAAATATTCCGATTTTTTTCCAGCAAAATTACTGTTAATTTTGGAAAGACGAACTATACCCAGTTGTTTACTTCTTTTATTCTTCAAAATTATTTTCCCTCAACTTAGTGTCAACCTTTATAGTGATCCCCTCAATAAATGTAGGAATAATTTCATCTTGGTCCCAATTCAATACCTATGATTGAAATAGCTTTAGACAAATTTCCTTGAACACAAGATGAATGCTTGTGTGTTGTGACAAGGCTAGCCAAAACTTACTATCTTGTATATTCTTTAAAATGGTGGATGCCTATATTTGACAGGTTTTAGCTTTTGATCCTTCTACTTGAAGCTCACTTTTTGAATGTAAATGTATACCTTGTCCTCTTCTTGGAATTGATATTTCAATTTTGTGTAGTTCATGTTAGGCGTCCAACCTTCAAAGGCCCTTCCACAATGTACGATTTCACAAGTAACCTTCCAAGCATGAAAACATGGTACTTTCCAGCCTTCGAAGGCTTACCAAATGTATAGGTGATGTTTTTAAGTGGACTACCTAGTGGCTAGCCTTAAAAGGCTTGTCAAACATGGAATTTATACCCCAAAATACTCCTCCATGAGGACAATGTGGGATTTCTAGCCTTCCATGTGACTTTCCAACATGAAGCACACCATGATTTTGAATTCTATTTAAGGTGAATGTTTGGGGCTTCTGATAATGATTGATAAGGTTTCCAAACATTAGGAAGACCCTTCAAACAACCCCGTGCTCTCTTTGATACATGAACGTGAATCTTCAAACAAACAAAACTCGGAATTACCGAGACTCAAAAAAAAAAGTGAAACAGAAATAGTTTGATTTTGTTATAGGTCCACGTGTCTGTGTGTGTGTTGATTCATTTATTTTTAAACCTCCCTTTATACTTCAACTCGGCGCAGGTTTTATTAGACCATTTTATTTGTAGTTAGACCAATGTCTTGGGTAGTGTTATTTGCATTTTTTAACTCAACCTACTTTTAGAAGTTGTTGAAATTCATCCCTTTTTTGTTACATATTTACTACAGGTTGGTATTTTTTATTTATATCCAAACACATGTATACCACGTAAACAACTTCAAGTAATGATATAGTTATAAGGATGAATTTCTTATTCTCAGGAAACAACACTATGATGGATTTATACTAAGTTTCAAGATTATGTTCGCCCTTGACTAGGATTTGTTATGCATTCCCCACAATAATTGTACAGAACTAGTAGCCATCTAGTGTCTTATAAGTCATGAAATATCTACTTCAAATGTTTCCTAGTTCCCGCAACTATCTAATATCTCCATCATCCCTGTGGACAAAATATTTGTAGGGTGACATCTTGGTTATACATTTCAAATAGCACCCTAATCCTTCTCAATGCAATACCCTATCTACTCTTCACACTAGGTTACACTTCGTTTTGGGATCGTCACTTATGTCTTTTATGATATCAACATATAATGTTATTTTTATAATGAGTGATATTTTTTTAAAGAACTCAGATACAGTCTAAAACCAGTCGCTGTGAATAGCCAGACTATCCTCCAATAGGAATCGATGGTTGTACTATGCGGCACAGACATTGAAAATTTGAAAATAATAGTGAGAAATTGACGATAAAATGAAATAATTTTTAAAATTCTATGTACTCGAAAGGGTTTCGTGCTATTGCAATGGTTCAAACTGGACTCGAAAGTTTTATATGCGACATTTGATAAAAGTTTTGGGTCACAAAATACCCCGATGTCATCAACCCCATTTCGGACCCGAAACAATTTTATGGACGCGATTGTATATTTCATCGCACCCACAAAAACCTCTGTGACATCAATAGGTTTGTAACGAGAAAATTCCCAATGCAATTTGGTTTAATTGCGGTTTGAAGTCCGCACGGAGTTTTGGTTTGATGGTTTCGTATCGCGATATAAAATGTTTTGTTATGGTTTATAATGTTTTATGTTTTAAAATTATGCGCTTTAATGTTTTTGTTTTTGTTAGTAGCGCATGTATTTTTATCACAATTGAATTATAATTGTTGTATTTAAGTATTATTGTGGTGTTCAATATATTTGCCACTAAAATTTTTTAAAATTTGATTGTAAGAGATGTAATTACGTGTTAGAAACTTATTTGTAAATGTATGATTGTGATAGAAGCTTTCAACATTGTGTTTTGTCATGGAGTTTATTGTTTGGATGCTTGGTGTCGTTGCCAAATTCATTCTCACAAACATTCAATCTCTTTGAATCGTAATCGTTGAATGATATGGAGTTTTAAAGGCATGTGAAGATGACAATTAAAGGCGCAATGTGCCAAGGTTCACCAAAAGAAAGAACATGCATTGGTTTGATAATCGTGCAATTGGAGGCATTAGTTCCTGAAACAACGTGACATGAGGAAAAAAATATATTTGTTTGAATAGGCATCATTCCATTTAGTGATGTTCGATTTAGTTATCGTTTTTTATCTTAATGTGTTATTAAAAGTGAATTTTGAATCATACCATGAGACATGATATGTCTTTTATGATATCAACGTATAATGTTATTTTTATAATGAGTGGTATTTTTTTAAAGAACTCAGATATATACATATGGTTTATGTATGGCCATATCATATGTTTTATGATACAAGGTTTTATGAACCAAAGTTTAGAATTTTATAAGCGTTTCTTTCCTAATTAATAATTTTGAGTTGAAATATCTTAAGGATACAAATAATAACTATTATTAGTTTTTAGAATCTTCTAATTAATATGTAATATTTTTTATCATAAAAGTATTGGTTATTATAATTTTTATGTGATGTTTTGTGAGGAAATTGTCCATTAGCTTTTTGTTATAGGTATAGTTAAAATTACTTACTCAGATATTAAATTAGTACACTAATATAATTAATTTATCTTAAACCTAATTTGATTTATAAATATATAATATTATGTGATAAGAAACCCCTCACAAATTATTATACAACCCAGTTGCTCATGCATGCATGTTCCTTGAATTATTTCACAATGGAAAAATAAATAGGAATGAAATATTATGGAAATCTCTTTGATGATCTCAATATGCTAATAAAAGCCCTACTCTTATGCACACCACAATATTTTTCCTAAAACTAGATTTTATATGAATATTTGAGAGTAGTTTAGTGAGGTCATAATTTTGTTTAGAAGATAATGATAAATCTGGTAAGATTTTAGCTAAATCCAGTTTAAAATTTTGGAAATTTAAGTTATTATTATCAAGGTTTTGGATTTTCCTCATAGTGTTAATCCATTTAAAAAAAAATTATTTCAACGTGACTCCATCAATCACAATTTTTTTGAAAAGTTCCTCTGGTGATTCTAACAAGAAATTTATAATTTAAGAAAAATTGTAACACTAATAATAACTCCTTTCTATTAATAAAATAAATATATCCACAATAATTGTGGGATGATCATCCCCTTATGTTTTATTTTTATTTTTATTTCTATTTCTATTACTATTACTATTAGTAACATCCTAACCTAATATTATGTAAATTGTTGTAAATCATTTACTTCATTTTAGGTTTTTAATAATTTTCCCTTAGGTTCACCAATTCCTTTGATTTAGAATATTAAACCCTTCAGTTTATTATTTCTTTTTGTTTATATTATTAATATTCCCTCGGGATTATTAAGCTATTGTGTTTTTAATATTTTTCCCTTCGCCTTATTGGTCCCTTAGGTTATTAATATTTTTTCCTTGGGTTCACTAATTCCTTTGGTTTCTAATATTAAACCCTTGGGTTTATTAGTTATTTTGGTTTATGATATGAATAATCGATCAATGTCATCCATGATCAAATGTCACATTTTGACAAATATTGTCTCAATATGAAAATCACCCATGGCCAACCATGGTCGTAGTTGGTCCAACGTCGCATTGTGACAACAATTGTCTCAATGTTTAAATCAATTCCCTTGGGTTCACCAATTCCTTTGGTTTATAATATTAAACCCTTAGGTTTATTAGTTATTTTGGTTTATAATATGAATAATCGATCAATGTCATCCATGATCAAATGTGACATTCTGACAAATATTTTCTAAATATGAAAGTCACCCATGGCCAACCATGGTCATAGTTGGTCCAACGTCGCATTATGACAACAATTGTCTCAATGTTTAAATCAATTCCCTTGGGTTCACCAATTCATTTGGTTTATAATATTAAACCCTTGGGTTTATTATTTCTTTTGGTTTATAATATGAATAATCGATCAATGTCATCCATGATCAAATGTCACATTCTGGAAAATATTATCTCAATATGAAAATCACCAATGGCCAACCATGGTCATAGTTGGTCCAACGTTGCATTGTGACAACATTTGTCTCAATGTTTAAATCAATTCCCTTGGGTTCACCAATTCCTTTAGTTTATAATATTAAACCCTTGGGTTTATTAGTTCTTTTGGTTTATAATATGAATAATCGATCAATGTCATCCATGGTCAAATGTCACATTTTGACAAATATTGTCTCAATATGAAAATCACCCATGGCCAACCATGGTCATAGTTGGTCCAACGTCACATTGTGAGAAAAATTGTCTCAATGTTTAAATCAATTCCCTTGGGTTCACCAATTCCTTTGATTTATAATTTTTTGGGTAATGGTTTTCCCTTGGGTTCACTAATTCCTTTGGTTTATAATATTAAACCCTTGGGTTTATTAGTTCTTTTGGTTTATAATATGAATAATTGATCAATGTCATCCATGATCAAATGTCACATTCTAACAAATATTGTCTAAATATCGAAAATCACCCATGGCTGTAACCATGGTGATGGGGCTATTTGGTCCAACATCGCATTGTGACAACAATTGTCTCAATGTTTAAATCAATTCCCTTGGGTTCACCAATTCCTTTGGTTTATAATATTAAACCTTTGGGTTTATTAGTTCTTTTGGTTTATAATATGAATAATCGATCAATGTCATCCATGATCAAATGTCACATTCTGACAAATATTGTCTCAATATAAAAATCTTGTAGCTAAAATGATTATGAATTCAGTCATCGCTGAATAACAATTTGTCTAAATGTTTAAAATCAATTCCCTTAGGTTCACCAATTCCTTTGGTTTATAATATTAAACATGGTTTATTAGTTTTTGGTTTATAATATGAATAATCGATCAATGTCATCCATGATCAAATATCACATTCTCACAAACATTGTCTCAATATGAAAATCACCACTGTATGCAGAACCATAGTTAGTCCAACGTCATTGTGAAAATGACAATTGTCTCAATGTTTAAATCAATTCCCTTGGAGTTCACCAATTCCTTTGGTTATAATATTAATATGGGTTTAATGATTTCTATTGGACCTGCTCTGAATAAAGCTAGATTAATGTCATCCATGATCAAATGTCACATTCGACAAATATTGTATGAATATGAAAATCACCCATGCCCAACCATGGTCATACTTGGTCAAACGTCGCATTGTGACAACAATTGTCTCAATGTTTAAATCAATTCCCTTGGGTTCACCAATTCCTTTGGTTATAATATTAAACCCTTGGGTTTATTAGTTTTTTTGGTTTATAATATGAATAATCAATCAATGTCATCCATGATCAAATGACACAATCTGACAAACATTGTCTCAATATGAAAATGACCCATGGCCAACCATGGTCATAGTTGGTCCAATGTTGCATTGTGACAACAATTGTCTCAATGTTTAAATCAATTCCCTTGGGTTCACCAATTCCTTTTGGTTTATAATTTATTGGGTAATAGTTGTCCTTGGGTTCACCAATTCCTTTAGTTTATAATATGAATAATCGATCAATGTCATCCATGATCAAATGTCACATTACGACAAACATTGTCTCAACAGAAAATCACCCATAACAGAAAATCACCCATGGCGAACCTTGGTCATAGTTGGTCCAACGTCACAATGTGACAACAATTGTCTCAATGCTTAAATCAATTCCCTTGGGTTCACCAATTCCTTTGGTTTATAATTTTTTGGGTAATGGTTTTCCCTTGGGTTCACCAATTCCTTTGGTTTATAATATTAAACCCTTGGGTTTTATTATTCTCTATTGTTTTTAATATGAATAATCGATCAATGTCATCCATGATCAATAGATACGGAAAATATTGTCTCAATATGAAAATCACACCCATTGCCCGACCATGGTCATAGTTGGTCCAACATCGCATTGTGACAACAATTGTCTCAATGTTTAAATCAATTCCCTTGGGTTCACCAATTCCTTTGGTTTATAATATTAAACCCTTGGGTTTATTAGTTTTTTGGTTTGTAATATGAATAATCGAAACCGATGTCATCCTTGATCAAATTTCACATTAAAATGAGACATTTTCTCCACATGAAATCACCCATGTGGCATTGTGGTCATAGTTGGTCCAACGTCGCATTGTGACAACAATTGTCTCAATGTTTAAATCTATTCCCTTCGTTTCACCAATTCCTTTGGTTTATAATTTGTTGGGTAACGGTTTTCCCTTGGGTTCACTAATTCATTTGGTTTATAATATTAAATCATTGGGTTTATTAGTTATTTTCATTTACAACATGAATAATCGATCAATGTCATCCATGATCAAATTTCACATTCTAACAAATATTGTCTAAATATGAAAATCACCCATGGCCAACCATGGTGATAGTTGGTCCAACATCACATTGTGACAGCAATTGTCTCAATGTTTAAATCAATTCCCTTAGGTTCACGAATTCCTTTGGTTTATAATATTAAACCTTTGGGTTTATTAGATCTTTTGGTTTATAATATGAATAACAGATCAATGTCATCCATGATCAAATGTCACATTTTGACAAATATTGTCTCAATATGAAAATCACCCATGGCCAACCATGGTGATAGTTGGTCCAACATCACCTTTTGACAACAATTGTCTCAATGTTTAAATCAATTCCCTTGGATTCACCAATTCCTTTGGTTTATAATATTATTACTGGGTTTATTTGTTCTTTAGTTTATAATATGAATAATCGATCAATGTCATCCATGATCAAATGTCGCATTTCCCGACAAAATGTCTCAGCTCTAAGAAAATGCCCATAACAACCATGGTCATAGTTGGTCCAACATCGCACTGTGACAACAATTGTCTCAATGTTTAAATCAATTCCCTTGGGTTCACCAATTCCTTTGGTTTATAATTTGTTGGATAATGGTTTTCCCTTGGGTTCACCAATTCCTTTGGATTATAATATTAAACCCTTGGGTTTATTAGTTTTTTTGGTTTCTAATATGAATAATCGATTAATGTCATCCATGATCAAATGTCACATTCTCACAAACATTGTCTCAATATGAAAATCACCCATGGCCAACCATGGTCATAGTTGGTCCAACGTCGCATTGTGACAACAATTGTCTCAATGTTTCAATCAATTCCCTTGGGTTCACCAATTCCTTTCGTTTATAATATTAAACCCTTGGTTTTATTAGTTCTTTTGGTTTATAATATGAATAATCGATCAATGTCATCCATGATCAAATGTCACATTCTGACAAATATTGTGTCAATATGAAAATGACTGGCCAACCATGGTCATAGTTGGTCCAATGTTGCATTGTGACAACAATTATCTCAATGTTTAAATAAATTCCCTTGGGTTCACCAAATCCTTTGGTTTATAATATTGAACCCTTGGGTTTATTAGTTCTTTTGGTTTATAATATGAATAATCGATCAATGTCATCCAGGATCAAATGTCACATTCTGACAAATATTATCTTAATATGAAAATCACCCATGGCCAACCATGGTCATAGTTGGTCCAACGTCGCACTGTGACAACAATTGTCTCAATGTTTAAATCAATTCCCTTGGGTTCACCAATTCCTTTGGTTTATAATATGAATAATCGATCAATGTCATCCATGATCAAATGTCACATTCTGGTAAATATTGTCTCAATATGAAAATCACCCATGGCCAACCATGGTCATAGTTGGTCCAACGTCACATTGTGACAACAATTGTCTCAATGTTTAAATCAATTTCCTTGGGTTCATCAATTCATTTGGTTTATAATATGAATAATCGATCAATGTCATCCATGATAAAATGTCACATTGTGACAAACATTGTCTCAATATGAAAATCACCCATCACCAACCATGGTCATAGTTGGTCCAACGTCGCATTGTGACAACAATTGTCTCAATGTTTAAATCAATTCCCTTGGGTTCACCAATTCCTTTGGTTTATAATTTGTTGGGTCATGGTTTTCCCTTGGGTTCACCAATTCCTTTGGTTTATAATATTAAACCCTTGGGTTTATTAGTTCTTTTGGTTTATAATATGAATAATCGATCAATGTCATCCATGATCAAATGTCACATTCTGACAAGCATTGTCTCAATATGAAAATCACCCATGGCCAACCATGGTCATAGTTGGTCCAACGTCACATTGTGACAACAATTTTCTCAACGTTTAAATCAATTCCCGTGGGTTCACCAATTCCTTTGGTTTATAATTTGTTGGGTAATGGTTTTCCCTTGGGTTCACCAATTCATTTGGTTTATAATATTAAACACTTGAGTTTATTAGTTCTTTTGGTTTATAATATGAATAATCGAGAAATGTCATCCATGATCAAAAGTCACATTCTGAAAAATATTTTCTCAATATGAAAATCACCCATGGCCAACCATGGTCATAGTTGGTCCAACGTCACATTGTGACAACAATTGTCTCAATGTTTAAATCAATTCCCTTTGGTTCACCAATTCCTTTGGTTTATAATTTGTTGGGTAATGGTTTTCCCTTGGGTTCACCAATTCCTTTGGTTTATAATATTAAACCCTTGGGTTTATTAGTTATTTTGGTTTGTAATATGAATAATTGATCAATTTCATCCATGATCAAATGTTACATTCTAACAAATATTGTCTCAATATGAAAATCACCCATGGCCAACCCTGGTCATAGTTGGTCCAACGACGCATTGTGATAACAATTGTCTCAATGTTTAAATCAATTACCTTGGGTTCACCAATTCCTTTGGTTTATAATTTGTTGGGTAATGGTTTTCCCTTGGGTTCACCAATTCCTTTGGTTTATAATATTAAACTCTTGGGTTTTATTAATCTCTATTGTTTTTAATATTTCCCTTAGCCTTATTGATCCCTTAGGTTTTTAATATCTATCCCTTGGGTTCACTGATTCCTTTGGTTTATAATATTAAACCCTTGAGTTTATTAGTTCTTTTGATTTGTAATGTTAATCACACATTCGGTTTATTACTCTCTCGAGTTTAAAATATTAATTCTTAGGGTTTGTTAATTTCTTAGATTTTTTAGTTTAAAATATTAATTCTTAGTGTTTATTAATCTCTATTGTTTTTAATATTCATCCATTAGGTTTATAATATTTATCCCTTGGGTTCGCTGATTCCTTTGGTTTATAATATTAAACCCTTGGGTCTATTAGTTCTTTTGGCTTATAATGTTAACAATCCCGTTGGTTTATTAATATCTTATGTTTAAAATACCGATTCTTATGGATTATTAATTTATTAGGTTTTTTAGTTTAAAATATCAATTCTTACGGTTTATTAATCTCTTGTGTTTTTAATATTGATCCCTTATGTTTATACTATTTATCCCTTGAGTTCACCAATTCCTTTGGTTTATAATATTTAAACCTTTGGTTTATGATGACATTGGGTTTGTATTATTAATTATCCCTTGGGTTTATTAATATCTTAAGTTTAAAATATTAATTGTTAGGGTTTATTAATCTCTTAAGTTTTTTGTTTTTAAATATTGTTTCATATGCTTTATTACTTTCTTGAGTTTAATACATTAATTCTTAAAGTTTATTACTTTCATATGTGTTTGGCTTTAATATTATTAATATATTAATATATATTATTAATAAATATTATAATATTTATTAATATTCTAATATTTATTAATAATATTCTAATATTGTTAATATATATTATTAATAATATAACCAACTATGATATAATATATATTAATATATATTATTAACATATTATTAGTTTTTTTGGTTTATTAATAATATAACCATCTATGATACTAATATATCAATAAATATTATAATATTATTTATCATTAATATATATTATTATTAAATATTATAATATTATTAATATATCAATATTTATTATTATTATTATTATATTAATAAATATTATTAATATGTATTATATATATTTCAAGTTAATATAATAATATTATTATATATAATATTTATTGATATATAAATTAATGTGCTGGGTAGTGGATATAGGCTTATCGGCATATATCAACCACATTGGTGAATGTGTTTGTAAATCTATATTCGGCATATATCAACCACATTAGTAAATATAATGTGGTTGTGCTAGTTTTAATCTAAACACATACTCTTAACCATTAAGCGCACTCAAACTGTACTACATATCAACATCCTTAAGCTAAAATAAATCATAAATATGATTTTGTGATTGATTGGTTCTGCTTTGCCGGCTAATAAATCATAGATATGCTTTTGTGAATGATTGGTTCTGCTTTTTCCGACGAGCATGTATCCATTTAACTCCAAACCACCCATACAACCTGAACCGATAATGCAGAAGGGTAAAACCATTCTGGACAAATATTGTCATGGACAAATATTTTTCATGCAAATGGTAAACCATTCCGCACCACAAATCATACCAACGGCCTTCTCTTTATGAGTGATATGTTTCCAACATAGTGAACATCTCACGATTTCTAGCCTGCAGACACTGGACAAACCTGATTACTGTTCAGTGTTGGAGCTGTGGAGTCACAGGAACTGAGTTGTTTTGTGTGAAAATGGAGAAAAAAAATCCTCACGTAGCGATGTTCCCATCTGTAGCTGGAATCGGGCACATCATTCCCTTCTGTGAGTTTGCAAAGCTGTTGGCATCTCTCCATGGTTTCGCCATAACTTTCATAACCGCGAAATTCATGGTCACATCTGCTCAGATTGCTTATACACAGTCTTTGGCATCTTCAGGTTTGGACATCCGCTTCATTGAGCTACCACAAGTGGAGATGAATCCTGAAGACATGAATGGACATCCCTTAATCTTGATTTTCCATTTCTTGAAGAAGTGCAAAGGCTCAGTCAAGCATATTCTCAGGAACCTATTGAACCATTCATTTAACCACATAAGTGCTTTCATCACCGATTTGTTCTGCGCCGCCATGGTTGAGGTTTGTACTAGTCTTCACATACCCAGCTTGGGTATGTTCTTTGCACTACGTCTGCCTCTAATCTTTCTCTCATGCTCTACCATCCCACAGTGGATGCCGAGATGAAGGAGTGTTTGAAGGATTTGGATGGCTCTGTTAAGGTACCTGGATTTCCATCCTTACATGCAGTTGAGTTCCTTGACCCAATGCTGGACAGGTCTAATCCGCTTTATCACCTTTTCCTCCGAAATTCATATCGCATGTTTAAAGCGGACAGGATTCTGATAAACACATTTGAGGATGTGGAGAGCAAGATCATTCAAGAACTCGTCAATGGAGATATTCTCCCGAGCGTTGATGGAATTCGCATGCCCTCGATACATGCTGTCGGGCCGCTCATTGCTCCCCCGAAACCCATTCTCGAGGATCCTAGTGGTTCCCTGCAATGGTTGGATAACCAGCCAGCCTCTTCTATTATTCTCGTTTCCTTCGGAAGTGTGAATTTCCTTTCGGGCGAGCAGATCGTGGAGCTTGCCTTGGGAATGGAAGGCAGCGGGCATCGTTTCCTATGGGTTCTCTGCAATCATCCTTCCAATCCAGACGTATCTGCGCTGCTCCCCCTGGGTTTCGAACAACGGACCAAAGATCGTGGTCTCGTGGTTACCTCATGGGCTCCGCAGGTTTCCATCCTTGCACACCCATCAACCAGAGGTTTTTTAAGTCACTGCGGTTGGAACTCGGTGTTGGAGAGCATTTGGTTTGGAGTTCCCATTATCGCTTGGCCCCTCCAAGCGGAACAAAGGCCGGTCGGTTACTTTCTGGTGATGATACTAAAATAGCGGTGGGATTGCAGAAGCGAAAAGATGGGATTGTAACGAAAGAGGAAGTGGAGAAAGCGGCGAGGGAATTGATGGAAGGAGAGAATGAGAAGAAGAGGCGGGTGAGAGCGAAAGAATTGGAGGAGTGTGCGAAAGCAGCTCTGGAAGAAGGTGGAAGTTCATCCCAGGCACTCGTAGAGGTGGTGGCTCTCTGGAAGGAAAATTCGTGTGTGCAGTAAAACCCTCCAGATTGGATGAAATTCAACCTTCTACCAGAGCACAGTCCTTCAACACCCTCTAATGCCCCCTATAATACCAAACGAAACGTGAAGACCAGACTGCTTGATGCTTATATGCAGTCTTCCAGTTCGTCCTCTAGTTCTAAATCAGGTAAGAAGTCGTTGTTTGTTGATGCTTCTTACGAAAGAAACACACACAGTTATCTCCAACAACAACAGGATTGCAAAGTTCACACACTCACTTTGGGGGAGGTGAGTAAGGAGATACACTGCATGAAATCAGAAATTTCTGCCTTGAAACAGCAAATTTCAGAACTTGAAAAAGGTAAACAAGCCACAACCTCTCCTGTTTCCACTCCAGTTTATTCAGGCAGAAAGGTAAGTTATACTCTGCATAATGCTCCTAAATACACAGAAGAAGTTGAGATTGCAGAAGGACATCCTGATCCTCATGTTGGTTTCAGAGAAATGCAATTGCTTGCTATCCAATACCAACAACATCATGTTGAAATTAATGTTTGCATAAAAGGAAAGATGTTTAAATTGGTAGCATTGCTTGATTCACGGTCAGATGTAAATATTTTTTCCAAAAAGGTTGTTCCAGCTCAGTATTGGGTTACTGCTACTCGCAAGCTGACAGGGCTGGGAAAAATCACTCTTGAGTACGAAGTACCCAAAGCTGCAGTCTATTTTGATACACATTGTGTCAAAATAAAATTTGTTGTTGGTGATATACCAGTTGACTGTATTCTTGGCATTGTGTTCTTAGCTGCAGTTGAGCCTCATGGTTCAATGAGATTTCCCAATAAAAAGGCTGGCTACTTCATCATTGTGTCTACATCAGACATAAAGGGTAAGAGAATAAATCTGCCATATGTTTCTAATACCCGTGTTTCCACTATGGTGCAAGCCATGCAAGAAGACTTGCAAAAAGCAGAAAATAGTTTATCAGAACTCAAAGAATATAAGAGCATCCTCAGCATTGAACAACAATTGAGTTCTCCAACAGTTCAGAAACAAATTTTTGAACTACAAAACCAATTTGAAGACCAGTGCTATTCTGAAGAACCAAATGCATTCTGCCACCGGAAGCAGCACTGTGTTGAGCTACCCTACAAAGAAGATTATGTGGGTAAGCCTTGAAAATCCAGAGCCATTCCTATGAATAAAGAATATCGCAGGCTCTGTGAAAAGGAGATAAATCAGCTTCTTGACAGAAAGCTGATTAGGGAGTCTAGCAACCCTTGGAACTGCTATGGCTTCTATGTTAACAAAAGGAGTGAACAGATTCGAGGCATTCCTAGACTGGTTATCAACTACAAGCCTCTGAATACTGTACTAGCTGACGATACCTACCCAATTCCTCACAAAGGAGATCTGCTCAGTAGGATCGCTGGAGCCAAAATATTTTCCAAGTTCGACCTCAAATCAGGATTCTGGCAAGTGGCCATTGCAAAGAAAGACAAGTTCAAAATAGCTTTGAGTGTCCCTGTAGGCCATTATGAATGGAACGTGATGCCTTTAGGCCTCAAGCATGCACCTTCTGAGTTTCAGAAGGTAATGGATTATGTTTTTAAGCCGTATGCCGAATGGTTGTTAGCATATATAGATGATATCCTGATATTTTCTAAAAATCTTCAAGACCATTTTAGACACTTAAAGATTTTCATGAGATTGGTCAAGAAGAATGGATTGGTCTTGAGCAAAAAGAAAATGGAGCTCTTCAAGACCAAAATAAAATTCCTTGGGCACACAATTGAAAATGGCCAAATTTCTCTCCAATCACATGCCTTAGAATTTGCAGACAAGTTTCCTGATGAGATTATAGATAAGACACAGCTGCAAAGATTCTTAGGTTGTCTTAATTATGTGAGAAATTTTTATCCTTCTTGTGCCATTGATAGATCTCTACTAAACCAGAGACTAAGAAAGAATCCTCAGCCTTGGACAGAAGAGAATTCTGAAGCAGTAAGACAAATCAAGGCTAAGGTTAGAAATCTCCCTATTCTCTATGTTGCAGAAGATGCATTTTTTAAGATTTTTGAATCCGACGCCAGCAACATCGGTTGGGGAGGTGTGTTGAAGCAAAGACCAAATGAAAAAAGCAGCAAAAAGGAAGAACAAGTTGTACAATACGCCTCAGGTGTGTGGAGCAAAGCTAAAAATAATTACTCCACCATTGAGCAGGAGGTAAAAGAAGCTTGGAATTGTATCTGTAATTTTTCAATTCATTTGGTTAACAAATATTTTCTACTAAGAACAGATGCGCAAGCTTTGGCAAAATTTTTAACCAAGACTATTAAAAATCCTGAAGATGCCAAGTTTGCAAGATGGCGGGCTCTATTCACCAACTTTGATTTCAAAGTTGAGCATATCAAAGGTATTCATAACTGTCTACCTGATTTTCTTAGTAGAGAATATATCCAGCAGTAAGAACAACATGATGACCCAGATGAAGAGGAAGAAATACATGTAATGGTTATCATTACAGAATGGGACCAAGCCCATCAAAGAGAAACACTCAGATCCATATCGGATGATGAATCATGGGCAGTCTACAGAAAGAAGTGGAGACCCACGTGGCAACTCCGCAATACCCAGATATTAGATGCTGATCTACAAAGCCATTCAGATATCCAGCATCTGGTTCTAGAGAGAAGAGTACATCCAAAAGGGAACAAATGGATTCATGATATGATGTACTCCACCAGCATGACAGCTTCACATGAAGCTGAAAGATCTTTATCTGAAGATTTTTGTGATCTCGTTGTTATTTGTACTGGCGGTAGCGATAGAACAAGAATCTACTACAAATCTTATACAATCAATAGAACACGGTGTCCTAGCTAGAATAATACAAAAAGATTCCAAACATGGCCAGGTAATAACCCTGATCTCATTTTTCCTGACACTGTGTACAATTTTGCAGGTTATAAGAAGCATTGTTAGAATCTACTGAACAAAGATGGTCGTAATGAAACTCATTATACTAAGCTAAAGTTCGGACCAACCTAGATAAATCATGCGGGTCAGAGTCCTCCATGGTTAGAAGACTGGTGGTTTATGTATGGCTTGAGTGCTTATAGTATGGATCCATATTTCTATGAATCCTACTTTCAAAACCGGTGTAACACATGTCTAGAAAGTTCGATAAGAGAATGTTTCCATACTCCTTGTCAAACAGTCAGAGATATGGGCCAACTAGAATACAGATTGATTAATTCAGTCTTTGAATTTCAAAAAAGTATGCATCTTCAGTGGCTCGTATTAACTAAGATAAAACATTAGATAATCTTAAACAAGCCTATGATAGTCCACCGGATATACACAAAAGCTTGGGATGATCATATCTACCCAAATATTAGATTCCCGGACATCAAAATCCTAGAAGATCCTACAGAATCCAGTACAAGCGGTTCACATGGGCTCCGCTAAAACAAAAGTATCCATTGTGTTTGTACACCCAGTCACGGGTTCACAGTGACAGGTCTTTTCCCGAGGGCTTTTTACCTATTCAAAAAATCATCCTCTGTGTAAACAATAATGATGTTTTCTCATGAGCCTTGTACATAAAAGGTATCCACTATGTATAGCACACACCATCACATGCATCTGTCAGAAGGACGGAATCTCTGCGCGGATGTCACTTCGGTGTTACTCGAAAGCAATGATTTCCCTTCTAACCATTGTCCCCCCTCATTCCCTATATAAGGAGGGTAAGGCTCATTCTTCAGCATTCACATTCGGGTATTTGCATTAGGAGAGTCTAGAGTCATTTGTGTTTTGAGTCTGAGTCTGAGCTCCCTGCTCTGCATCTGCGAGAAGTTTCTCGATCTGCTTGCATCACGGTGCTAAGTCTCAAAAGTCCTTAGGTGATCTGAGAAGCCTGTGTGTCTATGTGCTTGGCATAGGCAAGAAACTAACGTGGCCAGATCAATAGATCAAGTCTTTTCTTTGTTTGGTGTGTTTATTAAACTCTGAGACAGAGTCTGCAACTGGCCAAGTAGCCTCCAGTATTGCTCGCTCATCCATTGAGTAGCAAACACTGGTAAATGCCATTGCAGTCAATCTCTAGAAAGAGATCGAACTGAGTCCTATAATATGATCTCTGATGTAATATCATTTTGAATCAATAAAGAGAGAAATTTTATGTTCCGCATTCTAAGAACTGTAACTCTGAGCTTTATGAATGGCCACTGAGGTAGTATTGTTTTCTTAGTAATTTCGTCGAAATTTCGCCAGAGGTTCACCAAATCTCGAAGGGACGTGGAGTAGGCCGTTAAAAGGCGAAGGGAAGCCGCAGAAAAGGCCGAAAGAGGCGTGAAAGAGAAAGTAGGTTCGTGTATGGGTTCACATATGGAACTCTAAGAAACAAGAAGAAACTCAGTGAACCAGCCAGCTTGTTGAGCTGTTTGCAGCGCAAACCTGTGACAGAGGTCCCTGCAGTAAAATTGGTATCAGAGCCAGAGCGTCTGGTTCTTGAAAAGGTCAGCTCTTAGATCATACTCTCTTTATTTTCTGAAAATAAAATGGACTCATTCAGAAAGTCAGTCTTGTTTAGAGAGTTAGAGGAAGGTGAAAAATCTGAACAAAATCCCCTCAGAGACATGTTTTCTAGTAGTAGTATTCGAGTAATAAATGAGTCAGAATTATTGTATGAAGAAGCAGAGCCACAGGCTCAATGGGTTCTACCAAAGATATATGCATCTGAGGTTTATGTAGATTTGGGAGTGTGGCATCTCAAAGCTGCCACTAGAATACCTATTAAAGAATCCATAAGTTCCATTGAAGAAAATTCTGACTGTGTACAGACCATTCCGCTTTTAGATCCCAAAAATCTCCAAGAAGAAGCACAGAAAATAGGAACCAAGTTCCTACATCTTGGATTTATTCGGGTAGGAATCCATGCCTTGACCCATCAGGTTCTTGATACTTATGTGTTAGCCACTGTCCGAGATCTAACACAAAATAAGTATACTGATTCCTTAATTGGAGGTATTGTTGCACCCCTGTCAAATGGACCAGTCTGGTTTGACTGTTATCCTAACTTCTCTGTGTCTGTATATGATGAAACACTGGTTGATATTCTTCAGTTGCAAATCCATACAAGTGGATTTGATATCAGGCGAAAGAGACAGAATATCTCCATATAGACTAGAGAATGTTTCCGTCATACCAGTACTCTTTTCCCTGCAGCCCTCCATGCCCCTAGCAGAGATTCAAAAACAAGTGTTGTAGTCATGACAGATCCAAAGAACCAGAAAGTTGAGCATCAAGCTATTAAATGGGCAGATCTCACCTTTCCTGAACATTGGGTCGTGTCTAACCCAAAGCCCATCTCTGCCAAGAACATCACTTCTGCAAATATTGTTGAAAATCAATCCTCTGTCGTCTTGTCATTCCCAAGAAGGTCTACCATAGATAGACGCAGGATTGAAGCAGAATGCAAAAAGTCACCATTGTATATATCACCTGAAGTTTCAGATACTAGTTGTTCTAGTCTTGTAAATACTTTTTGTCAGCATACAACATTGTTTGAGTTTGCTCAAATTGTAAATTTTCAGCCACTCAAAGTTGACTGTCCACAATGCCATCAGTCTGTCAATCTTAAGCATCTTGCAGAAATGGTCATTAGACATCAAAACCATAATCCTAGAACGGGTGAAGCTCCTCCTTCCACATCAGTCACCCCTTGTCCAAATCCCAAATGTTCTGATATACCTTTTCCTCATGAAGACGAATATGTCCTCATGATGCATTTAGTGCCATCCCTACAAGATGAAGATCCCAGACTCACAGAGATGTTTATGAATATGCAATCTCCTAAGGATAAGCATGGCATAGGATTTTACAGTAAAAAATATTCATTGATTTCTGAGTGTAGATTTAAATATCTGCCAGAAGATATAAAGAGACCATATGTTCCAAAAATTCAAAAGTTTTATACATTGATGGATGGTTGTCAAAAACATTAGATCCCAGAAAAATGGATGAAACAAATGTTGAATTGGGATCTCTTCACTCATCTAGAAGCCGATGCTTTTTGATCTTCACATTCTTTAGAGGAGAAGAAAAATTTAGCCTCACAATGGAAAGATTACATGAATCAAAGAAATACTTGGATTTCCTTTTATTCTTGGCTAGATAATAAAAAGTCAAATGTTGTTTTGATGACTGACTCTGCATCCTCCTCTGGTCACTCATGGACAACTGTTGATGGTAGTAAGGTAGAGACTTCTACCAGTTTTCCTCATTTCAAAGGAATTGTCCTAGGAGAAGGGCAAAACTCAGCTAATGCATATCCCCTTGTACAGAAAGAAAATCTTGTTGGGATTGAAAGGAGAGTCCAAACAGCCAGTGAGCAAATAAATTGGACAAATACTACCATTATTGGTCTGGAGAAGAATATGGCAAAAGCTGTCTCAGTAAAAGAACAGATAGACAGGCTTCAAGTGTCTATCAATGATGTAAATAGTGTTTTAAATTATGTACAGTATAATGCTTTAGTTTCAAAAGATTTTTGTTTGCAATCTTTGAAAAAGATTGATGAAGTAGAGACTTGTATAATAGAAAATTTTGTCTCTACACGGAATTTAATTTCAAATTTGTCTGAGAAGATTGATAAAATAGAAAAGAAGAAAAAAGACAAGCCTGTCCCTTCTTCTTTCCTCCATAGAGGAAAAGCTGTGTCCTTCCAAAAGACAGTTGATAGATTTCCTAGGCTTTTCCCAAAAGAGTCTGCTCCTGAGTCTCCAAAAGAAAAAGTTACTATTGCCTCTTTGTTTGAAGAACCTGAGCCTGAAAGTCATGTCCTTCCTGTATATGAACCTTTAGCAACTCAGTATACGAGATATTCCCCTCCTAATATTAATGGCCTTGGAAAGATTACTCCAAGAGAAATATTCTTTGATCACAGTCACAAAGAATGGAACATTGATAATTTGTCATCAGCACAGATAAAACAAACTCTGGATCGAATGATCACAGAATATAAGTTGATGTGCATAGAGGGAAAATCTGAATTTGAGGCATGTAAAACTCTAATTCCATGCTTTACAGGAACTCTAGCCAGATGGTGGGAACTAGAGTCCTCTCCCGCACTAATAAAGAAGATGGAAGAAGAAGTGCTAAAAGATGAAAATGGAGACATAGAATTTCATCCTGATGGCAGACCCATCAATAACATGATCGGTGCTCTCACAAAATTGATACAACAAAATTTCTGTGGAGATGAACCAGCCATCTCAGATCAAAATGAATTGATACTGATGAATTTGAAATGTCTAAATATCAATCAGTATGAGGATTTTCACTGGGATTGGATTCAAAGAATATTCCTGGTAAAGGACCCTAAGAATCTGCTTTGGAAGCAGGTTTACCTTGCAGTATTACCTTCCAAGCTTGTAGATATTTTGAAGTTGCAGGAAGCATTCCAGATGCCACTGGAAACATATTTGTGGGGTCAGATGTACAGTATTATTACTAAATTTTTGATTACTCTGTGTACCAGCTCAAAAATAAATAAGTCTATAGACAAGTTAAATAGGCTTCCTGGTACAAAGTCATTTTGCAGTAAGTATGGCATTACAGTAGATGATCCCTTGGTGAGAAAAAGAAAGTCTAAGAAAAAGGCTAAGAATACTTACAAAAGAATTCAACCTTATACTTACCACATGAGCACCAAGAATATTTCTGAGCTTAAGTCTCATAAGCCCAGAAGAAAGCCATACCAACGGCCTTCCAGAAAGGGATATTATAAATATGTCCCAAAAACTCATTATTATGATGTTTTTGATATTCGTCCTAAAGATCGCAAATTAGAAAGGATGAAAGAGATTACTTGTTGGATTTGTGGAAAAACAGGACATACTTCCAATTTGTGTCCTAAGGCCAGAGAGTCTAGAAAAAATCTGGGCAAGAAATCATAGCAGCAATATAAAGGTAAAGGCCAAACTTCCACAGTCAAATCAGACTGCAGTCACGTTTCGTTTGGTAGTATAGGGGGCATTAGAGGGTGTTGAAGGACTGTGCTCTGGCAGAAGGTTAAAGCTCATCCAGGCTTTGGCAGAGCTGGTGGCTCTTTAGAAGGCAAATGTGCGTGTGCACTAAAGCCCTCTTACGTTCCATTCCGTTTGTCAGACGTATAGGGTGCTTGTTAATATAGGTGAGCTTTATTTTCTATTTTATTGGCCATTATATGTTTTATTGGCTATTAAATGTTGTTGGTATATATGATTTGTTATTGGATTTAAATCCAACAGTGGAAAAAATATGCCCAACGGCATTTAATGGCCAATACACCAAAAAATAAGTTTTTCCCTGGGAGCATTAGAGGTGCCTCTTTATTTCTGAAGATGTGTCTTTTGAATTATGACGTTATCATTGTTTGTTGGGTGGATAGTCCTTATTTTTTTTGGTGAATCATTCTTTATTGAATGTGATTGGTTAATATTTTTTTTTCATTCAATAAAATTATAGTTATAAATGAAAAATTGTTAGATAAAATTATCGTTAAGTGTTCTAAATGAAATAGAGTTATATATATATAAATGAAAAAGTGTTAAATAAAATTACTGTTATAAATTTAAATAAAGGTGTTGTAAATAAAATAGGTATTATATATGTGTGTGTGAGAGATGGTATGTGACAGTGGTTATTGTCTCTTAAGATTAATGAAATTTATCTGGCATTAAGATATATCTTTTATATGTATATATATATATATATATATATATATATATATATATATATATATATATTTTGATGGTTATCGTTACTTAAGATTAATGAAATTTATCTAGCATTAAGATATATCTTTTATATGTATATATATATTTTTACATTTACTTAATATAATCATAAAATTATTATGTGAATTATCAAATAAGAAATGATATCTTATTTTTATATCAATCATATTTTTAATATAATAATTGTATTAATATCAATGTTCTCATAAAATTTATTTTTATGATTGATTGATTGATTGCATTAATGTTATAACATTTTTATTTTATTAAAAAACAAATTTAATTTGCATTAATCTATAAGTGTGGGTTCTAATAATTTATTGCTTAAAATTCACTTGGCACATTTATATAGAGAAAGTTCTTTATATTTGATATGAGGAATATATATAATTTTTCTTTAGAGGGACTTATATATATATATATATATATATATATATATATATATATATATATATATATGGTTTGGTAAGTTACTCCTTACACAACAAGGTTTGAAGCCATTACAAATGATAGAATGCATAAATGAATAAATAAGTGTTCAAAGTGTCTTATTAATAGTGAAATACATATGTGACCTTTGGATTTAACGTCGAAGTTTTCTTGGACTCCCAATTACTATTTGTATTCCCTCGAGACTCTTCATATTCTCTCTCAAGTGAATATCACAAATCACCACAACCCTTATGAATTAGGTTTCTAACATTCCCCCTTATTTTGAAGGATTTATGTGCGTCCAAGTAGAGATATTCAATCAAGAAGTTCACAACTACTAATAGTTGAATATCATCTCTAAACATTATGGCTCAGGATGACTACAAACCCAATGGCTAGCAAAAGTTGATATCTTATATTAAATGATGGTTTAGGAAGACTAGAAACTATATAACTCACCTTTAAGGCTCAATTTCTCTAGGAAAAACTCACAATTTGGCTATATGTTAATGTTTTATTTTGATTGGAAGTGCTCACAAATGGTGATTTGAAGATAACCATAACCTCATGTCTCAATAGTTCCTAGAACATACCTAGAACATTTCCTAATTTAATTAGAAATTTATGTTTTCTACTAATTGGAAGTTTTCTCAAATGGTAGTTTGGAAATGACCACAAAATTTTGGTGGTTTGAAGATGAGAGCAAATTACTGTTGAGAAGAAGCTAAAATTATTCTACTAAATGGGCGTTTAGGAAATACCAAAAATATAATTACTTTCATGGCTCTAACTTTAGGTAATAGTTGTATGTTTGACTCTGTCTTGAGCCTTTGGATTCAATTGTTGCTCAGGATCACTTGTTTTTGCTAAGTTGGTAGGCCTTTGAAACTTGAATTTTTTACTTTTGATCATTGATATTACTCCCTCCCACCATATTCATGGTGAGAAGAGAGAAATGTTTTGATAAAGCCCAAAAGTATGAAGATAAAAAACTCTAATACTACATGTGGCCAACTCAATGAGGATGTTATCTTATACTTAAAATGCACCCATTTACAATGTAATTCATTTCTAAAAAGTACAGATAAACTAACAAAAATACTATTTGCAAGTTACCAATATTCTTGATTCTAGAAGCAAATATATACACATGTGGAACCGTTGTCAAAATACATTGCTATTGAAATATGGATTTGTATTATGTATTTTCTCATACATTCTCTTGGTATCCTCATTTTATACATCAAAACATTACTTCATGCATGCAAGAACAAATAACACAAATCATTCTTTCTTGCTATGCATACCCATTACAAATGTAATATCCCAAAAGGGACAATGCAGTCATACTGAAACATAATATAAGAATTGCAACAAAGTAAACAAAAAATCTAAATACACATCAAAATGCACAGAAATAGCTGAGCCATTTTATTATATAGGAGGTGAAAAAGCAAGTACAAAAGTGCTCAAAATATGAGACACTCAAGCCAAGGGATGCCTTGGAATGACCCTGCAACAATCCCACAAGAGGGACTGCGTAACTGTTGGAAGGTAAATTGCGCTGTCCCTACTGCAACTGTTGGGACTGCAACTGCCTAAAAGATAGAAATTTAGATCTAGGTAGAATGGGAGCTTCAATGATGCAAAAATTGTAGATCAGGGCTCAATGATGGATTCCCAAGATAACCCACAAAGGGTTTCTCAGATCTGTCAATATAAGAAAACCACCCTCTTAGGGCTTCACATATATGTTGTTGGGAATGCACATTTGAAGATAGGTCTGATGATATGATGGTTGCAATGATTCACAATCAGATCTATGAAAGGAGGGTTGACCCTTCCACTAGATCCATGGCCTAAAAGGTCAAGATCTAGCTCGTCCAATCTCCTCCACTGAAAATAGTTGTTGGATGAACAACAACTCCAAAAAACTCCGCTGTCAGAGAGGGAGGCTCAATAGCCTACTGCTAGATATGTCAAATTAGCTCCTAAATGATGGAAAAAATAGATCCAATGTGAGGAGATGATCCCTCACAAGATTTCCAGCTGAAATACTAGAAACTTCCTTCCTCCAATAGATCTACAGGACTGGACTACGAAATCCTTGAAGGGACTGCTGCTGCATGGAGGTAAAACCTAATGGCCAGAATGTCAGATGTAGATCTACTGCTCCTGAAAGGCTAAATGTGAAGAAAAATGTGGCAAGGAAAATTTTAGGGGCTAATATTTTCAGGTGGGCTAATTTTCCATTCTTTTTCAAAAAACAAGATTCACCAATTTCCATTTTTTTTCTAAAATTATTCCCCCAAATTTTATAGTACACCATTATTCTACCTTAAAAATTGCAAAAATATTAGATTAATTAATAGAAAATCATTGGAAATGTAAATATTTCTACAAAAATATCACCAAATTTTTTACAATTTGCATATTAGGGACTAGTAATATTCGCCAAGGTTTCCAAACATTGAGATAAACTTATATACTTAAAATTTTCCCTACAAAGTGGTAGGATGAATCCTCCACCGGTTTCCTAGCCGAATGCTAGAAACAACCTCCTGAAGATGGCACCAATGCCTGATAAGGAACGTAGTACAATCCTCTTCCTTAGAGATCACTCAAAGAGAGAGGTGGGATTCCCGCTGGGGAACACCCTGTGCTAAACGACACTACAAACTCTGCTATACAGCCCAAGCCTGCATAGAAATTTCCTAAGAAAAATCTAGATCTAAACATATCAATAAATGAATAATCCAAATCAAGCCCTCCAATGTGCCTTCACCTTCATTATATAGATATGAGCCTTCCATAGCCCAGGCCCACTCCAAAACTGCACTATACATGTGGACATAAGTCTCCATGGTTGACTGCGATATTTCTCCATGTCCTCCATCATGTTCACATGGGGTTATCACCCTCTCCATCATGTGTGCATTAAATGCACCACTTCCTCCATTATCTTTATCATAAGTGCTTTATGATCTTCTTTGAATGCACTATGATCTCAGTTGAACTTATCAAATATCCTCATGATTTTGCATTTAAAATCCATGATCTTATTTCACTGTTTCATCCTCCATAATCTATCTCATAAATGAGACATGATATCCATTAATGGAGCTTCTCCAGTACTCCATGATTTTAGATCTAGATCTAGAATATCCACATACACATATTAAAAAGTGGATTTTATTCATCTTTGAGGATTATGGGTCCCTCCACCCTTTTATTTACTTAATTAATTAAGTTTATTAAGAACTCTAATATTCCAAATATCATTTGAAAATTTGGGAATATTATAGTCCTCCCCGTAAAAATGTTGCTTGTCCTCAAGCAACTGCAAAATTAGATGCTAGAGAAATATGTCCCCCTCCAGATGGCATCCACACAAGGAAGGTCTCCCCATTTGCTGCAATGAGTTATGTATGCCCAACACCAAAGTTTCCTCTCTAGAATGTCTAGAGTGATCTCTAACTGTGTAGCTAGATACCCCTCATCAATCATGAAGCTCCAAATGACAACCACATGCTGTCCAACACCCTCCACAATACATGAGATGCATAAAGATAGATGGTTCCTTCCACAAGAGGAAAGCTCAAACTCACAAATTATACCTCCATCCCATGCTACATGAAGTAAAGAGAAGCTTTTTGATGGGGCCCAGCCCTCAACCACAATTGCGCTCGCACAATTATTTAACAAAAACTTAAATGTAAATGTCAAACGCGACTTACAGCTTTCCAAGTCACTATTGCATTGATGGGTTAATAAATTTGGATGTCATACATTTGATTTTTTCTTTTTTGATTGCTTGGACATACTTGCAAATTTTAGTTGATTTGTTATAACTCCTATGCAAGTATGAGTCTGTCCTCGTGATCTGGCACGTTATTCAACACCTATTCCGACTTTCAAGCATTACTCTCGCGTTAAACAAAACATCTCCACTGTCTGTACTCAATTTCTCACTAACTGAGTTTTAGGAGAGGGTTTCCAGACTTCGACTGTTCCTTAGGGTTTCGTCAATGAGTTTCTTCAATTCTGTGTGGTAACCGTGTGTCTTGACCTCTGTCAAGATGGCCCTTCACTGCTTCTATTGTGTGGGTTATTTTGACAAGGGTTTCAACAAACCCTGCGGTGGCAAACAACGCCTCTTCATCGATTTGGTAATTCCGGTGCTAGATTTTTGTTGTATGCGTTCCAATTTCTCGTTCTAAGACTTTCGCCCTCTATATTTTAACTGTGAAATTGACTGTTTCCATTTACTATTGCAGGTTGGGGCCGCCAAGAATCCCTATGTTCACTTTCAGCTTCGAAAAACACAAGTAAACTCTCTTTCTTTGCTTTAAGCTTCTTCCACAATTGTATGAGGTTACTAACCGGTTCAGCTCCTTCGCGAGTAGGTTTTTTCAGTTCCAACTAGGGTTTTTCTTCTCCACTCGGCGCCCGGACTTTGCTGGTAAGTCACTCTGAAACCCTCCTTTCCATTTTTAACACTCGCTCTTGTCAATTTGTTTGAATGAAGACAAAATGCTACAGGGTTTGATTCTGAACAGTTTCTTGAATTTGCAGGTCCTCTCTAACTCGCAACACCTGGCCACTTCCCTCCTTCAGTTATCGAGGCCCTAAGGGTAGGGTCGTTTCCTTTGAGATACCTATGTAGTGCTAGGGTTTTGTATTTTTAAAAAGTCACTAGTCTTCGTGCCGTAGTTCTCGTTGATGGGTGTTATCGATGTATTCGAAAAAGAATGTTTTGCTTCCTGTATATTTATAGAACTGGAGTAGTGTATGGTTATTCGATCATATCAACTGTTCTTCAGTTTAGACAGATTCTTGCCCTCGTGGTTTTCACTTGTTCTGTTGGGGTTTCAAATTCGAACCCACGTCTGGCTGTATGCTAAGTTATCTTTTTAGACAATCTCTAAATGTTCTTTGAAATCTCTCTTTGTTTTAAATCTAGAAATACAAGAGAAGAAAAAATAAATTTGCTTCTGTGAATTTATGAGATTACCTAGCACCGTTCGTTAATTCTTACTGGTTCTGAATTGTTTGATATAGCGAAGCCAAACTATCTTTCTTGTGTAAACTCGTTATTGATTTCTGTAGCTCTGGTAATAATGTGAAAGTCCTTCCTACACCTGGGTGCAATTTGATTTTTCCAATTCGTATTTGTTTACATTCACAATCTATTAATATTGTGTACATAACAGCATGACAGTAAAGAATAATAGACAGTAAGAAAATAAAACATAATCTGGTTGCAGAATGCTTTAATCACAGTTGTTTATGTTGTTTTCAACTTTCGTTCTGTTCTTTTTCTTATTCTGATGGAAAAATCGAATCCTACAGAAAATATTTTTTTCCCTTTTGTATCATGGTAGGAAAAAAGTAGTTTCCAGTTTTTGAAACTTTCAACCATTTCGTTACAACAATATTCTTTGCCTATGTTCTTTTATAAATAGAACGAATTTGTAATATTAAATTAAAATGAAAAGAAAGTAGCTAATTAATCCTACAGAACTTAATCAGCTTCCTAATCCTAATGACAAATCTACTAAAATAAATTTAAAAGTTACAGGTTCAATGACCTGTCAGAAAAAAATGTAATAGTGAGACAAAAACCTATTCTTTTTGTCTACCCAGAGTTGGATGCTCCTGCATCAGGCTCCCGGGGTAACAAAAATTCATGGCTCTGTTCCATGAGATCTTCGACTGAGTGGCCTGCCTTCTGTATTTGCGTTGCGTTAAGTCACGAAATGTCCTCAATGGGACGGTTCTTCCACTTGACCAGGTATTGTAAATATTCCTTCCTGCGAGTGTGCTTGGCTACCTGTGTGTCGAAGATGCCCTCGATCTCAAGGGGTTGTGCCGTAGGCATTTGCCTCATCCAAGAACCATTGTTGAATTAGGTGTCCCGTTCTGGCCATGTTGCCCTGTCGTCTTCAGGACTGGCAGTATATGGAAACAGATCTGCCATATTAAATATGGGTGAAATGCCTATCCCTAGTGGCAGCTGTAATTCATAGGCATTCGCGGAAAATTTTTGAAGAATTTTGTAGGGGCCAATCTTCTTAAGCTTCAGTTTGTTATATTCTCCCTTAGGAAAATGTTCCTTGTGTAAGTGTGCAAGGCCTTCGTCCTCGACGTTAAATTGAACTTCCTGCCTTTTCAAATCTGCCCACTGCTTGTACTTTTGACTGTTGTCCTACAATTTTGACTTCACCTGCTCATGTAAATTGCTCATTGCTTGGGCGAAATATTCCCCATCAGCACTTCTTCTCTCAAGCTTTCCGAAATCCCGCAATTCATGCACTCCGTGAGGATGCATGCCATACAGAACCTGAAAAGGACTGTAACCTGTGCTGTGATTTGGCGAATCGTTATAAGAAAATTCCGCTTGAGCAAGTACACGATCCCACATCCATGAATTTTCACCAATCAAACTTCGTAGTAGGTTTCCTAAGCTCCTGTTTACCACTTCCGTTTGCCCGTCCGTCTGCAGGTGATAAGCGGAGCTGAAATTCAACTGAGTGTCCAACTTCTTCCACAGGGTACGCCAAAAATGTCCTGTGAACTTGACATCCCTGTCAGAAATAATGGACCTCGGCAAGCCATGCAATCTGACGATCTCTGTGAAAAACAAGTGTGCTATGTGAGTGGCATCACTAGTTTTCCAGCAGGATATAAAATGTGCCATTTTTTAGAATCTATCTACTACCACCATCACTGAATCAAAACCCCGTTGTGTTCTAGGCAGACCTAAGACAAAGTCCAAACTGACTGAGTCCCATGGTCTACTTGGAATAGGCAATGGCGTATAAAGTCCTGCATTCTGGCTGTAACCCTTCGCCAACTGACACATTTTACATCTGCTCACATATCTCTGCACGTCCCGTCATATCTTTGGCTAGTAATAAAAATGTCTGATCTGCGATAATGTCTTGTCTATGCCGAAATGTCCGGCTAGACCTCCACTGTGATTTTCCCGAATAATATTCTCCCTCATTGAACAATCAGGAATACGTAACTGTCCTCCCATAAATAAAAACCCTTCCTGTAAATTATAATCTAGCCATGGACTATTGTTTCTCAGCAAAGGATTTTGACAGGCTTCATAAGCCTCTTTAAAATCTGCGTCTGTCTGATACAAGTCCTTCAAATGCTCAAAATCCAGCATCTGTACCGTGCTTTCTTGTAGAAGCAAATTTATTCTACTCAACACATCTACCACCTTGTTGGCTTGTCCACTAATGTGTTTTAACACAAACGTAAAACTCTGCAAATACTCAACCCATTCTGCATGCTTATGGTTCAACTTATGCTGTTGCATAATATACTGTAATGCATAATTATAAAAAAATAAAACAAATTCATTACCTAGCAAATAATGTCTCCAATGCTTCAATGCTTGGACGACTGCATAGAATTCCTTGTCATAAGATGAGTATTTATGACTACTTTCGTTCAGCTTGTCACTGGAATAAGTGACTGGCCTGTCCTCCTGGCTAAGTACTACCCCAATGGCTGTACCGCTAGCATCACAATGAACTTGAAAAAAGGCAACCTTAAAATCGATCTCTCGGTGATCTTCTTCTTCAAAGTCTGAAAGCTTCTCTCTGCTGCTTCTGTCCAACAGAAAGGCTGATTTTCTTTTTTAATTGTATCCAACATAGGTGCGCAGATTCCACTAAAATCTCTGATAAAATTCCTGTAAAAACTTGCCAATCCATGAAAACTTTGAACCTCAAATAGATTCTTTGGGGATGGCCAACTAACTATAGCTGCAACCTTTTCTGGGTCCATCTTCAGCTCATTTTCTGCAATCAAAAAACCCATATAAACTAATTCCTTATGAAAAAAAGTACATTTCTTCAAATTTATCAGTAGCTTATTCTGCTGCAATTTCCTCAATACACTTCGAACATGTTGAAAGTGTTCTTCCTTCATCTTGCTGAAAATCAAAATATCATCTAAATAATCAATTACAAATTTCCCAATGAACTCTTTTAGCACTTCGTTCATTAGGCGCATAAATGTACTAGGGGCATTACTCAAATCGAATGGCATTACAAGCCACTCATACAACCCTTCATTTGTCTTGAATGTTGTCTTCCACACATCCCCTTCTCGAATTCGGATCTGGTGGTAACCACTCTTCATATCAATCTTTTAAAAATATGCTGCTCCACTCAAGCAATCCATCATGTCATCCATTCGTGGCAATGGGAACCTGTATCTGATGGTAATTTTATTTATAGTTCTTGAATCTGTACACATCCGCCACTCTCCCCCCTTTTTAGGGGCTAAAATTGTTGGGACTGCACAGGGGCTCATACTTTCCCTGATCAACCCTTTATCTAGCAATTCATGCACCTGCTTCCTAATCTCTTCATTGTCCTTAAGACTCATACGGTATGTTGCCTTGTTTGGCAGACTAGCTCCTGGTATAAAATTAATGCAATGACTGATGCTTCTCTTAGGAGGCAACTCATCTGGTAAATCATCCACTATGATATCTCCAAAATCTTGCAACATATCCTGGATTTCCTTTGGTAAATCTGTAATGTTTGTATGAAATATCACCGTCCTGGGCCTCCTTACAACAACAAACTTAATTTCATTATCTTCGATCTGTTTCAAGAATTCTTTTCCTCCCACCAATAATGCTTTGACTCCACTGGTCTCTTCTGTGTCTTCCTCCTTGATGGGTTCAAGCATATGCTTAATCCCATCTTTGAAAAACTTGTAACAGTTTGTCTTTCCATCGTGTACCACCTTCCTGTCATACTTCCAAGGTCTCCCTAACAAGATATGACACACGTACATTGGCATAATATCGTAAAAAATATTGTCCTTATACCTGCCAATATGGAACTCCACTTCACACGGTTCATCAGCTGACAACTGATGTCCCTTTTGTAACCACGATACTTTGTAAGGAGTGGGGTGTTTCAGCCTCTTTAGCCTCAACTTTTCCACCATTTCTGTGGCTACCAAATTGTCTGTACTTCCAATGTCAATTATCAGTTTGCAGCACTTACCGTGTGATTTGCAAACTGTCCGGAATAAGGCTTTTCTTTGGTCTGGTTCAACAACTTATTTTTCTGGTTTCAGCAACACTTTATTCGGCACCAAGGCCTCCCCTGTTTCAGGTGCATTCTCTACCTCTTGGGGTGGAGCCTCTGCTTCCTCCGTTTGGGCAACATATGCTCCTCTACCTCTTACTGGTTCACCCTTAGGACATTCATAAGACTTGTGCCCCCACTTATGGCACCTATAACACTGGACCGCTCCTCTGCCCCTACCATTACCTCTTCCACGCTGGTATGGTCGTCCCCCTCTAGTGTTATTGTATTTTTCTACTGTTCCTGGAGTTTTGGAACTGCTGCCTTCATCACTAGGATTTGTGCCTCTACCTCTGCCAAAAGCCTTTTCTTTACCTCTTCCAGATCCTCCTCCTCTTCTGGCATTTTGCTTCCTATTTATTTTCTCTTCAGCCTTTAAGGCACACTGATATGCCTCATCTATAGTTCTGGGTGAGAGAATACTTATTTCATCTAGTATTTCTCCTCTCAAGCCATTTACAAACCTTGTTGTCTTTTCGAGGGTGTCTTCTACATAACCAACTCTTAAATTCAATCTGTAGAATTCTTCCATATACTCTTTAACAGTTAACCCCATTTGTCTTAGATTTTGTACCCGCCTGTACAACATAATCTGGTAATCCTTGGGCAGGAATTTACTCTTTAGTTTGGCCTCCATCCTGGCCCACTTCTTTATAGGTTGTTTATTTAACCTTTTCCTCTCCACCTGAACACTATCCCACCATAAGGACGCGTGTCCTTTCAACTTGGTGGCAGCAAATTTTACCCTCTTATCTTCATTGATTTCCTCATAATCAAAATACTTGTTCAACTCGCTAAGCCAATCTAGCAACACATCTACTGATAAATTTCCATCATAAGTAAAAATCTCATGCTTCGGCTTACTACTTGATAACAAAACTGACCTTAACAACCTGATTTTAGGTCCTCCTTCTGAACTATTTGTCATTTCTACAACCTCCTCATCACTGTCGTCTCCTCCTTCGGGATCTATTTTCCTTCCAGCCTCTACTGCTGCTAATCGAGCATTCAAAATTCGAATCTCTTCCCTCAATCCTTCGTCTGCTACTCTGCGTATGGCTCTTCCTCACCCTCATCTACCAACCTCCATTTTCACTAATCACAATCCTGCTCTGATACCAAAAATGATGGGGCCCAGCCCTCAACCACAATTGCACTCGCACAATTCTTTAACAAAAACTTAAATGTAAATGTCAAACGCAACTTACAGCTTGCCAAGTCATTATTGCATTGATGGGTTAATAAATTTGGATTTCATACATTTGATTTTTTTTTTTTGATTGCTCAGACGTACTTGCAGATTTTATTTGATTTGTTATGACTCCTCCGTAAGTATGAGTCTGTCCTCGTGATCTGGCGCGTTATTCAACACATATTCTGACTTTCGAGCTTTACTCCTGCGTTAAACAAAACAGCTCCACTGACTGTACTCAATTTCTCACTAATTGAGTTTTAGGAGAGGGTTTCCAGACTTCGACTGTTCCTCAGGGTTTCATGAGGGTTTCGCCAGTGAGTTTCTTCGATTTTGTGTGGTAATCGTGTGTCTTGACCTCTGTCAAGATGGTCCTTCACTACTTTTGTTGTGCGGGTTATTTTGACAAGGGTTTCAACAAACCCTGCGGTGGAAAACAACGCCTCTTCATCGATTTGGTAATTCCGGTGCTAGCATTTTGTTGTATGCGTTCCAATTTCTCGTTCTGAGACTTTTTCCTTGTGTATTTTAACTGTGAAATTGACTGTTTCCATTTACTATTGCAGGTTGGGGCCGCCAAGAATCCCTGTGTTCACTTTCAGCTTCGAAAAACACAGGTAAACTCTCTTTCTTTGCTTTAAGCTTCTTCCACAATTGTATGAGGTTACTAACGGGTTCAGCTCCTTCGTGAGCAGGTTTTTTCGATTCCAACCAGGGTTTTTCTTCTCCACTCAGTGCCCAGATTTTGCTGGTAAGTCACTCTCAAACCCTCCTTTCCATTTTTAACACTCGCTCTTGTCAATTTGTTTGAATGAAGACAAAATGCTACAGGGTTTGATTCCGAACAGTTTCTTGAATTTGCAAGTCCTCGCTAACTCGCAACACCTAGCCACTTTCCTCCTTTAGTTATCGAGACCCTAAGGGTAGGGTCGTTTCCTTTGAGATACCTCTGTAGTGCTAGGGTTTTTTATTTTTAAATAGTCACTGGTATTTGTGTCATAGTTCCCGTTGATGGGTGTTAACGATGTATTCGTAAAAGAATGTTTTGCTTCCTGTATATTTAGAGAACTGGCGTAGTGTATGGTTATTCGATCATATCAACTGTTCTTCAGTTTAGACAGATTCTTGCCCTTGGGGTTTTCACTTGTTCTATTGGGGTTTCGAATTCGAACCCATGTTCGGCTGTATGCTAAGTTCTCTTTTTAGACAATCTCCGAATGCTCTTTGAAATCTCTCTTTGTTTTAAATCTGGAAATACAAGAGAAGAAAAATAAATTTTCTTCTGTGAATTTATGATATTACCTGGCACCATTCTTTAATTCTTATTGGTTCTGAATTGTTTGAGATAGCGAAGCCAAATTATCTTTCCTGTGTAAAATCGTTATTGATTTCTGTAGCTCTGGTGACAATGTGAAAGTCCTTCCTGCACCTGGGTGCGATTTGCTTTCTCCAATTCGTATTTGTTTACATTCACAATCTGTTAATATTGTGTACATAACAGCATGACAGTAAAAGAATAATAGACAGTAAGAAAATAAAACATAATCTAGTTGCAGAATGCTTTAATCACAGATGGTTCTGTTGTTTTTAACTTTCATTCTATTCTTTTTCTTATTATGATGGAAAAATCGAATCCTACATAAAATATTTTTTTCCCTTTTGTATCATGGTAGGAAAAAAGTAGTTTCCAGTTTTTGAAACTATTAGTCGTTTCGTTACAACAATATTCTTTGCCTATGTTATTTTAGAAATAGAATGAATTTGTAATATTAAATTAAAATGAAAAGAAAGTAGCTAATTAATCCTACAGAACTTAATCAACTTCCTAATCCTAATGAAAAATCTCCTAAAATAAATTTAAAAGTTACAGGTTCAATGACCTGTCAGAAAACAACGTAACAGTGAGACAAAATCCTATTCTTTTTGTCTACCCAGAGTTGGATGCTCCTGCATCACTTTTCATGCCTCCATCCTTATCCCTGTTGGCCTTATTGGATCCAAGCACCATCCCAACATTGTACAAAATAAGAAGAAGTAGTGATATATGGGTAGACAAAGATGTCAAACCATATTCTCCCAATAGTAGCCAATGCAAAAATGCTCCCTCTGCCACACCACACCATCAAGATACCAAGTATAGTGTCCATACTCTCCAAGAAAGATCCATCGGAGGAGTGCATCTTTCTTCCATCCTCCAACACTATCATGAAAAGTAGGGGAGTATGTAGGACCAAAGTCCCCCAATAAAATCCACAACAACAAGATCTCTTGCTGCCTCTTCACACCATCATGTGAATCATGGAGTAGCAACAACATATTGAAGGACATATGTAATGTCATATCAGCCCAATACAAAAAAAATCCATTATCGCATATCATGAGAGTATTATGCCATATTAAAAACAATATAAAAGACATAAACATGGGAGATGTCATGTGATGGCTAAAATATCTCAACCGAAATGAACATGCCTTCTTCTGCTACATTTTATCATTGATACACAAGGCATGAATTAGAAAAACATGAGCTATTGGGTGGTAACCATACTCACCCAAGAGAAGCCAATGCAACCATGCCTCCTTTTTTATTTCATGAGTGTTTTTGAAGGCATGGATAAAAGAAATAGGAGCCTTTGCGTAGTGACAAAACTCCCCCAAGAGAAAGCAACGTAACCAAGCTTGCTGGCCCATGTCATATATCTACGAGTGGTCATGCAATCCCTTGCTTATCATCCTCACCCACTCATCCCAATGTGGATAATGAATGACGTACTGCATAATCATGGTATCTTCCCTTTGTAGAATATCATCCTCCCAAAACTGATGAAGAACTTTGCACTCCATGAAATATTGAAGTGCACCTCTAATGAGATCTCTTAATGAGATTCTCTTTTCACCAAAGTCCCTCCAAAATCAAAGAGGTTTTGAATCTATTGTAGGTAGAATTTTCTCTTTGAGCTGTGAGATGCTCATTGAGAAACTGTCATCTAAAAAGGAGAAAAGATTCCCCATTTCAAGATGTCTACCATTTATCATCTTTACCTACATTTCTTCATGAGTGAAGCTACCTTCAGAATGCTCCAAGAATAATGGGGGTCCTTCTTTATCACTGCTACTAAGTGACATCGCTGTAGATCTGCATGGTAATACATGTGTTGTCTCAAAGCAAGGCACAATACTGATCTCATAACCAGTTATTGCACATAGGATTATGCTCATCCCATTTTCTGAAACTCTATGCTTCAACTCAAAGGGTTGAATGTAGCTCAACAATGATGAACTGGGATAGTTCTTAATCTCCTCCTTGATTAGATCAAGGGTCCTTTGCATTGTGATATATTGCTACTTCATATCAAAATTTTGTTCTAACCATTGCTTATGCATTGGCCCTGATGGCATGTCCCCATAAGTTTCAATAAGATATACTGAAACAATATGTGATGAATATGTATGCATACCTTGGATCAAATGATGTGTGGGAACCTATTGCAAGATCACAAAAGTTCCTCCAACCCAGACAATAATGCCTCCAACTACTGGTAATAATGATGCCTGCTCTTCTATCAATGTACCATCACTGGAATCTTCCTCCTCTTCTTCATGCATCTTTTGAATCATGCATAGGACTCTATGTGTCAAGAGCTCAATATCTTGCAAAGTTGCAAGTATCTCTTCTCCGGATGTAAGAACTTCTGCAACTGGTGGTGAAAATAGTGACTCCTTGTCCAGAGTGACAATATTGACATCCTCCTTTGTTTCCTTAGGAAATTTCTCTTTGTGGCACATATCTGTCTTCTTCACATCAAACTACTTCCTCAACTTGCGAAAGAAATATGGATATTTAGTTACCTTTGCATGCTCCATGTGACCAAACCACAAATCATTGGCTTCAGCATAAAGATGAAGTGCTACAATTTGGATAGCCTCTTTTTTAGTCACAGGATGTAGCATGAAAAATTTATATAAATCCTTCCTCCAAGCCTTAACAGTGCTTGAGGAAGATCCATCAAATGTAGGCAAATAAAATCTAGTATGCCTCTTTCTTCTATTGCTACTATAGAATCCTCTTTCTTCTTTGATTTGGAAAAATTCTTGGAGAGTTAGACTCTCTTTGAATTCTCTAGACTATTCTTTGTACTCTTCAAGATATAAACTGAGAGTCTCATGAGTCTCATATTTTCTTCTTTCTTCATTTCTATACCTCTCACCTTCTTCAAAGAAAGGGGGCATAGTAGATCTATGAGGAGATCTATGATTCTCCGGTTTTCTTCTTTGCTGATAGGAAGTGCTTAGAGCTTCCTCACCAAATCTTCTTCTTGGATCTTCCTTTTGCATTTCCTTCTTCATTTTATTGACCTCCTTGGAGAGATATTGCATGGATCTAAAGAGAGGAGTGGCAAGATTATAATCCTCCTTCATGATAGATCTCATATACCTGCTTCTTCTTTTGATGCAAAAGATGAAGTGTCCACAAGCTGAGCCAAAGATCATGCTCTGATACCACTATAATATCCCAAAAGGGAGAATGAAATCATACTGAAACACAATATAAGAATTGCAAAAAAGTAAACAATAAATCTAAATACACATCAGAATGCACAAAAATACCTGAGCCATTTTATTATATAGGAGGTGAAAAAACAAGTACAACAATTCTCAAAATATGAGAAACTCAAGCCAAGGGATGGCCTGCAATGACCCTGCAATGATCCCAGAAGAGGGACTGCGTAACTGTTGAACTGCTAGAAGGTAAACTGCACTGTCCCTGCTGCAATTGTTGGGACTACAACTGCCTGAAATATAGAAAGTCAGATCTAGGCAGAATGGGAGCTCCGATGATGCTGAAATTGTAGATCAGGGCTCAATGATGGATTCCCAAGATAACCCAGAAAGGGTTTCTCAGATTTGTCAATCTAAGAAAACCACCCTCTTAGGGCTTCACAGATATGTTGTTGGGAATGCGGATCTGAAGATATATCTGATGATATGATGGTTGCAATGATGCACAATCAGATCTATACAAGGAGGGTTGATCCCTCCACTAGATCCTTGGCCTAAAAGATCAAGATCTAGCTCCTCCAATCTCCTCCACTAAAAATAGCTACTGGATGAACAACAACTCCAGAAAATTGTGCTGTCACAGAGGGAGGCTTAATAGCCTGCTGCTAGATATGTCAAATCAACTCTCGAATGATGGAAACAATAGATCCAATGTGAGGAGATGATCCCTCATAGGATTTCCAGCTAAAATACTGGAAACTCCCTTCCTACAATAGATCTATAGGACTGGACTGTGCAATCCTTGGAGGGATTGTTGTTGCATGGAGGTAAAACCCAATGGCCTGAATGTCAGATGTAGATTTGCTGCTCCTGAAAGGCTGAATGTGAAGAACAAATTAGTAGGATGAATCCTCCACCGGTTTCCTAGTTGAATGCTAGAAAGAAAATCCTGAAGATGGCACCAATGCCTAATAAGGAAAGTAGTACAATCCTCTTCCTTAGAGATCACTCAAAGAGAGAGGTGGGATTCTCGCTCGGGAACACCTTGTGCTAAAAAACACTGCAAACTCTGCTAAATATCCCAAGCCTGCATATAAATGTCCTAAGACAAATATAGATCTAAAGAGATCAAGAAATGAATAATCCAAAGCATGCCCTCCAATGTGCCTTCACCTTCATTATATAGATATGAGCCTTCCATAGCCTAGGCCCACTCCAAAACTGCGTTGTACATGTGAAAATAAGTCTCCATGGTTGACTGCATTGTTTCTCCATGTCCTCCATCATGTTCACATGGGGTGATCACCCTCTCCATCATGTGTGCATTAAATGCACCACTTCCCCCACTATCTTTATCATAAGTACTTTATGATCTTCTTTGAATGCACCATGATCTTAGTTGACCTTATCAAATATCCTCATGATTTTGCATTTAAGATCCATGATCTTATTTGACTATTTCATCCTCCATAATCTATCTCATAAATGAGACATGATCTCCATTAATGGAGCTGCTCCACTACTCCATGATTTTAGATCTAGATCTAGAATATCCACATACACACATCAAAAAGTGGATTTTATTCATCTTTGAGGATTATGGGTCCCTCCACCCTTTTATTTACTTAATTAATTAAGTTTATTAAGAACTCTAATATTCCAAATATCATTTGAAAATTTGGGAATATTACAACAAAATTAAAAGTATAACCCATGGCATAATGCTACACATTCTTCAACGTGAAGAAACAATGCAATAAATCTTGAAATTTAAAATAAAGTCTTCTCTATATCATGATTTAAACATAACCATAAGAATAAGAGAAAGAGAACCCATTGTAGAAGATAAGGGAATAAGTTGCATGCAAATGAGGTCTTGTATAGTCCACACCACCAAGTACTAGAACTGTACTCACATGGCCTTGATAACCATAAAGATGAGATTTGATAAAGGTAAGAGTAATGAAAACTTTGCCCGTCTGAAGGTATGTTTGTTTATTCATTGCAGAATTTATACTAAAAATGGGCCTCCCAATAGGGAGTGTACAACAAAATAAACTTTTATAACAACCAATAGGATTCAAGATGATGATGTCAACCATGATGATTTACCATTTTTTAAGTTAAAGGCAAAATATTAAAAAATAATAAAATAATAAAACTACTTTTTCAACTTATCTCCCAAAATTTTTACTCAAATTTCGAGTGGGAGTACTCGTTGGATGTAAAATTTAATTCCTTATCCAAGGAGTACCCATGTTGCATACTTTCAATGAACTCTACTACACGAAAAATGAGAAATACATAAAAAAAACGTGATTGTAATCACGTTTTTTTATGTATTTCTCATTTTTTGTGTAGTAGGACCCATCGAAAGTATGCAATATGGGTACTCCTTGGATGAGGAATTAAATTTTGCATCCAACGAGTACTCCCACTCAAAATTTGAGCAAAAAATTTGGGAGATAAGTTGAAGATATGAGTTGAAAAAGTAGTTTTTTCATTTTTCCCTCTAAAATTTGATGATGTCATCAAATCTTATTTGGTTTTTTCCACTATTATTTTATAATTTCCTTAGGAGGCCCATTTTAGACCTCAAAATTCCCCTAGTGAGAGTGACTCTAGAAGAAAGGAGACTTAATACCGTTCTTCACTAGCATTTTATTTCTCCAACAAAATTGAAAGATGAAGTCATCTTGATGCCATGCCTTCATGCTGGTTATGGATGAAGTTATTTTTGGTGATAATTTTAAGTAGGTTGAAGTTATAGGATTATAGATGATATGAATGTTGAAATAGAATTTTCTTCAAATGTCAGGGTTGTCCATCAAGAATAGTCTTGCTATAGATTCATGGAAATGAAATCCACATCTTTTGTTTATTCTTAACCTTAAAATAGAAAGGGATATGTGAGAGGTCCTCTAATAAACAAAATAAGTTGGTATTTTGCAAGAATACTCATTGCATAAAACCAACATTGACATCAATTTATACTCCTCCATAAGTGGATTTTAGAAGGGCATAAAGGATGAGGAAATTGAGGAAGCATTTAATAATATTGGCAATGGGGATACATATTTTATTTTGCGCAATATTATAGAATGGGCATGCAAGACAGAGATGAAAGCATTGAATCATGGGTAGAGTTTAAGGAGAAAGTAGATAGGGTTTCAATATAGTTAAAAGAGGTATATCTCACATATTTATGAGTGAGGCCTACTCTCATACCACTGTTAAGCTACATTAATTTGATAGAAAAGGGTGGGATACACATAGAGATACAATGTATATGACCATGTATTCAACATCTACGATCTATCAAGGACTCACGATAACTATTCATATTTCCTTGAAATTCATATTCACTCTCAACTGAATATAAAAAATTACCATAATAATTATAGATTAGGTTTCCAACAACGAGAAATAATAAGTTCAACACATCACATCCAAGTATTGAATAGTCATGGCTAGGATAACAACATTTCTCTAGACCATGGGAATATATATATATATATATATATATATATATATATATATATATATATATATATATATATATATATATATTGGTTATTATTACATAATATGGTTTTTTCTATGTTTATGTTTTATTTTAATCAAGAAATTACTAATAATTATGTGAAAAAAATATTTTTTGAATCTTTCAAAGATATTTTTTTCCTCCAAAATTAATATTTCTTTCTATTGTTCTAATGGCTTCAAGAAACTGACCTTGATCCTTGAAGAAAATCTTACCCTTGTCTACAAGTTAGAGGATGAGTTCTTGATTACAAGGAATATATATAGTCTCAAAATTAAAAGTATTACACCTTACTTGATCCTCCTTGTAAAAGCAAGGTGTCCCCCTATTGAAATGATAGATATCACTAGGTATGTAATGTATAGGAATAGATTAAATAACACACGAAAAAAGAGACTTCCAAAAATTACTTTAAGCTCTACCCAAGATCACCTTTGAAGGAATACATAATTTTGTAAAATAATAATAATATTGAAAATGTTATCACATCAAAATTTAAGAAAATATGGCATGATAAATAGTTAGATGGATCAAAGAAATTAAGATAGTATAAGGAGGTTATCAACCCTACTGTAGAATATCAAAAAGTATATTCTTATTTTACAAGTGTAAAGAATAAAACGAACCTTTCTAAAATAAAAACTAATTCTCATTATATCCATAGTGAAATTGGGCATTGGCTAATTCCAAAACACCTTAAGATGAAAGAGCCTGTAACCCTTGTGACACTAAGAAGGTTGAACATGAAAAGCACTTCCTATTAAAATTATATGCATATACTAAACTTGGATATTAGTTTCAAAATAATTTGCACACAACCACCCTTCATAACCTTTAGCTCAACAAAATTATCATAATCCTATAATTCTTTTCTTATAGCTCTTCAAACACACAATGAAATTCTAAAAAACTTATAATTATCTACCTTATTAAGATCCCATAAACCAATTTAATTTCAATAAATGTTAACAATTATAATAAAACATAAATGATATTTTATAAATAAATATTTTTAAAAAATAATTTAATAATTTGAAAAAAATTATTTGAAAATTTAGATAGTCTTTAGGATTAATCACATCATCATAGTTTGGTCAACGTTTCGTACCAACTAATATGGTTCATTCTCAGGACTAAGGTGAAAAAATCAATCCATCTTAAAGAATAAATAGCAAGGATGTGCCAAGATGCAAAGTTAGCCATTAGGAATTAGTTACTAAAATAATATAAATTCACGAGGGCAGTTAGGAAATAGTCGTTAGTTAAAAAAATAATATAAATTCGGGACTAGAGATTGGATTTGTCTTTAGTGTGACTTTTAAGAGTTTCCAGTGCTGGATTTAGGCGAAAAAATTGAGGTTGAATCTTGATTTATGTTATTTAAACTGGTTTTTTTACTGTATATATGGATTCAACACCCTAAAAAAGCCCTAGGGCACTTCGATTGTGCAAGGATACCCATCAAACTTATATTTTCAATGAATTCTTACTAGATTTTAAAGAAATTAGACCAGAAAAATCTAGTGGAAAAGCCTTCAAAATGTCGCATTAAAGACGACTCGCTAGGGATTAGCCTTTATGAATTAGTTATTAAAGTAACATTAATTCAGGAAAGTGGTTAGGAAATAGGCATTAAAAATAAGTTAAAAAATCAATCTATTGATTTAAATAATTAATCTTATGATTTGTTATATATATATATATATATATATATATATATATATATATATATATATATATATATATATATATATATATATATATGGCTATTTCTTAACCGCTTTCCCGAATTAATGTTACTTTAATAACTAATTCATAATGGCTAATCCCTAATGACTATTTCATAACAACTTTCCCGCATTTATATTATTTTATTAACTAACGACTATTTCCTAACTGCTCTCTTGATTTTTTCCCCTTAATCTCGAGGATGAACCACATTAGTTGGTTCAAAATGTCAACCAAACTAGGATGATGTGATTAATCCAAAAGACTATCTAAATTTACAATATCAATCACAAAAACCTTAAATCTAGAAGTATTTGAAATAAAATTATAGTTAATAATATTAAAAATATAATTAAAAAATAAAAATAATCTATCCACCACATATCCTCTTTTATCCTCAGTATATTTATATAATCATCTCATCTCTTCATTTTTCTCATAATTATTTATCACGTATATTTTCTACTATCATTATTTTTCATTTCTTTTCAAGTTTTATATTTTTATTAATTTATTTAATAAATTCATTTTATTTTATTAAAATAATACTTTTGTATTATTATTTAAATAATAATTTTTTAAATAAATATTTACAGATATTTTAATTTTAAATATTATAATTTATATAATACTTCATAACACAATTATTACTAATTAAAATATTTATATATCTAATTTTAATATATTTAAATTTAAAAATAACAATAAATTTTAAATATTTTTTAAAGTAAATTAATTAAATAATTATAAAAATTAAATTTAAAATAACATCATATTTAATTATATTAAAACTGCAATCAGGGAAAAAAATAAAATTATTTAATTATTTTTTAAATATTAATTTAATAATTAAAAAAAATACTAATTAAAATTCCTACTTGCTTTATAGGTTCATCCACCACATATCCTCGTCCTTTTCCTTTATATGTTCGTCCACCACATATCCTCCTTTCTCCTCCGTATATTTTAATAATCATCATTCCCTATTTTCCTTACGCCCATAATATATATATATATATATATATATATATATATATATATATATATATATATATATATATATATATATATATATATATATATATATATATATATATCATTAGTTTTCTTTTCATTGATATTTATATATTTTTATTAATACACTCACAATTAATATTTTACAATGGTTAATAAATTAGTTATTTTTTATTAAAATAAATTTAAAAAAAAATATTAGTTAGTTATTTTGATAGCACTATTTATTTTATATTAAAAATTTTGTAATTTTATTTTTATTATCAATAATTATTAAGTGGATGTTAGTAATTTAATCTCTAAAAAATATTTTAAAATATTCTTAATAGTATCCAAAAATTAAAGGTAGGGATTTGTTACCAAAGAATTAATACTTTTTTTCTCTTTTTAATTAAATTAATTAATTAAATTCCTGATGGGGTGTGAGGAGGGAGATGATTCACATAGGGATCAAAGCAATGAATAAGCATTTATGTGAAAGGGTAAGTTGGCGTCCCTTTCCACACTTCCACATGGTAATAAAATTCATAATTTGGCAGTCTCGTAGAATCTCGTTAGAGGAGCCTCGAACAATGGTTATCTCCCCCTTTAGGTGATGGGAGACAAATTCTGCATACAAACATTTGTTTGGCTTCATACATGGTTTCTATGGTGGGTGGAAAATATGGTTAATCGGTTCCAGAAGTTGGTTAAGCGAGAGGGCAACAACGCAGACGTCTGTCACAACGTGGAGGCTATGCATAAAACCTAGTATATTTCTCGAGCTCTCCTGGTAAATGGGATGGAGGCTTTGCCTCAGAACATGCATTCTTAATGGAACAGTCTGAGAAAATTGACGTGATGAAAAGTTCCACTATTTGGAAATAATGAATTTCCTGTGTTTGTTATGTCCATTTCCATTTATTATGAAAGTTTGCTTACTCAAATGGGAATGTTTTGTGTTCTTTCGTCTATTGATATGGTGAATCCCTGTAAGGTATATAAGTATTTTTGCCTCTGGTTTTTGCTGTTATGGCAAGTTATGGGTAGAATTTTGGATATGGGTTTAGTTCAGGCCCAAATTGCAAAACTCTGGTTGGTTGAAGTCAACGGGCTCGTTGCTAATTATGAGGCTTCGCTTAGTACTTTGGAAAAACTCGGGTTCTTGGAACACCAGTGTAAAGAATTGTGGGATGAAGGAGTGCCTTTACGTCGATAGGGACATATAATTGTTTTAATTTTTTTGCAAAGAAAATTTAATGGTTTGTTTGTTTCCTTGATTGTTACAGGTTTGCCTAAGCTGCTACTCCCTCTAGCTTCTGCATCATTGGTCTTGCCTCCAGTGCAGGTTAGAGTGGTCTTGCATCTGTTAGGTGGTCTGGTAAAAGACAACATGGTCAAGGCAACTCCCAGTAAAGTAAAACAAGGGTGTGGAGGTTGTGGAAGAAAGCAACCGAGGGATAAGGGTAAACAGAAATGAGCATCTTCTAACAAACCCCCACGCTAGAGAGGTCGAGAAACTGACGCTGAGAACATGCAAAATACCCTGCATGCTTATAACGTAGGCTCACCATCACATGTGAAGAATCTGGTTTCATCTTGGGAGACAGAAGTGAATTTAAAGGCAGCATAAGAGGTTTAGGTCAAGGATTGGACAATGCTGGTCTCCGATCCTGGGCATACTCGAGGTCGACTTACTTTCTTCAAATATTTGTTGCATCTTTATTGGCACATGAAATGTATAATGGTGAAATCCATAAAGTCTACGCTTGAAGCAACGGGTAATTCGAACCCTGAGTCGAGCCTCGCTGACATCCAAAAGGAAATTCAATTTCTTTAGCAACAATTGCACCACAAGAATGTTCGCCTTGGACGCATTAAACCACAACTTCAGGGTCTGCCTCAAACTAAAATGCCAAGGTCATGTGTCAAAGACCCTGCTCCGGTAGAATCATCTAATGATTAGCTACTAGAGAAATAAAATTTCATTTTCTTATGATGAACTTGTCGGATAACATTTTCTTTTGTAGTCTTAAGTTTAGATGGTTTACAGACTTTATGGCCTATAAGGATTGGATGCGCAGACTTAAATTTTTAAAGTTCTAGATGACTTATAATGTTGTTCGGTGGCCAACATACATGGTTTCCTTCGGGCAGGTTGAGGTCATTGAACATCTTCTATGATTGTAACCTGATGTTTTGAATGAATGAATAGAAAGATACTACCAAGCTTACAAAAAAAAAAAAATTAATTAAAAAGTGTCACATAAAGAAGTATAATATTAAATGATATTTTTTTTTTAGACCTCTGGTATTGATAATCTATGGTATTAGAGGCGCCTCTAATACCTCTAGTATTAGATAATTTATTGGTTTTTTTAGACCTCTAAAGGGTGAATTAGAGGCGCCTCTTAATTTCTGAAGATGTGTATTTTGAAATCTGACATTATCCTTGTTTGTTGGGTGGATAGTCCTTTAATTGTTTAGTGAATCGTTCTTTACTGAATGTGATAGGTATTTTTTTTTCATTCTATATAAAATTATAAAATTATAGGTATAAATGAAAAAGTGTTAGATAACATTATCGTTATAAATGAAATAAAGTTTTATATATATATACATATATATATATATATATATTATTTTTTTATATTAATAGATGAAATTTTTAATATTAAATATTCTAAGTAAATTATCATATAATTAGTATGTAAATTATCAAATAAAAAATGATATCTTATCTATATATCAATCATATTTTTTAATATAATTAATTGTACTAATATCAATTTTCTCATAAAATATATTTTTATAATTGATTTTTTTGCATTAATGCTACAACATTTTTTATTTTATTAAAAATCAAATTTAATTTGCATTAATTTATAAGTGTGGGTTTTAATAATTTATTGCTTAAATTTCATTTGGCACATTTATATAGAGAGAAAGTTTTTTATATTTTATATGAGGAATATATATTTTCTCTTTAGAGGGACTTTTATGTGTGTGTGTGTGTAGATATATCTATATATATGTGTGTGTGTGTGTGTGTGTGTGTAGATATATATATGTGTGTGTGTGTGTGTGTGTGTGTGTGTGTGTGTACACACACATGGTTTGGTAATTTATTCCATACACAACAAGGTTTGAAGTCATTACAAATGTTAGAATGCATAAATGAATAGATAAGTTTTCAAAGTGTTGTATTAAGAGTGATATACATATGTGACCTTTGGATTTAACGTCCAAGTTTTCTTGGATTCCTAATAACTATTTGTATTCCCCTGAGACTCTTCATATTCTCTCTCAAGTGAATATAAAAAATCACCACAACCCTTATGAATTAGGTTTCTAACATTCCCCCCTTAATTTGACGGATTTATGTGTGTCCAAGTAGAGAGATACAATCAAGAAGATCATAACTACCAATATTTGAATATAATCTCTAAACATGGTGGTTCAAGATGACTACAAACCTAATGGCTAACAAAAGTTGATATATTCTATTAAATTATGGTTTAAGGAAGATTAGAAACTATAGAACTCACCTTTAAGGCTTAAGTTCTCTAGGAAAATCTCATAATTTGGCTATATGTTTATGTTTTCTTTTGATTGGAAGTGCTCACAAATGGCAATTTCCTAATTTAACTAGAAATTTACGTTTTCTAATAATTGGAAGTTTTCTCAAATGGTGGTTTGGATATGACCACAAAATATTGGTGGTTTGAAGATGACAACAAATTGTTGTCAAGAAGAAGCTAAAATTATTCTACTAAATGGTGGTTTAAGAAAGACCACAAACCCAATTACTTGCATGGCTCTAACTTTAGGCAATATTTGTATTTTTGAATCTGTCTTGAGGCTTTGGATTCAATCGCTGCTCAGGATCACTTGTTTTTGCTAAGTTGGTAGGCCTTTGAAACTTGAATTTTGACTTTTGATCATTGATATTACTCCCTCCCACCATATTCAGGGTGAGAAGAGAGAAATGTTTTGATAAAAACCAAAATTATGAAGATAAAAAATTCTAATACTAGTTTTTGCTAAGTTGGTAGGCCTTTGAAACTTGAATTTTGACTTTTGATCATTGATATTACTCCCTTCCACTAGATTCATGGTGAGAAGAGAGAAATGTTTAGATAAAGCCCAAAAATATGAAGATAAAAAAATCTAATACTACATGTGGCCAACTAAATGAGGGTGTTGGCTTATAATTAAAATGCACCCATTTAAAATGTAATTCATTTTTAAAAAGTACAGATAAAATAACAAAAATACTATTTGCAAGTTATCAATATTCTTAATCGTAGAAGAAAATATATACAATGGTGAACCATTGTTATAATACCTTGCTATTGAAATATGGCTTTGTATTATGTATTTTCTCATACATGCTCTTGGCATTCTCATTTTCTACGTCAAAATGTTTCTTCATGCATAGAAGAACACATAACAAATCATTCTTTATTGCTATGCATACCCATTACAAAATTAAAATTATAACCCCTGGCATAAGGCTATGCATTCTTCAACATGAAGAAACAATGCAAGAAAATTGGAAAAAAATTCTTCTCTATATCATGATTTAAACATAGCCATAACAATAAGAGAAAGAGAACCCATTGTACAAACATATAATGGGATAATTTTCATGCAAATGTGGTCTTGTATAGTCCACACCACCAAGTACTAGAATTTCACTTGCATGGCCTTAATAACTATAAATATGAGATTTGATAGAGGTAAGAGTAATGAAAACCCTTTATTCTGGTCTAGTTGCATGAGTGTCTATTCCAAGAGTGACTCCAGAAGAAAGGAGACTTAATACCTTTCTTCACTAGCATTTTATTTCTCCAACAAAATTGAAAGATGAAGTTATATTGATGCCATGCCTTCATGTTGGTTATGGATGAAGTTATGTTCGGTGATAATTTTAAGTAGGTTGAAGTTATAGAATTATAGATGATATGCATGTTGTAATAGCATTTTCTTCAAATGCCAGGGTTGTCCATCAAGAATAGTCTCGCTATAGATTCATGGAAATGAAATCCACGTATTAACCTTAAAATAGAAAGGGATATGTGAGAGGTCCTCTAATTCCCTATGGAAGTTGAATAACAAAATAACTTGGTATTTTGCAAGAATACTCATTGTATACAATCAAAATTGGCATAAACTTAGCCTCCTCAACAAGCGGATTTAAGAAGGGCATAGAGGATGAGGAAATGGAAGAAACATTTAATAATATTGGCAATGGGAATATATATTTTATTTGGCGCAATATTAGAGAATGGGCATGCAAGACGAAGAGGAAAGCATTGAATCATGGGTAGAGTATAAGGAGAAAGTAGATCGGGCTTCAATATAGTTAAAAGAGGTATATCTCTCGTGTTTATGAGTGAGGTATATTCTCCTATCACTATTAAGCTACATGAATTTGATATATAAGTGTAGAACATGATTTATTAAAAACCGTACACATAGAAATACAGTGTCTATGCCCATGTATTCAACATCTACGATCTCTCAAGGACTCACGATAACTATTCATATTTCCTTGACATTGTTCATATTCACGTTCATATTCACTCTCAATAAAATATCAAAAACTACCATACTAATTATATATTAGGTTTCCAACAATGAGAAATAATAAGTTCAAGACATCACATCCAAGTATTGAATATTTATGACTAGGATAACAACATACTTGGATAGTCATGGCTAGGATAACAACATTTCTCTAGATCGCGGGAATATATATATATATATATATATTTGTTGGTAATTATAACATAATGTGGTTTTTTCTATATAATATATGTTTGTGTTTTCTTTTAATGAAGAAATTATTAATAATTATGGGATAATTTTATTTTTTGAATCTTTCAAAAATATTTTTTTCTCCAAAATTAATATTTCTTTCTATTGTTCTAATGGTTTCAAGACTTGTTGTAAATTGACTTTGATCCTTGAAGAATATCTTACCCTTGTCTACGAGTTAGAGGATGAGTGCTTGATTACAAGGAATATATATAATATCAAAATTAAAAGTATTACACCTTACTTTAAAAGAAAGTTGTTCCCCCATTGAAATCATAGGTATCACTAGGTATGTAATGTATAGGAATAGACTAAATAACATTAAATAAGGAGACTTCCAAAAATTTCTTTAAACTCTACCTAAGATCACCATTAAAGGGATACATCATTTTGTAAAACAATGATAATATTGAAAATATTATCACATCAAAATTTGAGAAGATATGGCATGATAAATAGTTAGAGGGATCAAAGAAATTAAGATAGTATAAGGAGGTTATCAAGCCTACTGTAGAAGATCAAAAGTATCTGCCTATTTTCTTTTACAAGTATAAAGAAGAAAAAAAACCTTTATAAAATAAAAAGTAGTTCTCATTATATCCATAGTGAAATTGGGCATTGGCTAATTCCAAAACACCTTAGGATGAACGAGCCTGTAACCCTTGTGACACTAAGAGGGTTGAACATGAAAATCACTTTCTATTAAAATTCTATGCATATACTAAAATTGGATGTTAGTTTCAAAATAATTTTCACACAACCACCCTTCATAACCTTTAACTCAACAAAATTATCATAATCTTAGAATCTTTTTCTTATAGCTCTTCAAACACATAAACAAAATTCTAAAAAAATTATACTCCTCTACCTTATTAAGATCCTATAAACCAATTTAATTTCAATAAATGTTAGCAATCATAATAAAACATAAATTATATTATATAAATAATTTAAGATTAAAAATATTTAAAAAAATAGTTTAATAATTATAAAAAAATTATTTGAAAATTTAGATAGTCTTTCAGATTAATCACATCATCATAGTTTGGTTGAAATTTAGAACCAACTAATATGATTCATCCTAAGGACTAAAGTGAAAAAATCAATTGATCTCAAAGAATAAATAGCAAGGATGTACCAAGATCAAGAGTTAGTCGTTAGGAATTAGTTACTAAACTAATATAAATTCACAAGGGAAGTTAAGAAATAGTAGTTAGTTAATAAAATAATATAAATTTAGGAAGACAGTTAGGAAATAGCCACTAAGGATTAGCCTTTGTGAATTAGTTATTAAAGTAACATTAATTTAGGAAAGTGGTTAGGAAATAGCCATTAAAAATAAGTTAAAAAATCAATCTATTGATTTAAATAAATTAATCTTATTATTATTATTATTATTATTTTAATGGCTATTTCCTAACTGCTTTCTTGAATTAATATTATTTTAATAACTAATTCATAACGGCTAATCCCTAACGTCTATTTCATAACCGTCTTCCTGAATTTATATTATTTTATTAACTAACGACTATTTCCTAACCACCTTATTGAATTTATATTATTTTAGTAACTAATTCCTATTGGCTAACTTCAGACCTTGATGCATCCTTGCTATTTATTCTTTGAGATCAATTGATTTTTTCTTGCATGGTTATTTTTGGGTCTCTCAAAAAGGAATCCAAACTAAAATTGAAGGCCAAATTGAAGTTGATGAAAAGTCCTAGTTCCTAAGGTAGAGAATGTGATGTAGAGGGAGAACCATATCTAGAAAAAAATATAGAAATGGAAAAAGGGGATAAGAGGCTAGTGCAAACATTACTAGCTAATGAAACATCCCTTAGGGTAAAATGTTGGAAATAACACATGGCAAGGCCAGTTGAAGAATATGCATTGCACTCTTCAATCCATGGTTACAAAATTTTTTATTGTATGGAGAAGCTTATTAGTGCCACTACATATTAATCCCATCAATAAGGGAAGAGACAAACATCAGTTCTATGCATCCATAAAATAAAATTTCATCATGTTCTAGTTTCCTTAGAAAGGCTTCAGGATCATCTTGTAGATATGATTCTAAGAGTTCTATAGTAGTTTCATTGAGTACTAAAGCCTTTAGTTTCTTACTTTACTATAACACATCAAGAAATCATATCATAGGATCTGTTATGCCAATAAAGAAAAATGAGTCTATGGGAGGGAATCTCTTAGATCTGGTAGACACATAGAATGTGAAGCAATATTAAACTCTAGAGTGACATATGATAAATGAGTTTAAGTTGAGCCTCGAGTTAATATAGTTGGTAACCAAGTCAAAATTAGATTCCAAACATGGGGGATATTTTTATTTGTGACATGCCCGTGAAACATGGTGGATTTATATTCTAACTAGTATTAGATACACCAAAATGTCTAAATTATGAAAAAACCTTGTTATCCTAATATTGTTAGTTTGACCTTGCAACCAACCTCATTAATTTTTTCCCCTGTCCAACCAGACATAATTGTTTTCCACAATTCATACCATAGATGTGTGTTGATGCTACAAATACACCTCAAAATTGTCCCACTACCACAAAGGCCATAAAGGTGATTCGATTCCAAAATCATGCCCTAGTATTATATCTTACCACAAAACGCCTTGGAGAATGTTACAGAGTGATGCCATTGCTCTTAAATCACCCTGGATTGCCCCAAACAGACCCTTGCTACGTAGATCAAACCTTAGGGTGGTTTAACAACTCACTACTGTAAAAAAAACTCTGATTTTACCCTAAGTGTGAGATACTTCCATCAAGGATCCTTCTGAGGTATTTTTTTCCACAATAGAGCTTATTCCAGTGTTCCATTTTCACAGATCGATGAATGAACCTCATATCAAACAACAAGAGATTACATTACCGAGTATTTAATCATACAAAAACTATTCTACCACAAGAAGATGCTCAAGATGGGTCACTACATCAAATATCAGGACAAAAACCCTTGATGCCTCTAAATGAACCTCATCCCAATCTCGCTACCTCATAAGACATTTGGATGAAAATTCACTTCCCAAACAGAAGCCAAACACCCTTGCGGTGATGCCAAAAATAGATGAATGTTTCCTCACTGATTATCTTAGGAGGTAACCCGAAGTTTTTTCACTTTCGATACTCTAGAAGATATATTACACATATCATTGCTACCATGCAACAAATAGATAAATTTTGTTGACTGGTTGTCTATGGAAGTAACCCAATTTTTTCTCTCTCTCGATACTCTAGAGGAAAATTTCACTAGGACCCCAAGCTAAGATAGATGAGTTATCTCATTCTTCATTAGGTTTCACCACTTCTATCGTAGGGGGAAGAACCTAGACCAAATTGAAAAAATCTCTTCATCTTGGCCTAATGAGTCTAAAACGAACTTGGCCATAAAATATCAAATACATAAAGACAAACTAATTATTGATGGGAACTATTGTCATGGGAACGCGATGGGAACAATACAGAGACGAGGGTTTTTGTAAAACACCCTATTTGGAGATAGGAACAGGACTCAGAAAGTGTGGCTCTTGATTGTCACCATGGTCGTTGCACTTAGGAATGGAACTCAACAAGCGTGGCTCTCAAGTTTGGCCAAGTTCATTGTGCTCTCTACTCCCAAGATACTCCCACCTTTTTTTGGCCTTTGCTTGGCCAATACATTATTTTATGTTTTTTTCATTTTTTATACCCCAATATGAAGGCACGTGATATGCTATTTCCTTATATGTGAAGCCCCTATGTTCCTAGATAACCATGGTGTAGTGGGTTCCCCATTTGTTTTTCTGATTGGTTCTTAGGTTCCATATGGTTGTGGGTTGGGAAAAATTCTCTCGAGCCCTTGAATAACTTGGGTTCCCTAGAGGTAGTGGGTTGAGATGGTAGATCTCTGGAGCCCTATAACAAATTGGGTTCCCTGGAGGTTGTGGGTTGAGTTAATAGTCCTTGAAGCCTTGGAAAGCTTGGGTAGAGACCAACATAGTTTGGTATTAATGATTTTTGGACCAGTTAGGTGAAATCACTATCGTTGAGGGTTGAGGTGTGTTTTCCTCCGGAAATGTTGGTTAGTTTTGTTTTGGTTTAACCCTTATTATCTGACACTCATTCTCTGAATATGGTGCAAGGGTGATTAGATGAAAGAGAGATTATGTTCAGCCTAATCTATGGCTAGGCGGTATGTGGAAGTCCTTGACTTGTTTGGCATTTACTTATGTTAATATGATATATTTTCCTATTCAGATCTATGAACACTTGTATTGGTTAATGTCTTGATTTTATGGCTAGTTTGTCATGGATTTTATTCTGGTTATATGTTGGTTATATGCACAGTTATATGATGTTCTCTTACTATAGATCTCTTTCTGAATTTGACAAGTTATTGAATGGTTGATGAATGCATGGGATGACAAGTGTTATTACATCTAGCTTAAGAGGGCATAAAGCCTTCTTCATAATTTTCATATGAATTTCAGAAGTTTATAATCATATATGCATTCAGGACCTATAGCTTCTATGTGTATCATATGTTTGAAAAAATTTCTATCATGTATTAGATGATCTGTAGGCCAATATCTTGCTCAAATTTTAAATGATTTTCATTGTTATCATAATAATTATGTTTCTATAAATTCATAGGCAATTTTGGGCAGTGGTATAGAGGCTAGCCTAAAAACGTGGCATTAATATCACCACTGCATGAAAAATACTAGGGAATTTTGGTCATAACCACATGCATAGTGTGTCAAGGATGTGGTTGGGGTGTTAGGATTGTGAAAAAGTAGTTCCAACTTAGGATATCATCATCATAGGTTGTAGATTGACTTATGGGAGATTTGGTGGTCGTGAGAGGCATCATAAATTCTTCAATTTGTCGGTCCCACTTCCATAACTTAAACTTGGAGGTTGATTCATATCATAGTGAAATCTAGCTCATGTTTACCTAGAGAGCCTGTAAAAGTGGGTAAATGTGGGAGGGGTCGTTAAAGATATTTTTTCTCAAAATATTTAAGAAGAAATTAAGATTTATTTATCTTCTCCTCCAAGTTTTGTGCAAGATTTCTTTATGCCATGATATCTTACGGATATTGTTATTGCTACAATAATTTTTCCATTGATTGGATAGAGTTATTATTTAAACCATTCACCAACCATTCAAAATTTATTTCCTATTATGTGGGTAAGTAGATACAAGAACCATTTTTATGATATATGTGATAATTCTGTGCTTTATTTCTATGAGGTCTTGTTTGGAAATACACCACCCAAGGTGAGAAAAGAATTCAAGTGTGCAATATCTCAAATAGGGGATTGGTTTATTGAATGAAAATTTTCATAAATTCAAATATAGGGAAGTGAAGTGGGATCTCATGTCCTCCCTTAGTTTAATATTCCAAATAGATTAACAATCAAATAGATTTCAAATCACAATGCTTTTAATGGAGTTACCAAATTCTTACATAGAATGCAGAATAAATCTTGGCCTAATTTTCCCATCAAAATTGGTCAAATGGTATTTAGAGATAGAGCTCATGTTGTGGAAAATACCAACACTCTACAAGAAATATGGTTGCATTCACTTCCCTATTACAAATATGATCCAAAGAATGTTATTGATGATATTTAATGCTCAATCATTTTTTCAAAAGGTTATCTTCATAACAACCACTCTTAGATTATGTTTTTATCAATTATGATAATTTTGTTCAAGTGACATTAAATGATTATCTCATGAGAACTGAGGATAATAAATTCAAGTGACAAAAATCTAGAGAAGAAACATATGACTACTACTAAGGCAGAGAAGTGTAAATTCTGGTATCCTAGTTGAAATATTGGAACTTCTTGAAGGTATTAACTTTTATTTTATAGATGTTCCTTCAGAATTTGATTATTAGTCTACATATGAAGAACACATTGAGGGTTTGAATTATTCAGAGTTACATGTTTCTTATATTCCAATGGATAAACGTAAATCAGTCAAATAGAAGATTCAAGTCTTTTTCATGGTACAAAGAAAATGACTATTCAAGAATAAGGTATTTCTTTTCCAAAAAAAATTGTCATAGATATTGAGTCTCCCAATCAGACAAGTCAACATGGTGATCATATGAAAATTGATTACTCTTAGGAGGAAAAATCTCAATGGTCAATTGATGCTCGAGAAATTGTTCAAACATTTTTTCACGAAATCAGTAAGGAGATAAAAGATAATCCATTGTCACCAACTTCGGAAGTTCAAAATGTATTTCCACAAATTTTTCTAGAATATATCAAAACTTCTCAAGACATACATCAGGAACCAATTCAATATATTATACAAGCACGAAGTTCATCAATGTAGGTTTTGAAGGATATTTCTCTGGAAGAATTTATGACTCCCATTTCTACCAATATTCACTTTTCCTTTTTAATTTTCAAGCCAATATATTGGGTTGAACAAGTTATACCTTCATTAGGTGAATGTTATTTTAATTCTCAGAAAAAAAATAGTTGTTAAGAGGTCTAGGCAAATAAAGCACTACTCAATTTAAACAATGTTATAACTACGTTAGTAGGCTACGCAAGGCCCTAAAGAGAAAGAATGAGAATCACTCTTAGCATTTAGAGATTTTGTGACCTACACTCAAAAATCAATTGGGGATTTGTCTCAGGAATTTGAGAAAGAGTTAAACAAAATTAAGGAATTGGAGGAAGACTTGGTAAAATGAAATTTTTTTAGTGAACAAAAGTAGCAAACCCATGCCTCAAAACTTAGAGAAGGATTTAGTTTAGTGATATAAAAAATAGAGGAAAAAAACACATTCTTGAAAAATAAGATTTAGAATCGAGTTGACAAGGTAGATTGGAAGAGTTAAGTGATAATTAGGCCCAACAAATTGATCCTTTAAAGCAATTTTAGGATTATGAAAACATAACTCTTAAAGAGGAGTGACATAGCAATATGCAAATAATATCATAAGAATATGAAGGTCATATTATATCCCTTCAACAACAAACAAAAAAATTCTAGGAGGTTGTTTCAAGCATCAATGTTATTAAAGAACAATCCTTAAAATTAAATGCAAAAATCAAAGGGGTACAAACCAAATTTTTCAAACAAAAGAAAAAAAACTTACAAGTTATTTCAAGAGTTAATATCTCTCACTGATAAAATTGATGACTTAACAGAGGATGAAAAGATAATCAGTCATAAATTTGGCACGATTTTTGATTAGGAGAACTAATTTAACCCCAAGAATATAGAGGAGATGTCTAAGAATGAGAAGAAGCTCATGGAGACTTCATCACGAGAAATTGATTCAAATTGTAAAGAAATTATGGAATGGATTGATCAAGTTATCAATCTCTGTGATGTTGTCTGGGATGTTGGACTTGACATCACAGATGAAGTTGATATGCCTCAACCTTGAGCTTTGAGGAAAGCACAATCATGAGTAATAATTCAATTGGTAGTAGAGGATAATAGGATGGTTGATTCACAAATAATTAAGTAAATGTTTGGGATGCATAGAATATACAAAGGTTCTTTCAGTTTCCTTTAGAAAAATTGAAATAATTTCAATTTTTTCATCTAATTACAATAGTAAGAAAAGATACATCGAGGACCTTATGCCTAGATTCCATTTCAACATTGGAAATTTCATGCCAATCCATCTTTCACTGGTATTTGATAAGTTTTTATAATGGTCCCAATATATTAAGGAAAATTCTCCTAAGAAGTTGTGAGGTGACTCAACATAGATCATACAAATGTAGGCATAAATTTTAAATGAGCTACCCAGATATCAGGAGAATCATAACGAATCGATATGACTTTAATTCATTATTATTTTCATGTTAGAAACTATTCATATTTTCTATCTTTAGAAAGTAAATCCTATATTCATTTTATATTTGTATTTATACAACCCTTTAGGTTGGATTAAGGGTTGGAAATTGTTGCACTCAAAGGCACTAATATTTTTAATTAGAATATTTCAGCCAATTTTTTAAGACCATTTAGGCGTTGGTGTATTTTTTAATGTGATGATTTGGATGCTACATAACTTTTGATTTCTTTAAAATAATTCTTGGTATTTCTATATTTTGTTTTCATTTATATCAATATCAATTGAATGCTAGGATATAATTTTATTGTTTCTTTTAAAACAATCATGTATAATTGTAATGTGAAATTGGTTAATTGGCTCAAATTTCTTCTGAGTTCTTTCTATGTAAACTAACATTTATTTTCTAATATTCAAACAAATAGTTTAAGAAATTTGTTCTCGTTTTTGAGATATATGTTTTTAAGTTAAATAGATTAGAATATTACATGCAAATAAATTTCGAAAAATATTAAAAAAATATTCACAATATTTCATAAACTTCTTCAAACAAAGGCCAATAAAAAATATGGTCGCTGACTAAGGCCACACTTCAGGCCGAAGAAATCACTATTTCAAACATTTGAAATACTACCCAAATATTTTACTTGGGTGATTGCCTTTCCCTTTATTGTTCAGAGTATTAAAGTGTCACTTAAACACACACAACAATTTGTAAATTGTTTATAACATATTGTAAATATTTAATTACGTCATATATTTTCTGTAATTTAGTTTAATTTTTAATATTTATTTAGGTTGGAATAGAATATGAAATTGAGCCTTTGTTCTGGAGACTATATAGTTATACCAAAGGGATAGGGGTCTAATTGAGACTTTGATCGGGTCAATACTAACTAATCGAAGGACGGATTTCTCTCCTTGTCAACAAGGTAATGATTTCAAATGGGCAGGTAATTATATAGTTATTGGAACTCTATGTAGGTGATGAATGATTGGTTGGAATCATGTTATGAAAAATTGTTAGGTGATAAACATCAAATGGTTTACAGGAAAGTTGGTGTATTTAAAATTGATTTATTATATCAATAGGTATATATATTTTGAGATGGAAATTTTTTTTCTGATTAAACTAAAATAATATAATAATTCATATCACTTCCTCTGAATATTCACCATTCAATTTTAAATTCATGGAAGAATTAACTTCCATGATACAATGGATGATGGTACGAAGATAAAACAAAAAATTAGGATTCGCACTAAAATGGTTTTTTTTTTAAACTGAAAGCACATAGCCTTGGAGTTTCACTTCATCTTCGTAGGACTAGCATAACCATATAAATTAAATGGCTAGTAAATATTTATAAGTATCAATCCATAATAAGAATAAATACACTTATTGTAAGTTATCATTATTACGAATTAATTATAAAAATCAATAATATATGAGTTAAACACACACACACACACACACACAACAATATTTTTAACTTGTAAAAGTAAGGCACACAAATTGGAAACCAAATTTAACTCTATATTAAGAATGATCTCAAAGAATGATGTACAATGTGTAGATATAAATACATAAATAAATCGTTGATTCAGTGTCTGGATATTCTTGGATTCTAATAACCACTCACCATAACATAAAATAACCCAACCTTAATCCCGAGGATTAGCTGTCTAACATCCCCCCTTATTCTAAAGGGATGTATCAAAGTACAATAATGAGAGCTCAAAATGAAAAAAATCATCTCAGCCAAGGGTTGAATGTCTCTTAGAAATGGTTTTCAAGGATGAGCATAAACCGAAAATGGAAGTTTTTAAGATAAAAGGACAAATGATACCCATGCCTGGAACTTTCATAGAAGTTCTCAAACCAATAAAAAATCTCAACTCTGGAATCATAAATGTAGTTCCTTGAAAAATTTCGAATCTGGAAGTGCTTATTCACAAACATTTCATTTAGAAAAAACTAAAGTCTCTCTAGCTACACCTCTGGCTTGAACTGATACGGGTTATGGCTCAGGTTCACTTGTATATCTTTGACTCAGGCTCGCTTGAAAAATATTCGAACATGTAGAAAACCATCAACAATTCCCCCATTGTTAGATACAAGGTGAGAATATGTAGTCTTATTCATCACTGCAAGGTTGTTCAACATTCTCAAACATATCCTATGGTATGAGTTGTAAATATTCTTGGTTGTTTTCAACCAATCCCAAGAAGCAATCCATCTGTAATTTAGTTTCTCTCCTGCAGTAGTCTTATTTCCGGAAGATTTGTTTGAATAGTGATTGCACTTTACACAATGATCACATGGGTGAAGATAAAAATACTGAACTTTCACATGTCCAACTCTATTACACTACTGACATCAATTAATTTTTTCTAGAAAAACACCATCCATAAATCCAACACTACCAAATTGTTTAGGTTTAGAAAAGCCGGGAAGGTGAAAATATACATACAGAACATCTTTGTTATACCCAAAACCAATTATGTGTTTTTTATGCGTAATTTCTTCCCACGGTCTTATAAAGGTTTTGGGAATGATAGACTTCACAATAGGACTTTCGGTTGCATCCAAATTTTCCCTTGAAATAGTTTGATCCATCCCTGACTGTAGATTACAATTAGGGTCAAACAAAGTCTTGTTTTGAACAAACTCCAGTTCAGAATCATAATTTTTCTTTTGAAGTTCGTTTCGCTGTAACTGCAACTCAATTTTGAGAAATTCAATGATCTCCTAGCCATTTTTCAAACATGTTCAGATGTCAAATATTGTTTCTTGCTGATTTGGACATCGTTATGGATAGTAGACAACATTAGATTTCCTAATAACTATAACAAATCATCTACTTTGAGAAATTTGTCTACGAGAATGCACCCAATACAAGAAAATTTACAGTGATTTAACTGAGTGTCAGGTGCAACCGATCATGCACCCATCTACAACACTTATTACACTTATAATTAATATTTAACACCATAAATTTAACTTTGAATCGAAAAAATATATACTCCTTTTCCCACTATTTAATGTGACTCAAGTTTCATTCTCGGCCTGGGCTTTCACTATGATTATTGGCATGGAAAATGATTATTACTTCAATAAATATCCTTCTGAATCACATAAATTATTCATTTAGTTACCTTAATCATCTTTCCAATAGAAAAGAGGGTGTGCAAGATTGGCCCAAACAGTTGTCAAAAGTCATGTGATCTCAAATAGAGAGAATAACTAGCACTTTTCTTATTTACCATGTGCTCTTCATAGCACCACCAACACAATTATAAAACCAATTTGAACCTTTGAATGGCTCAACACCTGAGAGGAGTCTAATTTGTTGTCATGAACAAGCTTTTGAGTACGGTCCAATGGTTGAAAAATGGTTAATAGCACAACTTCTCTCTGTGTTAATCGATAGTAAGGGGCTTCGATTGTTCTTTCTCTTCGCCAAGCATCTAGCCACAATAGAAACACTTCTCAAATCCAAAGGTATCACTAACCACGCCTTTTCCTTCTATTTTTTAATTTTTTTTAATTGAAGAATAATAAAATTCTCACACCATTTTCATAAAAATACTCTTTCCATATTTTTTTAAACAAATTAGGTGTATGGATACCTCCAAATCTTGCAACAAATTGTTAGAGAACTCCACGACAACATCACAGTTTTAAGGGCTGGGCATGAAGGCTCCTTTAATAATACTTCAGGATCTTGAGATTCAACACACAAGCATTGAAAATGAAGATTTGCATACAGATTTATTCGATCGTGCCTGAATTTGAATGGAATTCCTTTGTCCCAACTAGAGTCGAACTTGATATATGTGTTCCCCATGGAAAAAGGAAAAATCCCCAAAACCAATGATCGTATGAACATATAACATTAACGCCTTCATATCTCCTTAGTAGTTAGAGAAATGACAATGATTTTCTTGTACTAACATTGACAAGATGATCCTCGGTTCTGCAGTAAGCATGCTCGTGTGACGCTGCTCAATTCATTGTGAAATCATATTTTCGATCAGTTTGCTCTTCTCCTTAAATTCGAAGTGTTCCTTCAGAGTTTTCTTTTGCAGAAAGAAACATTTTAATGTGATTCCAGTGACAAATATTGAGAGTTGAAATCAAATCAACTCCTTGTTGCAAAAATTATTCTTGAATAATTATTTTAGTGTTGTCACGTCGATGAAAATATATAACGTCCTTACAACAAATAAGAAATGGGTATAAGGAGTTTGCTTCAATTTTGTTGTTTATGACACTGAAAAAAACCCAATGTAAAAGAAAAACCATTGATCCATAACTTTTAGTGAGCATACAAATACACATCACAAATTTTGGCTTTGGTATAGTTGAATCCGACTTGTTTTCTTGCACAATACTATAAAATAATGCTACTGTACTCAAATATACAACAAAAAAAATTGAATGAAAATGAAGTTTGCATCCACCAATAATCTTTAGCATAATCTCTTCGTAATTCATCACGGTTCTATTTCGAGGAGGGAAACCTTGGTTCTCTTTTGCAACTTCAACTAAACAAGCAATCGCTCATCATCCATGGCACGTTAAAACAACGAGTGCATAAGAATGCTACTAACTAGTGGGTCATTCTATTCGATAGAGCATATTACGCTGACCGTGATACCACTTTGAGACACATAAATTGGAAACCAAATTCAATTGAATATTAAGAATGTTGTACAATGTGTACATATAAATACATAAAGAAATCGTTGATTCAATTTCGGGGTCTTTTTGGACTCTAATAACCACTCACCATAACACAAACTCACGCAATCTCAATCGTGAGAATTAATTGTTTGACAGTGAATAGGTTTTGTTACTATAACACTAAGACACTCAAAATACTAAAGCTTGATAGATATAAGCCATATTTCAAAAAAAATTCAGAGTAGTCTACCCAGGCAACGTTTTAGCCCGGACGGCAGTTTTTCGCCGGAATCCGGGCAACTTAAATTCAAGAAATCAGGTACTTGCAATGTTTGAAATCCATTTTTGAGGTTGGAAATGGATTCAGCACTACCAAAATCCCTTAGGGCACTCAAAATACTTAAGTTTAACAACTGTAAACATGATTCTGATGAAATCTTTGCCGGATTTTTTAAAAATCTTTGTCGGAGTCCGGGCTAAAACGTTGCCTGGAAACGACACGCCAAAAAAATCTCCCAAATTTTCTCAAAATTCTGCCAATTTTTTTCTTTTCTTATTAAATTACGACTAAAAAGAATTCAGTAATATTTCATAAAAAATAAATTCTATCGACAGCATTTAACCTCATAATGCTCTCATAACGACCCTATCATAAATATGATAAAGGCCTCGTACCTAACCTCATAACGCCAACTTATAACGATCCCAACTAAATTGTACGACGATGTAGACGGCCATGTTTAGGACAGAACCCCCCATGTGGTCGGCAACTCGTGGCACAGCACGTACCAAAAAGTAATTGTCGTTAATAATCATTCCAACGATACATACCTCGCTTTGTATAATGTCACCTTAATAACAAAGTGGAGTGAGAGTGAATCTGACAAGATTGGTGTATACCTATTAAAGCGGAGTAATAAATTAAGAATAAGATACCTATTCTTACAATTTGGTGTTTTTGGGTTTCCTAAGCGGAGTAATAAATTAAGAATAAGATACCTATTCTTACAATTTGCTGTTTTATGGGTTTCCTAAGCGGAGTAATAAATTAAGATAGCTATTCTTACAATTTGCTATTTTTTAGGTTTGCGACTTAAATTTAATTTGTATTAAACATTGGGGATTCAAATTTTCAATAAAAAATAATTATTAAAAGTTAAATTTAATATTTATTAATTATTAACATTGTTTGAAATTTTAGAATGTGAATTGTGTAGAAGTATTTTCTGTTTTATTTTTAGAATGGACATTTCACCTATCATCAAAAATTAGAAAATAAATAAATGATAAGCATGAGAACAACTCACACTTATTAGTTATAAGAGAACATAAATAAATGATAAGCATGAGAACAACTCACACTTATTAGTTATAAGAGAACATAGATTGGGAAATTGTCATAAGAACAAAACGGTCAAAAAGTGAGAGAAAATTATAATTAAAAGAAAAGGATAGTTTTCTATAGTTCTATCCTTTTCCTTTAATTATAATTTTCCCTCCCTTCTGGGAGGTTCATACTCTTATTTTAATATTTTGTTTTTGTCACAGTTTTTTCTAATCTTTGTTTTCTTATTACTAATACATTTTTGTTTGTTCGGGTGAACACTTTATCAATTAAATTTTTTTCTGGTGTTTTTTACTTTAAAGCTCAATTATTTGACTGCTAAATTTGTAAAGACATACATATTCTATCTTTCTGATTTTAATCTAAACACATACTCTTAACCATTAGGCCCACTCAAACTGTACTACATATCAACATTTGTCAACTAAAATAAATCATAAATATGATTTTGTGAATGATTAGTTCTACTTTACGACGAGCCTTATATCCCAGTCTATCGGCCCATAAATGCACGGAAAGACGAAATAACCACAGTAGAATCATTTATTGCTTTAATCTGACGGTAACGGTGGCCATTTCGTCTGTCGGGGAAACCAATATTTATCAGTCTATTGGCCCATAAATGCACTTGGAAAGTAACTGCCCACCGTTGGATTAAAGCAAATACACCATCCAACGGTGGGCATCTATTTCCCAGGTGCATTTATGGGCCAATACACTGATAAATATTGGTTTCCGTCTGTCAGTGCATTTATGCGCCGATAGAGTGAGATATAAGGCTCGCCCTGCTTTACCGGCTAATAAATCATCGATATGCTTTTGTGAATGATTGATTCTGCTTTTTCCGACGAGCATGTATCCATTTAACTCCAAACCACCCATACAGCCTGAACCGATAATGCAGAATGGTAAAACCATTCTGTACAAATATTTGTCGTGCAAACGGTAAACCATTGTGCGCCACAAATCATACCGATGGCCTTCTCTTTATATGAGGGATAGTTTTCCAACATAGTGAACACTTCACGATTTCTAGCTTCCAGACACTGGACAAATCTGATTACTGTTCAGTGTTGGAGCTGTGGAGTCACAGGAATTGAGTTGTCTCGTGCGAAAATGGAGAACAAAAAGCCTCACGTAGCGATGTTCCCATCTGTAGCTGGAATCGGGCACATCATTCCCTTCTGTGAGTTTGCAAAGCTGTTGGCATCTCGCCATGGTTTCGCCATAACTTTCATAACCGCGAAATTCATGGTCACCTCTGCTCAGATTGCTTATACACAGTCTCTGGCATCTTCAGGTTTGGACATCCGCTTCATCGAGCTGCCAGACGTGGAGATGAATCCTGAAGACATGAATGGACATCCCTTAATCTTGATTTTCAATTTCTTGGAGAAGTGCAAAGGATCAGTCGAGCATGTTCTCAGGAACCTGTTGAACGTCCATTCATTTAACCCCATAAGTGCTTTCATCACCGATCTGTTCTGCGCCACCATGGTTGAGGTTTGCACTAGTCTTCACATACCCAGCTATGTTCTTTGCACTACATCTGCCTCTAATCTTTCTCTCATGCTCTACCATCCCACAGTGGATGCCGAGATGAAGGAGTCTTTGAAGGATTTGGACGGGTCTGTTAAGGTACCTGGATTTCCATCCTTACCTGCAGTTGAGTTCCCTGACCCAATGCTGGACAGGTCTGATCCGCTTTATCACCTTTTCCTCCGAAATTCATATCGCATGTTTAAATTAGCGGACGGGATTCTGATAAACACATTTGAGGATGTGGAGAGCAGGATCATCCAGGCACTCGTCAATGGAGAGATTCTCCCGAGCGTTGATGGAATTCGCATGCCCTCGATACACGCCGTCGGGCCGCTCATTGCTCCCCCCGAAACCCATCCTCGAGGATCCTAGTGGTTCCCTGCAATGGCTGGATAAGCAGTAGGCCTCTTCTGTTATTCTCGTTTCCTTCGGAAGTGTGAATTTCCTTTCGGGCGAGCAGATCGTGGAGCTTGCCTTGGGAATGGAAGGCAGCGGGCATCGTTTCCTATGGGTTCTCCGCAGTCATCCTTCCAATCCAGACGTATCTGCGCTGCTCCCCCCGGGTTTCGAACAGCGGACCAAAGATCGTGGTCTCGTGGTTACCTCATGGGCTCCGCAGGTTTCCATCCTTGCACACCCGTCAACCGGAGGTTTTGTAAGTCACTGCGGTTGGAACTCGGTGCTGGAGAGCATTTGGTTTGGAGTTCCCATTATCGCTTGGCCCCTCCAAGCGGACCAAAGGCCGGTCGGTTACTTTCTGGTGAATGATACTAAAACAGCGGTGGGATTGCAGAAGCGAAAAGATGGGATTGTAACGAAAGAGGAAGTGGAGAAAGCGGCGAGGGAATTGATGGAAGGAGAGAACGGGAAGAAGAGGAGGGTGAGAGCGAAAGAATTGGCGGAGTGTGCGAAAGCAGCTCTGGCAGAAGGTGGAAGTTCATCCCAGGCACTGGCAGAGGTGGTCGCTCTCTGGAAGGCAAAATCGTGTGTGCAGTAAAACCCTCTAGATTGGTGAATTTTCACGTTTCGTTTGGTAGTATAGGGTGCATTAGAGGGTGTTGAAGGAGTGTGCTCTGGCAGAATGTTCAAGTTCATCCATGCTCTGGCAGAGGCGGTGGCTCTTTAGAAGGCAAATTAGTATATTGTTAGTATAGGGTGCATTAGATGCAATAGAGGCGCCTTTTAATATCTGAAGATGTGTATTTTTTAAATATGATGTTATCCTTGTTTGTTGGGTAGAAAGTGCTTTATCTATTTGGTGAATCGTTCTTTATTGAATGTGATGATTAAATTTTAATTTTCATTCCATATAGAACTATACTTATAAATGAAAAAGTGAATATATATATATATATATATATATATATATATATATATATGTATATGTATATATATATATATATATATATATATATATTTATATTTATATTTATTGTATTTATAGATTTTTACATTTATTTAATACAGTTATAAAATTATTATGAAAATTATCAAATAACAAAATTATTATGTAAATTATCAAATAACCAATGATGTTTTCTATATATCAATCATATTTTTACATAGAGGGAAATATGAGAGAAATTTATATGACGAGAAATTTATATAGAGATAAATTTCTTTACATTTGATATGACGAATATATATATATAGAGGGAATGATGATGATGATGACCACTACACTACTACACTAAGGGCATTTTCAAGACATTTGTTTAAGACAAAAGAAATTTTTTGTTTTAAAAAGTCACTTTTTATTTTAGTTATTTTACATTAAAATTTAATATCAATTAAGATTAAACCCATTTAAGACAATTAGCAAGTAAAACAAAACCATTAGCAATACTTCATAACAAGATGATTGTCAAATGCGTTACATTCCATGAACTAAAATTGTTTTTTTTTTTAATATGTGAAAAAAATTAAATTACTTCAAATAAACTTTGATATAAATTTGCAAGAGATTAAATACAATATAATGATAAAAAAAAATTAATATTTTCTCATTGGTTATATATATATATATATATATATATATATATATATATATATATATATATATATATAATAAAATTAAAAAAAAAAACAAATTCTTTCATATATGGATTTTAAACCTTTATTATTTTCACTGAAATTCTATGAGTGGATAGTGGATAAATTCAAACCACATGAAATTTAATCATGTCAATTTTATTTCTGTTATATTCTATTTTTCCTTTTTCATTAAACCACATTCTAAAAATACAACAAATAAATAGATAAAAAATATTATTTTTTGGTTGGCCACTCAAGGGGATTTAACAACATTCCATGAACTAAAATTGTTTATTTTTTTAAATATGTGAAAAAATTTAAATTACTTCAACTAAACTTTGATATAAATTTGCAAGAAATTAAATACAATATAACTATATTTAAAAATAAATAAATATTCTCTCTCTCTCTCTCTCTCTCTCTCTCTCTCTCTCTCTCTCTCTCTCTCTCTCTCTCTCTCTATATATATATATATATATATATCAAAACTATACATAAAGAAATAAAATAAAAAATACAAATTCATCTATATATGCATTTTAAATCTTCATCCTTTTCTTTCTAAATGAAAAATCAAAATTTTGATTCTTGCATATATCTTATAGTCACATCTCAATTTTCTTTTCACCATTGAACAAATATATCATAACAATAATTTAAATATTTCTTAGATAAAATTTTAGTATTTAAGATTTTTGTTATTGTAAAAAAACTTTCTATATATATTTAAATTAATTTATTATTAGGTATTAAGATGTTGGTAAAGATTTTCATCTCGTAATTAGAAAACCATGAATGCATTATTAAGAAACCAAGTAATAGTAGTAATTGATATCATTACCATGAATGCATTATTAAGAAACCAAGTAAGAATAACGATTATATGGTTTGTCTTCCTCACTTAATAGAGATATATGTAAAGAAATTGTGAAGGAGGTTGAAAGACTACTCTAGCATAAATTTTAATTTAACCTGAAAAGTCATTGTCATGCCCCTATAGTCACCCATATTAGAGACTAACTTAGTGCACCCAGATGACCCATCACTATAGTTTTGTCATGTATCTGACTCATTTCATCTCATCGATTTTCTCAATTTGAAACTATGTGATTATATACTACACCTCACTTTTTATATTTCACGATCATTAAAATTCATAAGTTTAACACTTATTGAAGTATGTAGATAATATCCATACAATTTTGCCTTAACACAACCAATATGCAAATTATATGAATGAAAGTAATATTATAGAATCAGCAACCTAACTGGCCTAACAATTGTCAAATATTCAAATGTGTTACAATCAAGTGAACTCTAGTCTTGTATAACAATTTAAATTATAAGAGCACACAATTCATACAAACCTATCATCAAAATTCCTATTTCATTTGCAATCATCGATCACAACTTTGTCATAGATCAAAATTGTTTCACTTGATAAAAGTAGTAAGTACTCTCATATGCATTCAATGTATGAAGAGTTAGATTAAGTGAAGGAAAGTAAGTTAAGTCTAATTAAGTCTAATATTAGAGGTCAAGTGAGTCAAATTTAAAAAGGTAATGCCTTGTCAAGAAAAGCTAAGTGAAGGAAAAGAAAAGTGTCAATTTATGTTAAAGTGAAGTTCGAAAAGTTTAGTTAAAGCGTCAAGTCATAGTTTGCATGAAGAAAATAAAGTTAGATTTTAAATGATTCCATATTTAGAAAGTTTAGTGCTTATATACTCATGGTTGGGTCATTGTAATGTGAATTAAGAAGAGAGAATAACAACAATTTGGTGGATGTATATGCGAGAATAAATAATGAATATAACTTATTTATTCAAGAAGAAGCTTGTGTACTTATTTGCCTTGTGTTTGCATGTTTATCTTTGCATCTAAATAATAAGTGGTATCAGAGCAAGGTTTAGCAAGGTTTCAAAGCACCAAAAAAATTTAGAAGGTCATGAGCTACTTCCACTACGAGCCTTGGCTATTGTGAGTAGTCTGCAAATCGAAGCTTGCATCCATTGGTCCATAAGTAGAAACTAGAGCTCTTTGAGAGTTTGTAAACCGAACTACTAAAATATTAGGGTGAATAGCCTATAGAGCCACCGCCATATCAAGAGAAAAGAACCACCAAAACTGACCAAAGAAGGAGTCTCCATCGTAAGTTGTAGCCATGAGCCTCCATAAGAATATGCATAGAAGAGCTTAGCAAACTTGCTAGTAGTTGTTGGGAGACACTGTTAAAGTCAAGGTTAAAATGTTTATTTTTAAAGATAATCAAGTGTATGTGACATTAATTTATAGAAGGCTAACACAATAAGGAAATAAGGTAGAAGCCAAAATAAATACTACAACCATGGGTCACAAAGTAAGAATGAAGCAAACCGAGAAAAAAAATTGAGAGGAAGAGCCAAATTATTTTGAAGATCTCATAGAGGTTCTCTCCACAATCGAGGCATCTAAAAGACAAGTAGATGAAGTAGAAAAATTCGAGGATGAATGCATCAGGATAAATCTAGTAACACTTCCAAAATTTACTAGTAAAATTTTTATTTTTTAGGAACTATCAAAATGAAAACTTTTCTTCGATGTAAAGAGTTGATTGAATCGGTCTAATAACTCATATGATGAAGTATGTGATATCTTAGTATTGGATCTTATAAAACATGCATTGGATGAGAAGTCCTTGTGCAAGGTAGCAAAAGCTACATCTTCCTAGGAAGCATTGAAGAACTTGGAAGTAGAATTTGTTATAAAGGAAGTGACATAAAGCAACAAATTATGTTACAATCTGTTGAAGAATCAATAGAAAGTTAATTGCAATTTTGAGATTAAATGAGCAAGACTCTAGGAGGAAAATAGAGCTTGGAGAATCCCACTCAAATGTGGATGATGGTCATAAAGACTATAAAAGTGAAACCCATCATGTAGACATGCATATGGATGAAGAAGACAAATAAAATATTACAGAGTGAGAAGTTGAAGCCCCTACGTGTGAGGTGGAGTAAGAGCATATAAATGCTCGAGAACCCCACTGTAACATGGATGGTGAAGACGATGGTGAATCCCACTCTGATGAGCCACATGTGGATGGTGACTAAAAAGTGAGTAGTGAATTGGTAAATCCAACAATAGTCCTTGTTGATGATGGTGAAGCTTCCAATAAAGAAGTGAATAACATGTGTGATCTAGTTGGTATGGTTGTAGTTTATGATGGCCTCTTTGCATAAGAGTTTGAAGCATTTAATTTTGAGAATAACAAAGACAATTTTTCATATGAAGTAATGGTTTTTAGAGATGAATGTGCATCTCTCATGAATCCAACAACAAATGATGAATTTGGTGTAGTTTAAATTGTTAATGAGCACATGCATGCTCAGATATATCACCACAAATTGGATGAAAATTATGTTCATGAAATTTGTGGTCTCTTTTTCTAAACAAGTATTGATTGTGGAAATATGGAAAGTGCCATGTTTGATGAAGAATTGAAGGTTCAAGCTACCACTGTAGCAGTAATTTGTGGCAACCCTAGTAAAAAATCCATGTAAAAGTTAGAAATTAATTGTGGTAAGTTAGAAATTAAACAATTCGTTCAAGGAGCCGAAAAATTATGAAAAAGAAGAGGGGAAGTAGACACGATGAGGGTTGGGGACAAGTAATTGTTACAAGCAGGTCGAAAGAGGAGCACGAGGTTGACTGGTCGATTCTTCTGACGAAGCATTGTTACATAGTTTTCCCTCTCAAATCCCAGGGACAAGGCCAACCTTGACTCCAATGACAGGGCCAACTTCGCGTCGTTGCAGGGGTTTTGATAGGGCTAGCCTTGCCTCCATTTGCAGGGGTTTTTAGGCTCTTCCATTTGCGGGGGTTTTTAGGCTCTTCGCCATGCCTATGGACTCTACCATTGCATCTATGAAATTGTGGAGTGTAAGATTCTAAGGAGGTAGTGCTAGGAACATGGTAATAAGTCTGAAGGCAAAGCAACTCCAAGGAAATGAATGCGATGAATGTGGAAAAGTGTTGTGACCTCATGGATTCATCGCTTTCCATGCTAGTGGGCCACCACTAGTAGTTCAAGAGCCTGCACCTATGGCCAGATTTATGTGATAAAATCATGAGTGATGTGATAAGATGTTGTTCCCCTCTACTGCCAAATTCTTAAACAACTTTGGTTGTCAGTGTCGGGGGATGTGGACGGGGTTCATATCAGGGCACTTATAAAGCATTGCCACAATATTTCAAAGCTTAACCCCTTTGATTAGATGATTTCCGATGAGACAATGCTAGGAAATGCATCGAATCTTAGGTTTTTTTCTATGGTAGGTTCTCAGAACATCAAGTGGACAATGGATTCACAACTCCTAGAGGGAAGGTAGTGAAATAAATTGATAAGGGAACCCCCAAGAGATGCGATAAGGTGATTAGGGGCCCCATTATCACAACCCATAAGCCCTTAAAGCATAATTAGTAAATTCCCTATATCCTTAACACCAAAGCCATAATCCCTTAACTCCTATAGTAACTCACAACCCATTAACCCCTTGATCCCTTAAGCACTAAGCCACTAACCCCTTAACCCCTAATCCTTAACTTAGAATCCCTGAAGCCCCTAAGCCATAACCCCTTATCCTCTTAAACCTCACCCTTAACCCTTTAGCCCTAACCCTTAAACCCATTAACCCCTAAACCTAACCCCTTAACCTGTTGACACCTATATCCCATAACCCTTAAGCACTTAACCCGTAAATCTCCTAATCCCTAAGCTCTTGGTGCTTAGCCCTTAACCCCTGAAGCCCATAACCACTAAGTCATTAGCCTCTAACCCCTACACCCCCTATACCTCAACCCCTTAACCCGTACACCGCATATGCCCTAACCCTTTACCCTTTACCATTAACCATTAACCCTTGACACCTAAACCCCTAAACCCCTTAACTGCTAAAACCCCTAAGTATTTCTCCGAAAGAATAGGTGCTAAAACACAAATATTTTTGGTCATATTATGTTTGTGTCCACTAACCCCTCAAATGCAACCTCCAAGCACTACTAGGTTCCAAGGAAAAGAGCCACAAGGTCCCCAATTCCAATCTACATTTTATGGACAATCACATTTCCCCCAAATATCCTCTAGGCATTTTCTTTCAAAGGGAAACAATATGGTATTCTAATGTCCACAAATGCATCTACGTTCATAGGAATAAAGTAAGGTTCATATCCCTGCATGACCCAACGTAATTCATGTCCCCTCAAAAGAAAATAGAGGATATAAGGATGTCTCTTTAGCTATCATCATCCTTTAACACCGATCCATTCTCTTACCAAATGTATGGGTAAAAATCCCATATAATTCTGCAATATTTCTCAAAGGTTTTATCCACAACATGCTTAAAACAACATTCAAATTCCCTTAGTTTGCTTGAAGTATATTTGAAACTGACTTAAGAACTCCTCAACTACATGAATGGAACAATCTCCAAGCTATCCATATCTAGGTTCGTCCCCTTTTGACTCCCTCTTTTTTTCCTTCAATACAAAGCTCACCAAGGTCATCTTACAATTGGATCTCCATTTTTCATATGGTGATAATGCTACCTAGCTCTTTAGGAATGGCTTGATTTTAAAAATGGTACACTAATACTCTCAACATATGTGGGGCTAGAAGATACGCTAAGAGGAGAAAACATATGTCAAACTCAACCTTATTGTCAAACATAGGTTAAACATATATTAAAAAAATAAATTGTGTAATGTAATTATTTCATTGTTGGATGGTTTTTAATTAACTCCACCATAATATTTCCCCATCTCCATGGTAGCTTTTCATTCCATTAATTCAAAAACAACTGCTTTCAATTTTCCAAGTTCCTTGTCTTTTTCTTTCAATTTATCTTGGTAAATTCAAAGTCCAGTATTTGTTACCAAGCCATTAGATGAGGCAATTAAAACCTTTTAAAAATGATTCCCTTGAAAATGACCAAATATAGAAGCTTGACTAGGTCATCACTTTTTGTTGAAGGCATTAAGAATTCATCACTCCTTGTCAATGTAGAGAGAGTGATGAACCCGCTAATCTTTGTTTCCAAGTGCAGAAAAATGGTGCTTCATCAAGGTGTCTCTAAGGTAGACTCTTAGGATGGAAAATGATATTATAACATTAAGATAGACTTTACAGAGTCATTATGTGATTGTATGGAATGAGCCAACTCAGACAAGACTATTTTTTGACATGTCTTCTATGAAGTCATTAGATAAATTCAATTTGTTTTGTCACCAAGATGAGTCAAAATTAACTAATTCTGAGTGAAATAGCCGAGTTTGACCACACTAATCTATAGCAGGCAAAGTAATCTTCCATTTATGAGATGAAAATTTCACCATTCGAATTATATTTCTATTCTTCAAAATATAAATTTAACATGAATTTCACAATATGACCATGCTCACAGGAAGGGCCATAAATATCTAATGAAAATTATCCTAGAGGCCTTAAACACTCATTTGCATCTATTGGACTTCCTTCCTTCAGGAAACTCCTGAAAATGCTAGGTTTGGTTATGTTCCATGTTCTTTTTTTCTTCATCAATGACTTTCTTCCAATAAGAAGCTTCATCTCCACTAAGAGCCTCTCTGACATTTTTTGGCTCATCACCCATGGTAAATAATGAAAAAAACTATAATTAGTTGGCTCATAGCCATAACACTTAGGCCCCATTCACTTACGAAGGTTCCTCAAAATCTGACCCCAATTTGGTTGATCATGCTCAGCTTGCAAATTTTGAATTGTCATTTATGATTGATTTTCCTCTCACTGGAATGCAAAAGGAAGATGAATTTCATCTTTTTCCTCCATAATTTCCACATTTGACATCTATTGTAGCTATTCATCTATGCTCATCTGGAATCACCACAGGTTGTACTTTTTTCTTGCAATGGATTCTTGATGTTGATCTCCATGAGATTTCTCCTCTTCAAAAAACATATCCTGGTTGTAAGCATGGTTCTAGGTATGTTGATGTTCAGACAAAAACCACAACTTGTAGCCCTTGATCTGCTAAGGGTTACCTTGCTATTAACGATGGTGGATTCATACTCCTTTTGAATAACCTATAAAGGGTCAAGAAAATTGACCAATATGTTGTCAAGTTTTATCTTATCCACCTTAGCCACATACATGCATGTTTCACACTTCAAAAACCTAAGATGTGCAAGATAGGGCTTCTTTCCACTTCAACTTCCTCATGTGTCATGTCACCCAAAATTGAAAATGGTGACATATTAATCAAATAATTAGCTGCATCAACTGCTTCAGCTCAAAATCCTTTTCTTAAGCTAGGTTGTCAAGTTTTGTCTTATCCACTTTAGCCACATACATGCATGTTTCACACTTCAGAAACTTAAGATGTGCAAGAGAGGGCTTCTTTCCACTCTGACTTCCTCTAATTTCATGTCACCCAAAATAGAACTTGGTGACATAATAATCAAATAATTAGTTATGGCAACGACTTCAGCTCAAAATCCTTTGCTTAAACTAATAATATCTCTCATGCTTCATGCATTTTTTTATCTATCAAGGTTTGATTTGGTCTCTTAGCATGGCCATCTTGCTCGACACCAAGTGGAGTTGTCTTCAAGCGTGCAATTCCCCAAGATCTGCAAAATGCCTCAATTTCTTGGGAGCAATACTCACCACCATTGTCAAGTTTTAATCTTCTTCCACACATGTAGCATATATTTTATTTGTAAATGTTGACTTTCAAAGGGATCCTGCATCCTAGAATATCTGGTATGTCCAGCATAGAAAACAAATTCTCATAGTTGATAGTTTTTCATTAATTATGTCATGAAAAATATTATTTTTCACAAGCCTGAAATGATAATCTAATACAATTTTCTTATCTGCACGTTTTTTCTACAAGAAATGAAGTGTTGCAATTACACTTGAACAATCATGTGAGTGATTCATTCTTTTACTATTAGCAAACCTCCATCTACTATTGTAACACACATTGGGGATGTTGGAATTGGTGTAGGTGTTGTTGGATCTTGGTGCTAGTGTTAAGCATGTAATTTATACATAAACTATTCTTATGTTGGTGTAGAGGGTGTAAAACTTGCCTCCCATAAGTTTTTGAAGTTGTGCACATATCAACTATAACAAACCTCCATATTCCACGTTATTTTTGTTATTTTATTTATTTTTATTCCATATTCTACTACATCTTCATCATGTCCAACATTTCCCGATTTTCTATTTAACAATACTCTTATTTACCCAATTCCTCTAATATTTTGCACCAATTTTGTATTATAAGTTTCCAAAATTTTCCACCTCGACCAGCTTACTTATGCAATTTGTCTCTATTTTAATATTTAATTTTAACTTCTCACCATAACCAATTTCATTGAATAAGGTTATATTAATCCATCCATCATCATATGGTATATCCACTACCCTTCATTCCATTACACTTCAAGTTGGAAGTGTTATTTCTTCATTAATGTCTAAATATCATTACACACTAATGGCTTTCTTTTGGTGGAAAGTATTCCCATCACATATATTTTCATATATCTATATAACCCAATAGTCCACGACACAATTAAACATACCTAAAACATTCCCTACCGAAATTAACATAGGTCACACTTACTACGGTCAATACATCAACCAAGGCATCAAACCCTTCTTTATCCTCTAACCCCATTACCATCCCAACGTGTAATGAACTTGGTACTTCATAATTCATTTGATATATCACGGTTTAATGGGATTATGGTTTCATCCTTTGCATCTATACGATAATGTTATACCACACCAATAACATCAACGTGTCATTCGTTCAACACATGACTATATTCTTTATGAGTATCATATTTTCTTTTCTTATAAGACCATATATCAACCTTGATTTAATTCAAGTTTTGTGGATATTTAGCACCATTGTTTACTCATACTGACATTATTCCTTGTGTTCTTAGTCATTATTGTTTAATTTATAATAGGTATCTCATATTTGATTTCGAGATTTTATTTGGGTTTGATTTTTCTTGATTAAGAATTTTGTAAATTCTACACAATTCATAATATATGGAATTTTAGACATGTCACCAATATAACTTAGTTTAACATGACATACTATTTGGTATATTCATACACCACGTACATCACTTGTGCCTACATGATCCCACACGTTTTGAAAGGGTGTCTAACTGTCTCGTTTTGTTGCATCCCACGTGGTAACTGTTAATATTACTGACAGTTAAGATTTTCTTGTAATTTCAGATAGTGGGGATTGTTTTTGGAACCTTGACGCTTCTTTTTAGAATTTGGTTGAGTTCTTCGGTAAGTCAGCATAGTTCTAACCTACTTACCACAATTATCTGTTATTCCAGATTGTGTCACGACACTGTTTACCTTGGTTTATTTGATACCCTCATAACATTTAATGTAATGTCAATGAGGTTTACCTTGGTTTATTTGACACCCTCATAAAGTTTCATCTATTTCCAATGCGTTAATTGATGGGACATGACTCGTAACGCTGGAAATTTATCCCATTTATATTAATTGACATTCCCTTCATATCTCCCGATACAATCACACCTGGAAAATTGATAGCGCTAGTGCTATGGTGCCACGTTCACTTATCTAACGTGATGAACATGTGACTCCTCAGGCCATGTTCTACAACGAAGAGAGCAGGGGTAGAATTTATAGCGGGGGATCAAATCCTACAACCCTAAAACATTTTTCCTAAAACCCTTTGCATTCTTTATGACATTTACCATTACCGTCACTCCAGACGCTTAACTGTTTCACAGAGAAACCTATTATGGTTCATGGTGCGTTAGTGATGCTACAAGACTATTTTGCGTTAGCTGGTTTTCAAGGTGCTTCCACTCATCATGCAATCTGAAGTTCAGGTACCTCCTTTGCTTTAATTACCACAGAGCAACATTGATAAATTTCTGCCAGCAAATCTATATAATTATTTCATTGTATACATTTCCAGGTATATCATTTTGCTTCTTTAGTCTAGGGGTTTACTAATGGGTCTGGCTCAGGGACCAAAATCAATGGCTCTTGCCTGGTTCTGCACTTTTGTGCCTCGCGTGGTGATCTGATTCAGGGGGCTTCGACTTGTAATTTACATCACTTTTCAATTATAGATTCTATTTTCTATATGCATATAGAAATCATTAGTATGAGATGCGTCATTTCCCTAAGGAGATCAACGATCTTAAAAAAATAATACAATCGGTGATCTTATAACTGTCCAACCCCAGGGCATCATCGCCGTCCATCCCAAACAATACAATCGGTGATCTTAAATCTGCCATTTTCTTGGTGGATCTACACTCTTATGATGATCTTGTCTATCAAGTTTATCTCAAGGTTACCTTCTAGGCTTCTATAGTCCGTTGAATTATTAGATTTTTAATCCTTCTAATCACTAAGCAATCAACTCGTGCCAATAATGATTTCGAATTTGCTTGGCAGAAATTTGATGCAGTTGTGGGTGATACCACAATTTTCACGAGTTGAAGTAAACATGTGGACTTCACACAACCATTCAGTGAATCAGGTGTAGTAATGGTGGTTGCTATCAAGGCAGACGAAGAAAATAACACTTGGGCATTCATGCTGCCTTTTACTCTGGGAATGTGGTCTACAACAAGGACATTTTTCATATTCACAGGATTTTTAATATGGCTATTTGAGCATAGGGTAAATCTCGAGTTCAGAGGAAGACCCAAGAAACAAGTGCTCACTCTACTCTGGTATTTTTTTCTCTAAATATTTATCTATTGTCTATGCACTTATGTCACTGGTGTTTAAAGTCTCCAACAAGATGACCTTTCTTCTTTTTCATTTGCTTTGTTGTACCAGGTTTTCATTCTCGACGTTGGTTTTCTCACACAGTAAGCGATTCTCCTTCCAATTGAAATGCTTTTGTTTTCTCTTTTGGTTTGAAAATTAAAAACCATAATGTCACCATTTACATGGATTTTATGAGCTTCATCCTCCTGACCTATTTACTGTATTGCATGGGGAGAAGTTAGTTAGCAGTTTGTCTCGATTGGTTCCTGTAATCTAGCTATTTGTAGTTCTGATTTTAACATCCAGCTATTCAGCCAGATTGACGTCTATTCTCACTGTACAAAAATTGAACCCTACTATTAAAGATGTTGAAACTCTCAAGGCCAATGGAGATGCAGTAGGGTATCAGATCGGTTCTTTTCTAGCTCAATACCTCCAGCTGGAGCTTGACATAAAAAACCTTAAGACATATTCAACACCAGTTCTTTTCTAGCTCAATACCTCTAACTGGAGCTTGGCATAAAAAATCTTAAGACATATTCAACACCAGAGGAAGCTGGATTTGCTCTCTCAAAAGGTCCAAAGAATGGAGGAGTTGCTACCATTTTCGATGAGACTCCTTATCTCTGTATTTTTCTAGCATCACAATGCAACTACACAATGGTTGGACCAATCTACAAGACTGGAGGCTTCGGCTTTGTAAGTTCCTTTAAATTATCCATAATTTGTCTAAACTCTTTATGCATTTCACTTTTTCTTTAATGTACCAGCAGGGTTTTTTTATGAACTCTTGTAACACATTATTTATACATGATTTTTCTAGCATAACAATGCAACCTCCTGGTTCAGTTCAGTCTATAGGTTCCTTCACAAAATCAAGAAGCCAAAGCCATGGAAACAGTGACGCTTACAGAGTAAATTCAAGTCAGAAAATCCCAGTGAGAGAAAATTGCAAGTTACCCCTGCTGTGAGGAAAAACAAGAACCTAGGCACCTCTGTTTTGGAGAAATTTTCTTCTGAACCTTCCAAAAAAAGGCATCCTGCATTTAATTCCAATTTGGTTCCAGTAAGAGAGTCTTCTACTTCAGAAATTGCCACTGTAGATGACGAGCAAAATACTCATAATGCTGCTACATTTCTTAATGTTAATAGCCAAAATACTGTTTTTGAGAGAGTTGAATCCACTCAATCAAATAAAAAGAGGAGGCAATCACCAGAAGGGAAGTTAAGATTTGGCCTTGACATGTGTTCCAAATGAGGAGACTTACTGGAAGCAATATCATTGTATAACAAAGCACTTTCATAAGGTGTTGAACTCAACCAGCACCACTATAATGTGCTTCTATATATATGCTCTTCTGTTGCCATGGGTTCTCTCAGGCCTACAAAGAGTGGAAGTGAGGATAATAGTAGATATGAACAAGATATATTCCCTTCAAACGGGGATCATGAAATGAAAAAGAAGGATAAGGATGGTACCTTAGAAGATGAGGCTAAGATAGAAATTACTAAAGAAATGGTGGAATTGGCTCTGAAGAGAGGCTTTGAAATTTATCAACAGATGCGTTCACAAAAAATTCCTCCAAATGAGGTCATTTTTACCTCAGTGGCAATATTGGCTGTTGCGAAAGGGAATGGGGATTTGGCCTTTGAAATGGTGAAGCAGATGACAACTTATAATGTTGTTCCAAGGCTTCGTTCTTTCAGCCCGACATCGTTTGACTTCTGTAAAAACATGGAGGTGGAAAAAGCATATGAGGTAGATGCCAACATGGCAGCTTTTGGTATATAACTAGAGGAACTGGAGCTAGCAGCACTGTTAAAGCTCAACGCCGAAGCTGGAAGAGAAGAGAGAGTTTATTCTCTGTTGCATAGATTGAGAGCTAGTAATAGATATGTATCTCCATCGACTATGAATGTTATAGAGCAATGGTTCAAGAGAAAAGTGGCAAAAGAGGTGGGTACTACTAGTTGGGATACTAAAAAAATAAGAGAAGCCAGTGTAGCTAGAGGAGGGTGGCACAGGTAGGGCTGGTTGAATAAAGGGGAACAGAAAATTAGGCACACGACTATGACCCATAAGGGGGTTTGCAGATGCTGCAGGGAACAATTAGTTACAATTGATATTGATCCATCAGAGACTAAAAATTTTGCCAAATTTATTGCAGCTTTAACTCTTGAGAGGGAGGCCAAATCCGAGTTCACCACATATCAGGAGTGATTGGATAATCATAGACCACATGAAGCTATTATTGATGGGGAAAATGTGTGCCTCTATCAACAATGGTTGGACCAATCTATAGGACTGGAGGCTTTGTCTTTGTAAGTTCCTTTAAATTCTTCATAATTTATCTAAACTCTTTATGCATTTCACTTTTGCTTTAAGTAGGGTTGTTATGACTAGTTTTTTCACATGATGCTTCAAATGGGTAATTACTACTGAATAAATGATGAAATGCACATATGCATTGATACTTGGAAGGAATTTTTATTTTTTGAATGTAGTATTCAATAGACCACATTGAAATAGGTTTAAATTTGTCATTTCAAAGGTTTTATGCAGCTCACCGTTTAGTCTTACGACTAAGAAAATATTGAAGCTCATTCTGTGCGCAATTTTCTTAGAGTATGGCACATTACATTCAAGGACATTTTTTATTCTAAATTCATTTATCTAGGAAAATATTGATGCTTGAAGGCAACTTCATCCTAGGTTGGTTTGCATTTTGTGTGCATTTTAGTGGTTTGTTCTCCAATTTTTTGTATCTTTGATTTTCGTGCTCTATATCTTTTTTATATGTCAATTCATTGCTCTTGTTGATACTCAGTGCTTCATTTGCTTGTGTAGCATCAAATTTATTGCACAAATACAGAGTTGAAGACTCCAGAAAATTCAAGGAAGCCTTTGTTTTTAAAAGAATTATCCAAATTGTGGAGCAAAGTTGAGGCTAGAACTTCCTTGGGAAGAAGGAGAATATGGACCATGTAACACAAAAATGATTGATGATAGTCCTTGAAAAGCTTTGTGCAATCTTGTGAGTGCGAATCTCACTCTTGAAGATAGTATTTACGGAGTAAAGTTATGGAGCTATTTTTTTATTTATTTTGTTGGCATGATATACTAACATTGGAATTCTTCTTTTGTTGCTTTTATGTTTTAACATCCACACACTGCAATTTTTCCTGATCCATATAAAGTTACCAATGAGTTGGATGAAATTTTAGGTTTTTATTTCAGTTGTTGAGAGTAAAACCAATGTCATGATAATTTTTTTCATGTTTTAGGGCATAATTTGTAATTACTAATCATTCAGATACATCTGACATCCTGAAAGTGAAAGATCTCCCTGCCGGGTATTACTTTGACTTTTTCTTATTGAAATTTATCATATTGTCTATGAGGGGATTTGCGAAAATATTTAGAAGGGATTTTAGCTGCTTCAAATGTTCAACAATTTGTGTGTAGGTTTTAACCCTGAACATAAATTATCTACACACAAATCTTATAACAGAAAATAAACAATAGCAAGAGCATAAAACATAAAATAGATAAACACAGAGATTTTCCCCTGGATCCCAATTTGGGACGACCGGCTTGATTTTCATTATATTCCTTTTAGTGTTACAACACATATATATACATGCCGAAGCATACATAAAACCTAATCCATTAACCCTGGATTAGATCATAACCGTAGTTCCCTTGACCGGATCTACAAAATACCAGAGGCTGAAAACCATTATACCCCAAAACCATGTACGAAGCCAAAGCATACACCAAAAACCATGGAGGTGCGGACTACCAGGCGACTTACTCATCCAACTGACTGTGCCTCCAAATAGGCTAAACGCATACCCACTTGTAGATCTTATTTGGTCCAGATCTCCAGCCCAGTCTACATCAACAAAAAATGTCCAACATTCTTTCCAATCTTGGTCTTCCCTGGTAGCACAAGCCATAATCACTAGTGCCACGTAAATATCTGAAAACCCGCTTCACTACTATCCAATGCTCCTTCCATGGGTTTGAAATAAACCTGCTCAATACTCCTACTACATGTGCAATGTCTGGTCTAGTACAGACCATTGCATACAGCAGGCTACCCACTGCACTTTCATATGGAACACGAGACATATACTCCTCTTCTTCTTGTGTCTTGGGACACTGTTCAGCATAAATATTTACACCTACAGGAATATGAACATTCACCGGTTTACTATCCTGCATATTGAACCTCTGCAATATAGTCTCGACATACTTCCTCTGGTTTAACCAGAGCTTCCTCTTTGCCCAATCTCTCTTAATTTCCATGCCCAAAATATAGTTTGCAGCACCTAGATCCTTCATGTCGAATTTGGAGAATAGTTGGGTCTTCAAATCTTGTATAATTTCTTTGTCATTCCCAATCAACAACATATCATCCACATACAAGACCAAATAAACAACACGGTCACCGATTAATTTAAAATAACATAGTGATCCTCCTTGCTTCTGGTGAAGCCAAGTCCCATATATAGGTATCAAATTTTCGATACCACATCCTTGGTGATTGTTTTAACCCATATAGAGACTTTTTTAACCTGAATACTAGTTGTTTCTTCCCCTTCACCATAAAGCCTTCAGGTTGCTTCATGTAGATCTCCTCTTCTAGATCCCCCTGAAGAAATCTTGTCTTCACATCCAGCTGTTCTACCTCAAAATCAAATGTAGCAGCAACAGATAAAAGTAATCAATAGAAGTAAATTTGGCAACAGGAGAAAAAATATCACCAAAATCAATTCTCGGCACCTGGGAATAACCTTTTGCTACCATCCAAGCTTTGTATTTATCCACCTTGCCTTCTACATTCATATTCTTCTTAAACACCCATTTGCTCCTGATGGGCTTCCTTCCAGCCAGAAACTCCACCAGATAGTATGCCTCATTTTTATGCAAGGATGCCATTTCATCAACCATGGCCTCCTTCCAGAGTTTTCCATCCTCTGAATCTACTGCCTCCCTGATGGTTCTAGGATCATCATCAGACCTGGTCAGGGCTGCAAGCAGACGAAGAAATGATTATACCTTTAAGTTTGCCTTTTTTCTCGAATAGATCTTCTCAAAGTTTGGAGTTTGTCGTCTTCCTCTTAGAATCTTCTTCTGTTTGTAGAGTCGATTCATACTCCATTAGCTCAAAGCATTTGTATACTCTATCTTCTCAGGTTCCTTTGGTAGGATTTCATGTTTAACAACATCTTTCACCTCTCTAAACACCACATCTCGACTATGCACAAGCTTCCTTGTTTTTGGGTTCCAAAACTTGTAACCTTTTAAACCATCCTTATAACCAATAAAGGTGCACCTTTCAGATTTATTACCCACCTTGGTCTTTTTCTCCTTTGGAACATGTACATATGCATCACATCCAAATACCTTTAGATGTGAAAGAGAGGGTTTCTTACCGATCCATACTTCATGTGGAGTCTTATCCTCAACGCGATGAGGTGATCTATGAACCGGATTGCATGCGATCTCACTTTGCCTCTTGCCTAGAATTCTTGTCCTAACCGGTACCCCCGGTACCACTGAGCATGCTTCTTTCCTTTTCCATTAGTGTTCTGTTCATTCTTTCTGCAACTCCGTTTTGCTGAGGTGTGTATGGAGTAGTCTTCTGCCGTGCTATACCACACTTCTTACATAACTCTTTAAATTCATTCTTGCAGAACTCCCCACCATTATTTGTCCTCAACGACTTTATCTTATTCTCTGTCTAGTTTTCCACTAGAGTTTTAAATTCTTTAAATCTGTCAAAGGCTTCAAATTTCTTCCTCAAGAAATGTATCCATGTATTCCTTGAGAAGTCATCTATGAATGAAACATAGTACACAGACTTTCCTAGTGATGGAACTGACACAGGTCCAAACACATCATTTGTGCACACGTTCTAATATCTTGTTCGCCCTCTTAGCACCGGAAGGAAAACTCACCTGAATCTGCTTCCCATATACACAATGTTCACAGAAATTGAAATCCAGAGAGAAATTAGACATACCTTCTACCATACCATTTCTATGCAGTATCCGAAGGCCCTTCTCTCCAATATGTCCAAGCTTTTGATGCCATAACATGGTCTTTTCTCCAGAGACAGCTAGGCTTTCCACTCCACTTTCAGGAACCACATAACTGTTACACCCATCAATAAAAGTGCTACCTTGTAGCTTGTATAAAGTTCCAGTTCGAACTCCCCACATTAATACCAGTACTCCCTGAACCATCTTGCAAGCATCTTTCTCGAACACTGTTTTTACACCTGCATCATCCATCTTGCTTACAGAAATCAAATTTATGGCCAATGGAGGAATATGCAGAACACCAGGAAGTGTTCTAATCCTTCCACTTTGCAGCTTCAGCTTGACCTTTCCACGTCCAACGATTTTGGCCTTTCTATCATCCCCTAGGAAGACATCACCATCATATTTTTCATACTCGCAGAACCACTCCCTATGGGGAGTGAAGTGAAAGGATGCACCTGAGTCAATTAACCATGACTCATGATCTACATGTGTATTTGAAGAAGAAGAAAAATACACATCCCCACCTTCATCTGAGGTGGTTTTTGCCTCTGCAGAAGGAGCATCATCAGATCCCTTCCTTTCTCAGGAGCTTTAGATCTGCAGTCCTTTTTGTAGTGCCCTTCCTTTCTGCATTTCCAGCACACCTTTACAAACTTTCTAGGAGATTTAGATCTCCCTCTAGATTTAGATCTTCCACTCGAAACCTTATTCTTGTTTCTGTTCTGGGACCTTCCTCATACAGATAAGGCGTCTCCATTCTGACCCTCCATATTTCTCCGTCTCATTTCCTCCGATAGCAAGCCTGAGACAATGTCATCAAAATTCAAGGTAGTTGTATTGCTACCTATTGCAATAACCAGACTGTCCCACGAATCTGGTAGAGAACACAACAAACTGATGCACTTATCTTCATCCGAGATTTTAATATCAACAAATGAAAACTTACTTACCACAGTATTGAAGGCGTTCAGATGCTCTGTCACCGAGTCTCCATCCTTCATCCTCAGGTTATATAGCTTTTTTTGCAGGAACAAATTATTCACCAGAGACTTAGATTGGTACAAAGTCCCAAGTTTTTCCCACAAATTCTATGACGTAGCTTCCCTAGATACATTCAACAATAATGAATCTGAGACACACAATCGTATTGTGCTCTTTTCCTTCCGATCCAGCTTCTTCCAGTCTTCATTTGACATTTCCATTGGTTTAGTACCTGGATCTACCGCGATCCACTGATCTTTATCCACCAGCAGATCCTCCATCTTGAGCTTCCACAACTCAAAACTCTGACCATTAAATTTCTCGATCTCTATCTTTCCGCCGCTCGCCATCTTCTTTCACTGCAAGAATCGATCCCGCAAATCTCCCACTGAACAGGGTCTACCTCAGGCCCGAGCAAAAAACCCTCATCAGAAAAGGCATCCCCTTGAAGCCAAAACAACTCTGATACCAAATATAGGTTTTAACCCTGAACAAAAATTATCTACACATGAATCTTATAACAGAAAATAAAAAATAGCGAGAGCATAAAACATAAAACAGATAAACACGGAGAATTTCCCCTGGATCCCAAATTGGGACAACCAGCTTGATTTTTCATTATATTCTTTTAATGTTACAACACATATATATACATGCCGAAGCATACATAAACCCCAATCCATTAACCCTATATTAGAACATAACCATAGTTCCCTTCACCGGATCTACAAAAAATACCAGGGGCCGAAAACCATTGTACCCCAAAACCATGTGCAAAACCATGCACAAAACCATGGGCGCGGTAACTGTTAATATTACTAACAGTTAATATTTTCTTGTAATTTCAGATAGTGGGGATTGTTTTTGGAACCTTGACGCTTCTTTTTAGAATTTGGTTGATTTCTTGGGTAAGTCAGCATAGTTCTAACCTAATTACCACGATTATCTATTATTCCAGATTGTGTCGCGACATTGTTTACCTTGGTTTGTTTGATGCCCTCATAAAATTTAATGTAATGTCAATGAGGTTTACCTTGGTTTATTTGACACCCTCATGAAATTTCATCTATTTCCAATGCGTTAATTGATGGGACATGACCCGTAACGCTGGAAATTTATCCCATTTATATTAATTGACATTCCCTTCATATCTCCCGATACAATCACACCTGGAAAATTGATAGCGCTGGTGCTATGGTGCCACGTTCACTTATCTAACATGATGAATATGTGACTCCTCAGGCCATGTTCTACAGCGAAGAGAGTAGGGGTAGAATTTATAGCGGGGGATCAAATCCTCCAACCCTAAAACATTTTTCCTGAAACCCTTTGCATTCTTTATGAAATTTACCATTACCATCACTCTAGACGCTTAACTGTTTCACAGAGAAACCTATTATGGTTCATGGTGCGTTAGTGATGCTACAAGACCATTTTGCATTAGCTAGTTTTCAAGGTGCTTCCACTCATCATGCAATTTGAAGTTCAGGTACCTCCTTTTCTTTAATTACCATAGAGCAACAATGATAAATTTCTGCTAGAAACTCTATATAATTATTTCATTGTATACATTGCTAGGTATATCACTTTTCTTGTTTAGTCTAGGGGTTTACTAATGGGTTTGGATCGGGGACCAAAATCAATGGCTCCTGCCTGGTTCTGCACTTTCTTGCCTTGCGTGGTGATGTGATTCAGGGGGCTTCGACTTGTAATTTACATCACTTTTCAATTATAGATTATATTTTCTATATGCATATAGAAATCATTGGTATGAGATGTGCCATTTCCCTGAGGAGATAAATGATCTTAAAACAATAATACAATCGGTGATCTTATAACTATCCAACCCCAGGGCATCATCGCCATCCATCCCAAACAATACAATCGGTGATCTTAAAACTGTCATTTTCTTGGTGGATCTACACTCTTATGATGATCTTGTCTATCAAGTTTATCTCAAGTTTACCTTCTAGGCTTCTATAGTCTGTTGAATTATTAGATTTTTAATCCTTCTAATCACTAAGAAATCAACTCCTACCGATAATTATTTCGAATTTTCTTGGCAGAAATTGATGCAGTTGTGGGTGATACCACAATTTTCACAAGTTGAAGTAAACATGTGGACTTCACACAACCATTCAGTGAATCAGGTGTAGTAATGGTGGTTTCTATCAAGGCAGACGAAGCAAATAACACTTGGGCATTCATGTTGCCTTTTACTCCGGGAATGTGGTCTACAACAAGGAAATTTTTCATATTCACAGGATTTTTAATATGGCTATTCGAGCATAGGGTAAGTCCTGAGTTAAGAGGAAGACCCAAGCAACAAGTGCTCACTCTACTCTGGTATTTTTTTCTCTAAATATTTATCTATTGTCTATGCACTTATGTCACTGGTGTTTAAAGTCTCCAACAAGATGACCTTTCTTCTTTTTCGTTCGCTTTGTTGTACCAGGTTTTCGTTCTCGACGTTGGTTTTCTCATACAGTAAATGATTCTCCTTAAAATTGAAATGCTTTTGTTTTCTCTTTTGGTTTGAAAATTAAAAACCAGAATGTCACCATTTACATGGATTTTATGAGCTTCATCCTCTTGACCTATTTACTGTATTGCATGGGGAGAAGTTAGTTAGCAGTTTGTCTCAATTGGTGCTTGTAATTTGGCTATTTGTAGTTTTGATTTTAACATCCAGCTATTCGGCCAGATTGACGTCTATTCTCACTCTAAAAAAATTGAACCCTACTGTTAAAGATGTTGAATCCCTCAAGGCCAGTGGAGATGCAGTAGGGTATTAGATCGGTTCTTTTCTAGCTCAATACCTCCAGCTGGAGCTTGACATAAAAAATCTTAAGACATATTCAACACCAGTTCTTTTCTAGCTCAATACCTCCAACTGGAGCTTGGCATAAAAAATCATAAGACATATTCAACACCAGAGGAATCTGGATTGGCTCTCTCAAAAGGTCCAAAGAATGGAGGAGTTGCTGCCATTTTTGACGAGACTCCTTATATCCGTATTTTTCTAGCATCACAATGCAACTACACAATGGTTGGACCAATCTACAAGACTGGAGGCTTCGGCTTTGTAAGTTCCTTTAAATTATCCATAATTTGTCTAAACTCTTTATGCATTTCACTTTTTCTTTAATGTACCAGTGGGGTTTTTTTATGAACTCTTCTAACACATTATTTATACATGATTTTTCTAGCATAACAATGCAACCTCCTGGTTCAGTTCAGTCTATAGGTTCCTTCACAAAATCAAGAAGCCAAAGCCATGGAAACAGTGACACTTACGGAATAAATTCAAGTCAGAAAATGCCTAGTGAGAGAAAATTGCAAGTTACCCCTGCTGTGAGGAAAAACAAGAACCTAGGCACCTCTGTTTTGGAGAAATTTTCTTCTGAACCTTCCAAAAAAAGGCATCCTGCATTTCATTCCAATTTGGTTCCAGTAAGAGAGTCTTCTACTTTAGAAATTGCCACTGTAGATGACGAGAAAAGTACTCATAATGCTGCTATATTTCTTAATGTTAATAGCCAAACTACTGTTTTTGAGAGAGTTGAATCCACTCAATCAAATAAAAAGAGGAGGCAATCGCCAAAAGGGAAGTTAAGATTTGGCCTTGACATGTGTTCCAAATGAGGAGACTTACTGGAAGCAATATCATTGTATGACAAAGCACTTTCATAAGGTGTTGAACTCAACCAACACCACTACAATGTGCTTCTGTATATATGCTCTTCTGTTGCCATGGGTGTTCTCAGTCCTACAAAGAGTGGGAGTGAGGATAATAGTAGATATGAACAAGATATCTTCCCTTCAAACGGGGATCATGAAATGACAAAGAAGGATAAGGATGGTACCTCAAAAGATGAGGCTAAGATAGAAATTACTAAAGAAATGATGGAATTGGCTCTGAAGAGAGGCTTTGAAATTTATCAACAGATGCGTTCACAACAAATTCCTCCAAATGAGGTCATTTTTACCTCAGTGGCAAGATTGGCTGTTGCGAAAGGGAATGGGGATTTGGCCTTTGAAATGGTGAAGCAAATGACAACTTATAATGTTGTTCCAAGGCTTCGTTCTTTTAGCCCAACATCATTTGCTTTCTATAAAAACATGGAGGTGGAAAAAGCATATGAGGTAGATGCCAACATGGTAGCTTTTGGTATATAACCAGAGGAACCGGAGCTAGCAACACTTTTAAAGCTCAACGCCGAAGCTGGAAGAGAAGAGAGAGTTTATTCTCTGTTGCATAGATTGAGAGCTAGTATTAGATATGTATCTCCATCGACTGCGAATTTTATAGAGCAATGGTTCAAGAGAAAAGTGGCGAAAGAGGTGGATACTACTAGTTGGGATACTAAAAAAATAAGAGAAGCCAGTGTAGCTAGAGGAGGGTGGCACATGTAGGGCTGGTTGAATAAAGGGGAACGGAAAATTAGGCACACCACTATGACCCATAAGGGGGTTTGTAGATGCTGCAGGGAATAATTAGTTACAATTGATATTGATCCATCAGAGACTGAAAATTTTTCCAAAGTTATTGCAGCTTTAACTCTTGAGAGGGAGGCCAAATCCGAGTTCACCACATATCAGGAGTGATTGGATAATCATAGACCATATGAAGCTATTATTGATGGGGAAAATGTGTGCCTCTATCAACAATGGTTGGACCAATCTATAGGACTGGAGGCTTCGTCTTTGTAAGTTCCTTTGAATTCTCCATAATTTATCTAAACACTTTATGCATTTCACTTTTGCTTTAAGTAGGGTTGTTATGACAAGTTTTGGCACATGATGCTTCAAATGGGTAATTACTACTGAATAAATGATGAAATGCACATATGCATTGATACTTGGAAGGAATTTTTATTTTTTGAATGTAGTATTCAATAGACCACATTGAAATAGGTTTAAATTTGTCATTTCAAAGGTTTTATGTAGCTCACCTTTTAGTCTTACGACTAAGAAAATATTGAAGCTCATTCTGTGCGTAATTTTCTTAGAGAATGGCACATTACATTCAAGGACATTTTTTATTCTAAATGCATTTATCTAGGAAAATATTGATGCTTGAAGGCAACTTCATCCGAGGTTGGTTTGCATTTTGTGTGCATTTTAGTGGTTTGTTCTCCAGTTTTTTGTATCTTTGATTTTTGTGCTCTATATCTTTTTTATATGTCAATTCATTGCTCTTGTTGATATTCAGTGCTTCATTTGCTTGTGTAGCATCAAATTGATCACACAAATACAGAGTTGAAGACTCCAGAAAATTCAAGGGGGCCTTTGTTTTTAAAAGAATTATCCAAATTGTGGAGCAAAATTGAGGCTAGAACTTCCTTGGGAAGAAGGAGAATATGGACCATGTAACACAAAACTGATTGATGATAGTCCTTGAAATGCTTTGTGCAATCTTGTGAGTGCGAATCTCACTCTTGAAGATAGTATTTACGGAGTAAAGTTATGGAGCTATTTTTTTATTTATTCTGTTGGCATTATATACTAACATTGGAATTCTTCTTTTGTTGCTTTTATGTTTTAACATCCACACACTGCAATTTTTCCTGATCCATATAAAGTTACCAATGAGCTGGATGACATTTTAGGTTTGTATTTTAGTTATTGAGAGTAAAACCAATGTCATGATAATTTTTTTCATGTTTTAGGGCATAATTTGTAATTACTAATCATTCAGATACATCTGAGATCCTGAAAGTGAAAGATCTCCTTGCCGAGTATTACTTTGACTTTTTCTTATTGAAATTTATCATATTGTCTATGAGGGGATTTGCGAAAATATTTAGAAGGGATTTTAGCTGCTTCAAATGTTCAACAATATGTGTGTAGGTTTTAACCCTGAACAGAACTTATCTACACATGAATCTTATAAAAGAAAATAAACAATAGCGAGAGCATAAAACTTAAAACAGAAAAACACAGAGATTTTCCCCTGGATCCCAAATCAGGACAACCAGCTTGATTTTTCATTATATTCCTTTTAGTGTTACAACACATATATATACATGCCGAAGCATACATAAACCCCAATCCATTAACCCTAGATTAGAACATAATCGTAGTTCCCTTGACCGGATCTACAAAAAATACCAGGGGCTGAAAACCATTGTACCCCAAAACCATGTGCAAAACTATGCACAAAACCATGGGTGCGGACTACCCACCGAAAATTAAGGACCAAAAATTTTCACCGGGGCGCTGCCCCGGGCCCCGATAGGGGGGGTTACTGCCCCCCCTGCGCGTGCTTAGTCGTGGAAAGAATATAACACATACCCAACATTCTCCCACTTGTTTTTTTCTTTCCACAGGGGGCCACACGAGAGATTAGTCATTGGCTCAATCCTTCAACACCCATTGTTTCTCTACACCAAGAAAACTTCTGAGTGTTCACAGACTTCGTCAATGCATCTGCAACATTCTTCAGAGTGTCCAACTTTACCTGCAACACCCTTTTAGCCTCAACCATATCTCTAAAAAAGTGATATTGAACATCAATGTGCTTTGTCTTTGAATGATAAGCAGGGTTCTTAGCCAAGAAAATTGCACTTTGGTTGTCACAGTCTATCCTTATAGCTTGTTGTACCAAGCCCATACTTGAACACAATCTCTGCAACCAAATTTCTTCATTGCTTTCATGAGTGGCTACTATGTTTTCTACCTCTATAGTTGAAAGAGCCACTACAGACTGTCTTTTACTCATCGAACTGACTGCGCCTCCAAATAGGCTAAACACATACCCACTTGTAGATATTCTTTGGTCCAGATCTCCAGCCCAGTCTGCATCAACAAAATCATGAATGTCCAACATTATTTCCAATCCTGGTCTTCGTTGGTAGCACAAGCCATAATCACTAGTGCCATGTAAATATCTGAAAACCCGCTTCACTGCTGTCCAATGCTCCTTTCCTGGGTTTGACATAAACTTGCTCAATACTCCCACTGAATGTGCAATGTCTGGTCTAGTACAGACCATTGCATACATCAGCCTACCCACTGCACTTACATATGGAACACGAGACATATACTCCTCTTCTTCTTGTGTCTTGGGACACTGTTCAGTAGACAGCTTTACACCTACAGGAATAGGAACATTCACTGGTTTACTATCCTGCATATTGAACCTCTGCAATATAGTTTCGACATACTTCCTCTGGTTTAACCAGAGCATCCTCTTTGCCCGATATCTCTTAATTTCCATGCCCAAAATATAGTTTACAGCACCAAGATCCTTCATGTCGAATTTGGAGAACAGTTGGGTCTTCAAATCTTGGATAATTTCTTTGTCATTTCCAATCAACAACATATCATCCACATACAAGACCAAATAAATAACACGGTCACCAATTAATTTAAAAAAAACATAGTGATCCTCCTTGCTTCTGGTGAAGCCAAGTCCCCGTATATAGGTATCAAATTTCTGATACCACATCCTTGGTGACTGTTTTAACCCATACAGAGACTTCTTCAACCTGCATACCAGTTCTTTCTTACCTTTCACCATAAAGCCTTCAGGTTGCTTCATGTAGATCTCCTCTTCTAGATCCCCGTGAAGAAATGCTGTCTTCACATCCATCTGTTCTATCTCAAAATCAAATGCTGCAGCAACAGATAAAAGTAATCTAATAGAAGTAACCTTGGCAATAGGAGAAAAAATATCACCAAAATCAATTCCCGGCACCTGGGAATAACCTTTTGCTACCAACCGAGCTTTGTATTTCTCCACCTTGCCTTCTACATTCATATTCTTCTTAAACACCCATTTTCTCCCAATGGGCTTCCTTCCAGCCGACAACTCCACCAGATCCCATGCCTCATTTTTGTGTAAGGATGCCATTTCATCAACCATGGCCTCCTTCCAGAGTTTTCCATCCTCTGAATCTACTGCCTCCCTGACAGTTCTGGGATAATCATCAATTATAGTTAAGGAAAAATTTGAACAGAAAGAAGATGGACTATACCTTTTTGGTTGTCTTCTTTCCTGAGCTGATCTTCTCAAAGCTAGATTTTGTGGCTCTTCCTCTTCTGAGTCTTCTTCTGTTGTAGAGTCTGATTCATCCTCCTTCAGCTCAAACTTTATCTTCTCAGGTTCCTTTCGTAGGATTTCATGTGTAACAATATCTTTCACCTCTCTAAACACCACATCTCGACTGTACACAACCTTCCTTGTTTCCGGGTTCCAAAGCTTGTAACCTTTTAAACCATCCTTATACCCAATAAAGATGCACCTTTCAGATTTATTATCCAACTTGGTATTTTTCTCCTTTGGAACATGTACATATGCATCACATCCAAATACCCTTAGATGTGAAAGAGAGGGTTTCTTACCAGTCCATACCTCATGTGGGGTCTTATCCTCCAACGCTGATGAAGGTGATCTGTTAACTAAGTAACATGCAGTCTCCACTACCTCTGCCCAGAATTCTTGTCCTAACGCGGTACCACTAAGCATGCTTCTTGCCTTTTCCATCACTGTTCTATTCATTCTTTCTGCAACTCCATTTTGCTAAGGTGTATATGGAGTAGTCTTTTGTTGTGCTATACCACACTTCTTACAGAACTCTTCAAATTCACTCTTGCAGAACTCCCCACCATTATCTGTCCTCAACGCCTTTATCTTCTTCTCTGTCTGGTTTTCCACCAGAGCCTTAAATTCTTTAAATTTGTCAAAGACTTCAGATTTCTTCCTCAAGAAATGTATCCATGTATTCCTTGAGAAGTCATCTATGAATGAAACATAGTACACAGACTTTCCCAGTGATGGAACTGACACAAGTCCAAACACATCACTGTGCACAAGTTCTAATATCTTGTTTGCCCTCTTAGCACCAGAAGGAAAACTCACCCGATTCTGCTTCCCATATACACAATGTTCACAGAAATCAAAATCTAGAGAGAAATTAGACATACCTTCCACCTTACCATTTCTATGTAGTGTCCGAAGGCCCTTCTCTCCAATATGTCCAAGCCTTTGATGCCATAACATGGTATTTTCTCCAGAGACAGCTAAGCTTTCCACTCCGCTTTCAGGAACCACAGAACTGTTACACCCATCAATAATAGTGCTACCTTGTAGCTTGTACAGAGATCCAGTCTGAACTCCCCGCATTAATACCAGTACTCCCCGAACCCTCTTGCAAGCATCTTTCTCGAACACTATTTTTACACCTGCATCATCCATCTTGCTTATAGATATCAGATTTCTGGCCAATGGAGGAATATGCAGAACACCAAGAAGTGTTCAATCCTTCCACTTTGCAGCTTTAGCTTGACCTTTCCATGTCCGACGATTCTGGCCTTCCTATCATCCCCTAGGAAGACATCACCATCATATTTTTCATACTTGCAGAACCACTCGCTATGGGGAGTGAAGTGAAAGGATGCACCTGAGTCAATCAACCATGACTCATGATATACATGTGTATTTGAAGAAGAAGAAAAATACACATTCCCACCTTCATCTGAGGTGATTTTTTCCTCTACAAAAGGAGCATCATCAGATCCCTTTCCTTTCTTAGGAGCTTTAGATCTGCAATCCTTTTTGTAGTGCCCTTCCTTTCCGCATTTCCAGCACACCTATACAAACTTTCCAGGAGATTTAGATCTCCCTCTAGATTTAAATCTCCCACTCGAAACCTTATTCTTGTTTCTGTTCTGGGACCTTCCTCGTACAGATAAGTCATCTCCATTCTGACCCTCCATATTTCTCCGTCTCATTTCCTCCGATAGCAAGCCTGAGACAGTGTCATCAAAATTCAAGGTAGTTGTATTGCTACCTATTGCAATAACCAGACTGTCCCACGAATCTGGTAGAGAACACAAAAAACTGATGCACTTATCTTCATCCGAGATTTTAATATCAACAAATGAAAACTGACTTACCACAGTATTGAAGGCATTCAGATGCTCTGTCAGTGAGTCTCCATCCTTCATCCTCAGGTTATATAAATTTTTTCGTAGGAAAAAATTATTCACCAGAGACTTAGATTGGTACAAAGTCCCAAGTTTTTCCCACAAATTCTACGACGTAGCTTCCCCAGATACATTCAACAATACTGAATCTGAGACACACAATTGTATTGTGCTCTTTGCCTTCCGATCCAGCTTTTTCTAGTCTTCATCTGACATTGCCATTGGTTTAGTACTTGGATCTACCACGATCCATTGATATTTATCCACCAGCAGATCCTCCATCTTGAGCTTCCACAACTCAAAACTCTGACCATTAAATTTCTCGATCTCTATCTTTTCGCCGCTTGCCATCTTCTTTCACCGCAAGAATCGATCCCGTAGATCTCCCACTGAACAGGGTCTACCTCAGGCTTGAGCAAAAAACCCTCAATAGCAAAGGCATCCCCTTGAAGCTGAAAAAGCTCTGATACCAAATGTAGGTTTTAACCCTGAATAGAAATTATCTACACACGAATCTTATAACAGAAAATAAACAATAGCGAGAGCATAAAACATAAAACAGATAAACACAGATATTTTCCCCCAGATCCCAAATCGGGACAACCAGCTTGATTTTTCATTATATTCCTTTTAGTGTTACAACACATATATATACATGCCAAAGCATACATAAACCCCAATCCATTAACCCTAGATTAGAACTTAACCCTAGTTCCCTTGATCGGATCTACAAAAAATACCAGGGGCTGAAAACCATCGTACCCCAAAACCATGTGCAAAACCATGCACAAAACCATGGGCGCAGACTACCCACCAGAAACTAAGGACCAAAAATTTTTGTCGGGGCGCTGCCCCGGACCCTGACAGGGGGGGCTACCGCCCCCCTGTAACCCCCCCTGCGCGTGCTTAGTCATGGAAAGAATATAACACATACCCAACAATGTGGAACATCACCAGTTTGGATAGTCAGCAATCAACATAGAAAGCTCAAACTGGCATTTCTACCACCAGGTTCTTATGGTCAGTGAACCAATACAGAAACATGGTACGCCCGAGAAGCAGTGGGGTCTTTTTATGAAATCCTGTAACACATTATTTATACATGTTCATACTCACATTTTATGATGACTGAGCATGGTCCTAATATTTTCTCATTTTTTTAAAGCAGGGTTTCCTGATAAAAGAAGATTCACTGGAGCTATTTGTTATGCCTCCAACTCATTCCCCGTCTGCATAATGTTAAGGGTTAGGTTACTTAAGAGCCCCGCTCAACAACATTTTATACAATTTCCATTTTCGTTCCTTGGTCTCAACAACATTTATACAATTTCCCTTTTCGTTCCTTTCCTTACAAAGTCTAGTACTGTATTTAACGATTGAAATTTATTCTATTGTGGTAGGATTCTGGCTGTAGTCTCCTGGTTTTGACTCAACCCGGAAAGGTAAAAATTATGCCCATTTGGTCAAATTTTTTTCTTTTCCTTGGGTTTTAAAATCTGAATGGAATTACTGAACTAATCCACCTCTAGGGTCCTCTCTCCTTGTGTGCAGGTTTGGTTCGTTCCAAAATTTCATGTCTTGTGTTTCTTGGCTCACCAAAATACGTTATGGCATGACTGACTAATGTCTTCCTTCCAGGTCGATTTCTAGTTAGCTATTCGCGCTTGTCCATGTCGGGTTTATAATGTTTTCCCTGATCAGTTTATTGAGTTATTTTCCAACGATCTAGTTGTATACGATATTCGCCTTTAAAATCTAATTTTATTTTAACTCTATGTTATATCTGTTGGAGCTATGGTTATAACTCAGTAGCATGTTTTTTCATCGATTTTTCCAATACTTGTAGAACTAATCAGAACATAAATTTACCCTATTTTCATCAGGGATTTTATGAGTCTGTTTTAATACTTTGTATGTATTTTATTATTTTTTGCATTACTCTTTAGTTGTGAAAGATTTATATAGTGGAAGCACGGGTTTGCAGGAATTTTACAATAGGTATTGGATATAGTCTTGTAGTTTGGGATCATATGTAGAAATTATATAACATATGCATGTATATATCCAGATTCTCCTGATCTCACAATATTTATCTTCTTGCTAAATACATAATCCTTCCACTGTTAATCTTTTGCGAGAATTTAAACTCAATTGCAAACACATGAAGCAATAAAAACAATCGCACATAACACAGTTGTTTAATAGGAAATACTGAAGTTGAAAACCCCAACTATCATATATTATGTATCATGGAGATCATGTAACAATATCATACAAAGCTTAGTGCATCAAGCTCTCAGTAAAATACAATCATCACACGTTATCATGAAGAAATCTGCAAATCCATGCACTGATTTCTTGCCACTTGATAGCCTGCCTCCACTGCGCAATCCCTACAGAAGAAGACCCTTGAATGAATTTGAATCTACCTTGCCTTGACTACGCGATCCTCATTCAAAACTCTAATGTGTGTGTGATGCAATCAATGCATCACTATAGTCACAACAGATAGTCTATCTCACCCTTTCACCTACCTCTCCACTGAGTCTCAACTGGAACTGACATGCACAATACTTAACTGCTGTATTTTTTTAGTTGATTAGTGAGTTATTATTTGTGAATTAATTAACTAATTAATTCAATCCAATCTCACTAGTGTATCATTCAGTTAGACTAGATACAACTAGCTCAACTGAGTTTAACTCCAATAACTGAGTTAAACTGAATAACAACTCCATTAACTACTCTTCCAACTCTGTCATAACTTTTCCACTTCAGTTCTAACTGAGTCCTCCATGCATGAACCACTAGTGAACCCTAGGAATTGTGTAATTCCTTCAGCCCACTGATTTTCCAAATCTGTACACTGAAATAAAGTGCTCCCAGAGAATAAGTTGATGTATATTCTCGAATTATTATTAAGGGCTAATAATAATCAACATGCATCTATTTTTAGATCGACGATCTATAAATAGACTTCGCCCAATATTCTAAAAATAGAATTTCATCTATTTTTCCAACTTGACCAACCATCCACAAATAGCATCCTATAACTTCTGAAATATGATCACCATGTCTAAAAATAGACATAGTCTAAAAATAGACTTGCACCTAAAAATAGCCTACAGGACCACTTAGTGAAGGCGACTAATTTTCACTAAGCTTCATCATCTTGTTGAATCTCAATGCTCCCTCTCAACAAGATAGGGATTATCCTTCACCCCGATCCTGCCTCTATGGTATTCAAATTTTCTCCTGGTGAGCGCCTTTGTTAGAATATCTGCATCCTGATCTTTCGTAGGAATGTACTGAAGCTACATGATCTTCCGCTGCACACAATCTCTAATATGATGATACCAGATATTAATATGTTTAGATCTATCATGAAACACAAGATTAATCGAGAGTTTAATGCAGCTCTGATTATCACAATGTATCACTGTAGGATCTAAATGTGAACCGAACAAACTGAATAGGATCTTCCTCATCGAGATAGTCTCACATGTAGCTTGACTTGTTGCCATGCATTCTGCTTCCGTTGAACTGAATGCCACAGATCTTTGTTTCCTGCTGTACCAAGAAACTGCTGTAGATCCGATATTGAAAATCCAACCTGATGTGCTCTTTCTGTCTGTTGGGCTTCCTGCCCAATCTGCATCAGTGAAGCCATGCAACTTCACCTCATCTGGCTATCTGTACCATAAGCCATACTCAGATGTGCCCCCGAGATAACTCAGGACATGCTTGCCTACCTTCAAAAAGAGCTTGGTAGGCTTAATCATCGCTTCTGAAAGATGGTTCACCACATAGCATATGTCCGGTCTTGTATTAAATAAATACAAGAGTGAACCCACCAACTATCGATAAACAGTGGCATCCACTACCTCTGCCAATGTAGCATCCTCTTTCCTCCAATTTACTGGAAGAGGAGTGTCAATAGGCTTGCAGCCTTGCATGTGAAACTTCTCCAGTATCTCCCGGGCATACTTGACTTGAGACATAAACAGTTCACCTTCCCGCTGCCATATTTCCAATCCAAGGAAATAATGAAGGAGGTCCAAATCCTTCATCTCAAACTCCTTTGCAAGATCTACCTTACATGAGTGTATCAATTTCTCATCACTCGTTAGTATTAAATCATCAACATAAAGAACAATGATTACAATCTTACCTTCCACCACAATTTGGTACAGGTTTGCATCTACCTCACTCTTGTTGAAACCAAGTCCGGTGAAATAGATTTCGATCCGAGTGTACCAAGCACGAGGTGCTTGTTTTAGCCCATACAACACTCTTTTTAGCTTGCACACATGTGACTCGCTGCTGAAGATTTTGAATCCTTCAGGCTGCTCAATGTACACTTCTTCCTTAATGATCCCATTAAGGAACACAATCTTCACATCCATTTGATGAATGTGCCAACCCATCTGCGCTGAGAGAGCATGAATGGTCCTTATGGAAGAATACCGTGCGACAGGTGCAAAGGTTTCTTCATAATAAATCCCCTCGATCTGTGAGAAGCCCCGGGCAGAAAATCTTGCCTTATAATTCTTGATGCTCCCATCAGCAGCTTGCTTTACCTTGTAGATCCATCTTGATCCTAAAACTGATTTACCCACCAGCCTTGGAACAATCTCCCAAGAACTGTTTCTGACAATGGAGTCATACTCCTCCACCATGGCATCTACCCATGTGGGCTCCTTCACTTCTTCTTCGAAAGAAGATGGCTCTGTCATGACACACTTGCTCATAAGAGCCATTTATCCAGTAAATCGGTCAGGTGACTGTCTCTGTCTGCGTTGTGATGTAGGGACTCCTACATTCTGTGCCACATCAAGCTTCAATCTCTCAGCTTCTGTGGTACGCTATCTGCCTTGTCTGATGTTTGGTTCTGCATGAGTGGACTCCTCCACTCCATGAATCTCCTCCTATGGGTGATCCACATCTAGAGGCTCATGTTTGGGAACAAGAAGTTCCCCCTTTGCATGCAAGTCTAGCTCCCTCTCAAGCATAACTCGTGCAACACCCATTATCGTTATGTTCTTCCTCTCTGCGACCCCATTCTGCTATGAGTTATGAGGTGCTATGAGTTCTCTTAGAATTCATTCTTTGCTACAGAAGTCTTTGAATTCACCCAAGATATATTCACCACCATTATCGCTTCACAGAGCCTTCACTTACTTCCCCGACTCCTTCTCCACCAATGCTTTAAACTCACAGAACTTTGAGAATGTTTCACTCTTCTTCTGCATGAAGAAGATCCAGCATCTACGAGAATAGCCATCAACAAAAATAACATAACACTTGTGTTTCGTTGTTGAAGAAACCGAGAAAGGTCCACACACATCTATGTGAATTCTCTCCAGGATCACTGAAGCACGGTTCTCCTTCTCATGAAATATGGTCTTCAAAAACTTACCCATAGTAAATCCCTTGCACTGATCTAACTGCGCAAGAGTGGCCTTGGGAAGTCCAGTAGAAATCTGCTGCAAAATCTTCAAAATGCCATGGTGAAGATGGCCCAATATTTTGTGCCATAATTTTCCCTCATCCCGGCTCACCACTTCTTCTACTTTGCCCATCATTGCAGTGCAGCCATCTACCTCCAGCTTGTAGAGATTCTTAACTCGAATCCCTATCCTCTTGGTTTGATCCGTTTTTTTATGTCGCATGAAAGCTTTTCCATTGCTAAAAACAACGTCATAACCTTTGTCTTCCAACATTGTGACCGAGACCAAGTTCTTCTTTAGACCTGAAACATGTGTAACATCTTTCAACAGAAATGGATTACTTGAATCCCTCTCAAAGTTAATGGTCCCAATGCCAGTCGCACTGTATCGACCATCGTCACCCATCTCTATATGCATTTGGAAATCCTTCTCCTCCAGATCGCTAAACAACTCCTTGTCTCCTGTCATATGGAAAGACGCACCACTATTAAGATACCACACCGATCCCATAGAGCTTGAAACCAAGCATGTGATAAAAAAGAAATCAAGTTCAAATTGCGAGGCTAAGGCCTCTCCAGCTGCAGCTCCAACAACCCTCTTGTTCTTCTTTTTCTGTGGGTAGTTAGTGACAAAATGCCCATGTTTGTGACAATGAAAACACTTCACCTTGGACAAATCCTGCTTCTTGCCTTTAGCCTCGGATTTTGAAGGGAATTTATTCCCCTTCCCATTCCTTGCTTTGGCAGCCAAAGCACAATTCTCTTCATCTTCATTCTTCGATGAAGAGCCATCCTTGGTACTTCGCTTTATCTCCTCCTGCACTAGATCTGACCAAAGTCGCTCCCAACCCAGCAGTTTCTCCCGTCCATTGACAGAGTCTTTGTAGCTATGCCAACTCTTTTAAAGCCCAAAGAGAGCCAAGCTCACCAATTCATCATCATCAACAGTAATCCCGACACTTCCCAGTTCATCCCTACAGTGGACAAACTTCGTGAGATATTTTGGAATAATGTTGCCCTTCTCCATTTTTATTTTTCTGAGCTTATCTTTCAGCGCCAACTTCCTTTGGTCGCTGCTGCTTTGGAAAAAATCTGTCAAAGAATTACACATTACAAATGGAGTGGCTTTCCCATGAAGGCTTGATACAATGTGGTACTTTACACCTTCCAACATAATTCTTCTTGTCTTTGCTACCTTCTTTTGCCATGCGTCAAGTAATGTAGCATCGCTAGAACTAGGTTTTGGAACATCGCTATCGATACTCTCATTCAGTCCATTATCTTCCAGTACCGCCTCCATCATATCCTTCCAGGATATGTAATTCGAGCTACCCTCAAGGGCATACTCCAATCGCAACCCATTGAAAGAAATTTCAATATATACTCAACTGTCGCACCAAGAAATTTCTACAGCAAATTCGAATTGTCCACCAGCACAAATTCAACAATTGTTCACAATTGCAATCTTCAAGAATTAACACAGCTCTGATACCATGTAGAAATTATATAACATATGCATGTATATATCCATATTCTCCTGATCTAACAATATTTATCTTCTTTCTAAATACAGAATCCTTCCACTGTTAATCTTTTGCAGAAATTTAAACTCAATTGCAAACACAAGAAGCAATAAAAACAATCGCACATAACACAATTGTTTAACGGGAAAGCCTGAAGCTGAAAAACCCAACTATCATATATTATGTATCATGGAGATCATGTAACAATCTCATACAAAGCTTAGTACATCAAGCTCTCAGTACAATACAATCGTCACACACTATCATGAAGAAATCTGCAAATCCATGCACTGATTTCTTGCCACATGATAGCCTGCCTCCACTGCGCAATCCCTGTTGAAGAAGACCCCTGAATGAATTTGAATCTACCTTGTCTTGACTGTGCAATCCTCATTGGAAACTCCAATGTGTACGTGATGCAATCAATGCATCACTATAGTCACAACGGATAGTCCATATCACCCTTTCACCTACCTCTCCACTGAGTCTCCACTGGAACTGACATGCACTGTAGTTAAATGTTGTATTTGTTCAGTTGAGTAGTGAGTTATTATTTTTGAATTAATTAAATATTTAATTCACTCCACTCTCACTAGTGTATCATTCAGTTAGACTAGATACAACTAGCTCAACTGAGTTTAACTCCAATAACTGAGTTAAACTGAATAACAACTCCATGAACTACTCTTCCAACTCTGTCATAACTTTTCCACTTCAGTTCTAACTGATTCCTCCATGCACGAACCACCAGTAAACCTTAGGAATTTCATAATTCCTTTAGCCCACTGATTTGCCAAATCTGTACACTGAAATAAAGTGCTACAAGAGAATAAGTTGATGTTTATTATCAGATTATTATTAAGGGCTAATAATAATCGACATGCATCTATTTTTAGATCGACGATCTATAAATATACTTCGCCCATTATTCTAAAAATATAATTTCATCTATTTTTCCAACTTGACCAACCATCCACAAATAGCATCCTGCAACTTCTGAAATATGATCACCATGACTAAAAATAGACATAGTCTAAAAATAGACTTGCACCTAAAAATAGCCCGCGGGCCCACTTAGTGAAGGCGACTGATTTTCACTAAGCTTCATCATCTTGTTAAATCTCAACATCATATACCCTATAGGGGATGAATTGATACTTATCACTGTTATTTTTGTCTCTGTTTGAATGCATTTTCTTTACAATGATATGTTTTAAATTCCTAACAGTACAATTATCTATATACATGAAATTCTTTTTACTTTATGCTTTAATGTAACATCATACTTAGCTTATCAATTCTTATTCAAGTTTCTATATAATTTTGATGATTAGAATTGACTCCTTAATATCTTCTTTTGTTCGATGTTTGCTTTCCCTAATTATTTCAGGCATAATATTTCTAGAGTGCAAATCTTAAATCATGATGAACTATTGGTGTTTTAATCTTACTTGACATCTTTGTGAATTAATATGGATTACCTATTCTGGTGACTACTATACATACCGATGACTCGTATAAATAGTATCTTTCATTGAGCATTTACACTACAACACATTTATATACAAAGATTTTTTATCTGATTACTGTACATATGTATACACAATGTACATCTAGCTATCAAATAGGATTGAACATAATTAATTTCCTAAACAGAGCATCGAAATACATATCTCGCTAGCTAACCCTAATTAGGCTTGCTAAGTGAACATCATGCCTCAGACGGGTATAAGTTCTCTGTTATTTTATTTGATATCTTCCTTTATATAACGTACATGTATGTGCCAGAAAGCTATAAAGTTCCCCTCTCAGTAAACAGAGTCCTGTCCACATGCATATATATATTTTCTACCTCATTTTTACCACCTCATTTATATACTTTATTCATAATGATAAGAAGTAACAACCATTCATTTCTTTCCTATTGTCCAGGTAGTATTTAGTATAGTCATTCCCTAATAAATGAATTTGTCTACTTGTTCAATAAATTAATGTAACAACCCAGTTATTCTAGAGATCTGAACTTAAATCTTTAGATAAAATCTATTCTACCTTAATTACCTAGACCAGTTTCCATAAGAAAATACAATACAACTAGTTTGTATAAGTTCCAATTAGTAGATGGTACTTTCACACGGTCAGAATTCAAGTTTGTATCTGTACATATGATAGAACAGGTAACTATAATTATCCGCACTCCCAAATCATTTATTTTAATTAAAAAAATAACTTCATAAAGTTAATTAAAGCATAATTCCCAAATAATTTTGGCAAGAATCTTATTTATTCATAACTATTCATTTACATATTATTCCAATATTTCTTATGGCTTTTTTGCCATCTTCTTTAATGTAGTTCAGACTAATCAAAAGAGTATCCTCGCAACGAAGGGATATTGAACGACCTTTTGACTTGGTAAAATACTTGATCCTATGATCAAAATTACTTACTTAGGAGGTGTTGGTCCCCTTCAACTAAAAATTCAGTAAGGGAAACTTCATCTTATTTGATAATGAAATATTCCGATTTTTTTCCAGCAAAATTACTGTTAATTTTGGAAAGACGAACTATACCCAGTTGTTTACTTCTTTTATTCTTCAAAATTATTTTCCCTCAACTTAGTGTCAACCTTTATAGTGATCCCCTCAATAAATGTAGGAATAATTTCATCTTGGTCCCAATTCAATACCTATGATTGAAATAGCTTTAGACAAATTTCCTTGAACACAAGATGAATGCTTGTGTGTTGTGACAAGGCTAGCCAAAACTTACTATCTTGTATATTCTTTAAAATGGTGGATGCCTATATTTGACAGGTTTTAGCTTTTGATCCTTCTACTTGAAGCTCACTTTTTGAATGTAAATGTATACCTTGTCCTCTTCTTGGAATTGATATTTCAATTTTGTGTAGTTCATGTTAGGCGTCCAACCTTCAAAGGCCCTTCCACAATGTACGATTTCACAAGTAACCTTCCAAGCATGAAAACATGGTACTTTCCAGCCTTCGAAGGCTTACCAAATGTATAGGTGATGTTTTTAAGTGGACTACCTAGTGGCTAGCCTTAAAAGGCTTGTCAAACATGGAATTTATACCCCAAAATACTCCTCCATGAGGACAATGTGGGATTTCTAGCCTTCCATGTGACTTTCCAACATGAAGCACACCATGATTTTGAATTCTATTTAAGGTGAATGTTTGGGGCTTCTGATAATGATTGATAAGGTTTCCAAACATTAGGAAGACCCTTCAAACAACCCCGTGCTCTCTTTGATACATGAACGTGAATCTTCAAACAAACAAAATTCTATCAAGAAAAGAACTCCTACAAAGGTTGGCCCACAATTGAAGTTGTTTTTAAATACCTTTGAAAGGTTGGCCTATGCACAATGAAGTCAGGATTCACCCAACACAGAGATAATTGCATTAAAAACCTATATATATATATATATATATATATATATATATATATATATATATATATATATATATATATCCTCAAAAACCTCAAATAAAAGTGAAACATAAATAGTTCGATTTTGTTATAGGTCCAATGTGTGTGTGTGTGTGTTGATTCATTTATTTTTAAACCTCCCTTTATACTTCAACTCGGCACAGGTTTTCTTAGACCATTTTATTTGCAGTCAGACCAATGTCTTGGGTAGTGTTCTTTTCATTTTTTAACTCAACCTGATTTTAGAAGTTGTTGAAATTCATCCCTTTGTTGTTACATATTTACTACAGGTTGGTATTTTTCAGTTATATCCAAACATAGGTATACCACGTAAACAACTTTAAGTAATGAGATAGTTATACAGATGTATTTATTACTCAGGAAACAACAATATGATGGATTTAGAATAAGTTTCAAGATAATGTTCGCCCTTGGCTAGGATTTGTTATGCATTCCCCACAATATTTGTACAGAACTAGTAGCCATCTAGTGCCTTATAAGTCATGAAAGATCTACTTCAAATGTTTCCTAGTTTCTGCAACTGCCTAATATCTCGAACATCCTTGTGAACAACACTGTTGTAGGGTGAAATCTTGGTTATAAATTTCAAATAACACCCTAATCCTTCTCAATGCAATACCCTGTCTACTCTTCACACTAGGTTACACTTCGTTTTAGGATCGTCACTTATACGAGGTGATATTCCAGCCATGGGATTAATTATCTTAGTTATCTTCGTCTATATGAAATGCATATGCCCATATGTTTCTGTCAAACGATAGCCTTGTCTCTAATTTAGGAGAAAGCCTACAAACTGTCATATCCATCATCGGAGCTGATAGAGGTTGATCATAGTAATATAATTCTAAACATTTTGTCGCTCTGCTCTGTCCACAAATTGTGGGATAATTTTGAGGGACAAATTTCTTATGGTACCCTCATGCAAACTAGGGGGTAACATCTTGCTCCTATTGGGCACACACGTCCTTCTTGGGATTACTTGAGAAGTTGTGACTTAGTTGAGAACCCCAAACTCTCAAGATAAAGCTTCAAAAGAGAAGTCCATAATCCATAGTAACCAATTTCACATCCTGACTGCAATATCCATTTCCACAGTGTTTGATCATTGTTGAAAATAGAGACACATTAAAGTCCAAATGAAAATATGTTGGGATCCCCATCACCTCTAGACTGAATGGTCCATTTTCAACAACTCTCATACTCCCAACAATTTCATTGTATGCAACAACATCTTGAGAATGTCAATTTCTTCCACAGAGAAGAGAGATGGAAACCAAGATTTCATAGTCTCTTAGAGAAATTTCAGTGGACTATTTGATTAAACACAATTTTCTCTTCACTAAAGTTTCTAGTAATCTTTGTTGTCAAGCCATCTATGATACTGATAACTGAATAGAAACAAATTCATCCCATTCACCCTATCCTTTTACCTTACTGTTTTCTGTGAGAAGACCTTGCTCGCACTTTCTATAACAAGAAAAATCCTATCATTACAGGTTTTACAGTGCTTTTTACTTTAATTTCCCTGATGCATATCATTTGAGGTCTCCAAAGCTTGACCTTCTTCATATTTGTCATAACTCTCATCAAATGGAGAGGTAATAATTTCATATTTACAAAATATAAAGGTAGAATTAAGCCCTCATCAAAAGGCTGATCTGATATTCTCCCTTCAACAATTTCTCGATTATACTCTTCATAAACATCCCTGTCATTCTCTACCTTGGGGTTGGATTGATCACACATCACATTAGCAGTGTTGACATTGATTTCTGGGAAAATAAAACGGCTCACAGCTGAATATGAGTAGTGTTCTTTAATGTCATTTGTATCCTCATATTCATCATAGATAGGACTGGATTCAAAACACACAACATATGATATTCCTTTTCTTCATGCAAATAATGAATCTGGATCAAATCTGTATCAGGGCTATTATGTTATTTTTCTTCTGGATCAAGTATGTATCAAGGCTATTTTGTTATTCTTCTTTTGGATCTGTAGTAGGCTAGTATCCTCTTAAATGATGCCAAAAATTCTAACTTCCTCAAATTTTGAGCTCAACACTTTATTCGTATCAATAGAAAAATCATCATAATATATATATTCACCCTCTAAATTGCCTTTCTTATCTGGATGTCGATGCTGCCCGAATTCCTCAATGTATCACAACTTTTTATGACTCTTTAAATACATATTGTCTCTCTCAAAAAATTAAAATACACCATACAATTAAATGAAAAAAAAACAAAGAAACAAAAAACCTCATAAGTGAAGTCGATGCTACCAAAATTCCTCAATGTATCTAGTACAAATGCTGAAAGGAAGAATTTCCCAGGCACCTTTGATATTCATTGGATAGAAGATCATAAGTGAAGTCAATGATGCCATAATTCCTCAATTTATCCTGTACAAATGCTGAAAAGAAGAATTTCCCAGGTACCTTTGATATGCCTTGGATAGAATATTTGCAACTTGATTTTTTTCCCTGTATACAACTTGAGTGGGCCTAATGACATAGCTTGAGTGGGCCTAATGGTTAAGAGAATGTGTTTCCTTCTTAGAGGTCACATGTTCAAAACTAGTAGGGGTAGAGTATGTATGTCTTTGTAGACATAGCAGTGGTCGCGAAGGTGGGTCCCTTGTCTCACAAACAAGGGGTATCATACCCCAATTTGGTGATTGGCTTGGATGTGACCTTAAAATTAGATAATAATAATGATAATAATAATAATAATTGAAAAGAGCTTCCCAAATTGCAAATATGTCTCATCCAAATTGTGAGGATAGGAGGATTGAAATTGGAATTTTCCTTTACCCAGTCAATTATGCCCTTTGCATCTCCTCCAAACACATGAAGTAACTCCAATCCTAGCCAACTGGAACATATAAAGACACCCCAAAGAGAAATGATTTCTACCCTACACTATTAGTGCACTTTCTTCCCTCCCACAAGAAATGAGTTACACATACAATTTGTAATCTCAAACTTTAAATTGTTTCTCCTATTTTTCACGATTTTGCATCACATCATACTATGTTTAAATCAGAGTGATTTTCTACAGCTATAATGGAAATAAGTTGTTTTATACTAGTCTCAAAGTGTGCTGTGTGGATATTGTATTTAAATCAGATTGAATTTTTCATTAGGATGGAAATAAATTGTTTTATGCAAGTCTAATATTACAAAGTGTGATAAAAATCCAGGAAAAAGGGTTAATACCACTGGATTTATTCAGCACAACGTTGCACCGCAATCTATTTGCAGTTGAAGAAATGAGTAAGGGTTTTCCACTTGATAAGAATATTTTGTCGTGTTTTTTGGAACTTGCTAGTCATGATCTATGTAGGGAAAATAACTTGTGTATGGTGACTACATTTTATATTTTTCTACCTTTCATATTTGTTTTTTGAATTATGTTTTTTCGTGCTTCCGGTATCCTTTGATCGAGTATTAACATGCATTTGAAAAACTATGAAACTATTTGATATAGTACTGTCTGGATCTACAATGATTGGGGTGGATGAGAGGATGCTTTTGGAAATTTCAGCAATGATGGTCCAGCCATTGAGATTAATGAAAAAAATATTTAAGGTGATTGTGTTTCCATTAAATTTCTTTGTAAGGAACCTCTTGATAAATTTCTACCATGTGCACCTTGTCGATTCTCTGTTCTATCTGTAATGCCTTCTGATTGGCTTATGATTTGGGAGAGTATTTATATTATTATTTATTTCTTTGGTTGTTTAGCAAAAGTTTTGTATGTAGTATTTATGATTGTTTTTTCTAATATGTATGTAGTATTTAGGATTTCTTTTTCTGTTATGTGCTTGCTAATATAACTACTTTTCTATTTCTGCATTTATTATTTTGGTTTAAACTTTGAAATTTTCAATTGGTTTTCCTATATTTTAATTATTTTAAAATAGATCTTAATTTCATTGAAGGTATGACTGTCACTAACTGGGTGGATAGTGGATTTTACCAGGGTTGTGGGCATTTTAAGCATGGAAAAACTGTCAACAACGACGTGCTAATTTTTTTTTCTCATATTGTACATTGAATGGCCAAACATATATTGAAGGTATCTCTGTGACCAACTAGTTGGACAATGGATTTTACCAGGGTTGTGGGAATTTTAAGCATGGAAAAACTGTCAACAAAAACGTGCTAAATATTTTTTCTCATATTGTACATTGAATGGCGAAGCATATTTGGTTGTGCACTAACCTTCTCTTTTAGGGTGCAAGTTAAATATGAGGACATTGTTGACTCTCATTTTTTATTGTTACTAGCCGTTAATGATAACTATGTTGGATTATCTAACTTGCTGCAAAATTTTTAGGGATAGATAGGTGGATGGCTATGCCAATTTCTTTGTACCTTATTTTGTTGATGCAAAAAATTCCTTGAAAAAAATGATATTGCTGGAATATATGAAGAGTGGAAACATGTTAAACATAAACCATTTAATAGTAGATATTAAAGGCTTGTGATCATTCTAGTTACTTTTTTGCATGACTAGATTAAATAGTTTGTAAATTATTGTATATTAGCTTGTTGTGTGAGTCATGCTACATCGGTGTGACATATAGCTAACTCTATTAAGTTATTTTTATCAAGTTAAAAATAGGGGCTGCATGATTTTAGATTTTACCAAGATTACGCCATTATGTGTCGAACATTTGTTTTAAATCAATGCCTAAATATGTAATTTCAAGGACTACCGTAACTCTCACATAATTCTTTAAAGGGTGCTAGCTCAATGGAAGAGCACCTGCTTTATAAGCAGTAGGTCATGGTTTGATTCCACTATGTCCTAATATGAATTAATCAATGATATTGTAGTTTACTTTTAATTAAATATTTTTAATATTGGTTTATTTCAATGGTGGGATATTTTTCTAGATTTAGTATTTTATATTGTCTCTAAAGAGACAAAAGTGATGTTGTATTATCTTTGAATGTAATTTTTTATTGTCTCTAGAGAGACAATAGTTAGGATCAAAGACATTGTCTCTTTAAAGACAATATGTCTCTAATCCCAAATATTGTCTCTAGAGAGACAAAAATGAAACTGTCTTTGTAGAGACAAAAATGAAATTGTCTCTGGAGAACATAAATGCTTGTGTTATATATTATCTTTATAGGAACAACATTTTAAGACAATTTAATTTTAAGACAATTTAATTTGAGACACCCGCTTAAAGAAAATATTTAAGACAATACACAAATTTTCTTTTGTCTCAATTTAAGACAATTTACTAAAAAATTGTCTTAAAACCCCCCTTTATGTTGTAGTGTGGTTACCATCCATTAAGACCAATGCGGTCTATTAGACCTTAATAAAGGAGAAAGAATCTAAGTTTGATTCTTCGAAATCTTGTTTCTATGGTCAAAGAGAAGGGAAATAAGTGTTTCAAGATCACTATAGGTGGGTTGGCTTAATAGGTAAAGGAGACTGGAAGTGTGGTAGATGGTAGGGAATTGAGAGCGATTGTGAGTAAGAGTAGGGCAGTCTAAAAGGAAGTGATTTTCATCTTCCACCTTCTTAGAATCGCAAATTTGACAGATTCTATCATTCCAAGGGGCCTTGGGAATAGACCACCGCCCGATCTCACTCCAAAGCTCATGGGAATTAGTTCTTATATTAGTGATGTTCATTTTTTTCTTATTGCTAGACAACACAGAGAAATAATTATGATTATCAAGGGTGGGGTTGATCACTTCCTTGTAGTATCTTAGCTCCCTTTTACTCTCCAGCTCGTGATCCTCCTACACCTTGTCCTTAAACTTGGAGGTAATAGTATTTTTGATGTTATATTTGCTTCCCATACTAAGCTCCTCCTTAATTCCCCAATGGTTGAGCCACGAGTGGGCATATTTATGCGATTCCCACTTGAGGCAAGGGTGAGGGTTTTGACTACATTTAGAAGTAATTTTAGGGAGCCTTTTTGGTTCCATGTTGTCAAGCTTCTTATACATCAGATATCTAAACATAGTTGTACTTTCAATGGAGGACTAACCAGATTCAATCAAGAGGATAGGATAGGGAGTATTCCACTTGATCTTAAGGTTTTAGGTTATGAATTTCTTTTGAATCATCTCAATATTCCTCCATGACTTTCAGGATATACTGAAACCCCAAACTTCACATCCGTATAAGACAACATGGGTGACAAGGGTCTCAAAGAGGAACCTCTTTTTACTCCAAATGTAAAGATCGACCGACTTACAATTGTTTTCAAGCTCATAATAAGCTTTCTGGCCCCCAATAATCCTTTTCTCAATGCTATAATTCCAATTGAGATGATGAGGGAAGTCAATGCCCAAATAATTATAAGAAGAAAATTTCTCTAAGCACTAGTTATTATACAAAAAATGACCATGGGTGATATTTTTGGATTTAATGATCATGACTTTAGTCTTGTCGGTATTAACCGTCATACCCATCTTGGAGCAGTAATTATTAAGAATCTGGAGCTTCTTGTCAAGGTCATCATGGGTTTTTGCAAGAAGAAAGATATCATCGGCATAGAGGAGAAGAGAAATGAGAACACCAACAAGCTCGGTGCCCTTGCACCCTGCAGATCCTAGACACTCCTCTATCTTATTGATGCATATGCCAAAAAAAGGTATGGGATAGGGGACACCCTTACCTAACTCCAATGTTGCATTTAATGTCTTTATAACACCCATCATTGGTGTTCAGCTTGGTAGTGATGGTCTCGTAGTGAGAGATCACAACAATCCTTAGCTTGGGAGGGACCATGATCTCTTTAAGTGTCTCCCAATTTTTATCTCGAGGAACAGTGTCGAAAGCTTTTCTAAAGTCCACAAAGCAATAGAAGAGATCGGATTTACTATTCCAACATTCCTCCGCGATGATTCTAAGAGTGACCAGATGGTTAATAGTCGAGTGATGTCTCCTAAAACCAACTTGTCCTTTAGCTCTTTTTCCCAGGATTTGAAGCCAAAGGCTAAGCTTCTTCTCCAAAATGAGCCCATAAATCTTGGCCAGGATATGGCTAACCATAATTTTCCTGTAGTTAGATGAATAATTCTTGTCCCAATTTTTAAATATAGCTACAATAAGGATTTTCGTCCAAAGCTGGGGAAGCTATGCATTGCAGCCAAATTGAAAAGCTTGTGGAGATAAGGAATGAGGATAGATCTTCCCATTTTAAGTATTTCAACTTGGTATCCTTCAATATATTTAGCTTTCCCATATATATATATATATATATATATGAGGAAGATACATGGTTTAGTAAGTTACTCCTTGCACAACAAGGTTTGAAGCCATTACAAATGTTTGAATTCATAAATGAATAGATAAGTTTTCAAAGTGTCATATTAAGATTGATATACATATGTGACCTTTGGATTTAACATCCAGGTTTTCTTGGACTCCCAATGACTATTTTTATTCCCTTGAGACTCTTCATATTCTCTCTCAACTGAATATCAAAAATCACCAAATCCCTTATGAATTAGGTTTCCAACATTCCCCCCTTAATTTGAAGGATTTATGTGCATCCAAATAGAGAGATACAATGAAGAAGATCATAAATACCAATAGTTTAATATTATCTCTAAATATAGTGGATCATGATGAATACAAACCCAATGGCTAACAAAAGTTGATATCTTCTATTAAATTATGGTTTCAGGAAGACTAGAAATTATAGAAATCACCTTTAAGGCTCAAGTTCTCTAGGAAAATCTCATGATTTGGCTATATGTTGATGTTTTATTTTGATTAGAATTTCTCATAAATGGTGATTTGAAGGTAACCACAACCTCAGGTCTCAACAGTTCCTAGAACATACTTAGAAAATTTCTTAATTTAACTAGAAATTTATGTTTTCCACTAATTGGAAGTTTTCTCAAATGGTGGTTTGGAAATGACCACAAAACATTGGTGGTTTGAAGATGACTGCAAATTGTTGTCGAGAAGAAGATAAAATTATTCTGCTAAATGGTAGTTTAAGAAATACCACAAACCCAATTACTTGCATGCCTCTAACTTTAGGCAATAGTTATATCTTTGACTTTGTATCAAGGCTTTGGTTTCAATTGTTGCTTAGGATCACTTGTTTTTGCTAAGTTGGTAGGCCTTTGAAACTTGAATTTTTACTTTTTATCATTGATTTTACTCCCTCCCACTAGATTCATGGTGAGAAGAGAGAAATGTTTAGATAAAGCCTAAAAGTATGAAGATAAAAAACTCTAATACTACATGTGGTCAAATCAATGCGGGTGTTGGCTTATACTTAAAATGCACCCATTTACAACGTAATTCATTTTAAATAATTAGAGATAAAATAACAAAAATACTATTTTCAAGTTACCAATATTCTTGATCCTAGAAGAAAATACATACACACGGGGAACGATTGTTATAATACATTGCTACTCAAAATATGGCTTTGTATTATGTATTTTCTCATACATGCTCTTGGCATCCTCATTTTCTACATCAAAATGTTTCTTCATACATAGAAGAACACATAACACAAATCATTCTTTCTTTCTATGCATACCCATTAAAAATTAAAATTATAACCCATGGCATAAGGCTATGCATTCTTCAACGTGAAGAAACAATGTAATAAATCATGAAATTGAAAATAAAGTTTTCTCTATATCATGATTTAAATATAGCCATAACAATACGAGAAAGAGAACCCATTGTACAAAAATATAAGGGGATAATTTGCATGCAGATGTGGTCTTGTATAGTCCACACCACCAAGTACTAGAATTGCACTCGCATGGCCCTAATAACTGTAAAGATGAGATTTGATAGAAGTGAGAGTAATGAAAACCCTTTATTCAGGTCTAGTTGCATGAGAGTCTATTCCAAGAGTGACTCTAGAAGAAAGGATACTTTTTTTTGGTAAGTTAGGCTATTCTATTAATTCGATAAAAGAAACATTACATATGCTACAGGCGAGGTTGGAAAGTTGTGCTTAACCAATCCTTGCCCTAGTTGCTCGGTTTTGGGGCTACCTCAGCGGAGGAAACCAGCTCGGATAGAACTTGAGACCGAAAATTACAATATGCGCAGTAGCACTGATGTATCTAGACAACACAAAATATGTAGAAACAAAAAAAAACTGATGGTGGTAACCTTGAAAAAAACATGGAAGAGCTGTATAGCTGCGAAAGCCTCAATCTTCATATTCTTCATCACTGTCAGGGACCTCCTCCTCAATGGGGCAAGTGGGTGCCCACGCAGCCACTTCCTTAGAGTTTTCCACTGGACGCCTAGGTTTGGGGATAGGTGCATAGAGGATGGCGGACTCCGAAGCTTCTATGTCAAGGACATGCATCCAGTTGCCTTCAGAGTCCATCACCCAGACATCCGATTCAACATCTTCTTCCACCTGAACTGGCAGTGGATTAATATTGCTAGGCAAGTGGTGTGCCTGGTGCACTATGGTAGACTTCCGAGGGCCACGCTTACCTCGCTGCGTAGCTTACACTGGAGCTTCTTCCTTCTGCTCGTGATCAGGGCTCTATCTCGCAAAATTGCTGGAGGAGGAGCCTTCCATCAACTCCAAGTGGTTGTCCTCTTCGCGATGATAACAAACAGGGAGAGCACCTCTCTCACCACCTCAGATGGTTCTCTGGCGTAATCTAGGGGCCATTGCAAAATGAGGCAGGGGAGAGGTTTCAAGGGAAGGGTACGTAGTAGGGGGAAAAAAAGTGTCAAGGATTGGGGGGTAGAAGGGCCAGGGAAGAGGTGTGCAGACCGGGAAGTCACAACCCAGAGGACACTGCTCAACAGAGCACAAAGAAAAGGGTTGTGCGACTGTCTAGAATCGGGGAAGTGCCAAATTAGAGTCAAAAGGAAAGGTAGAGGGAAATTACTGTGAGTTTCTCGGGGCTAAGGGCTCATCCTTTTAAACAGTCTAGGACACATGCAAGGGGGGTGGAAATGAGTATGCCTCGCAAGAAGCTGCATGCCATGACCAATATCTTGAGCAGGCTCAAGGGAAGGGTGATGGATGATATATAAATCAATCATGATAATAATTTATGGTGATAGTTGCAGGGGGGTACACTGGAGAGGGTGATGTTTTACCCATCGTCTCATCATCATACCTTATCTTGTTTGTCTCATAAAAATGGCTAACAGCTTGAGGATCTGCAATAGGTGAGATTCTGCGCAGAAGATCTCTGTCCTCCGGGGGGTGTGAAACATGATTGTCGTTCGTGCCAGTTCTGTCACCCGCATCTGGGGGGAGAAGACCATTTTGAATGAGAGTGTGACATTCATGTCTTAAGTATTCCTCCTCAACCTGAGTAAGGTTGGAATGATACATCTCACAGTGGCTTTCCACCCCTTTATTCGCAAGGAGATCCACTACTGAGTTGGATTTCCTTCGCACATGGAAAAAATTAATGGATCTGTGGTTGTGTATCAGTTGTTCCAGAACCTTGAGCTTATGGGCTAAGCTCCAGAAATTGGAGACCTTTGAGGAAGTCGATCCTTGGAGGATTCTAGTGGCTTCCATAGTTATGACTTGAGAGTCTCCCTCCATTTCCAGGGGGAAATAATGAAACTCAATTGCAATTTGAATACCCTGTATGAGCCCCTCCAACTCCGCATTGTTGTCCCATCCCATGTTACCAAAGTAAATCTGGAGAGGTTCACCTTGAGAGTTCCTGATAATGCCCCTAAATCTTGCATTTCTGAGATTACCTTTGGAAGCACCATCAAAGTTGCATTTGAAGAAGCCATTTGGGGGGGTTCCATTTTTCAGGGGTAGGAATTATGCATGTGTTTCTAGGATTGATATCTAGGGGGGTGTTTATAATCATTTTCCAATTGTTCCATGTGTGGCGCTCTGCTGTAGAGGTGGGAAGGTCCTCCCGACTCTAAGCATCTAAGGCCAATGTTTTAGAGAGGTTTATGTGAATCCGAGCCCATATCTTCTCTGATGTGGATGATTTCTCTTTGAAGATGTGGTTGTTCCTTTCCTTAGATATATTCCAAATAAGGATGCTTGGAATGATCTACTAGAGTCTATTCAGGAGAGTGATGGTGTAAGGATTGTTCATCCAGTTGCTAATGGTTTTGATGATTTTTCCCCTTACTCGGTTGGAATGACAACATAAGACTGCAATTCTATCCCATAGGAAATTAGCGGTAGGACATTGGTCCAACAGGTGATCGATGGTTTCCAAGTTTTCCTAACATAACAGGCACATGGAGGGTCCTACAAACCCCCTCTTAAAAATATTCTCCCATGTGAGGATGCGAAGTTTACTGAGCAGTCATCGGAAGGTGGCTACTTTAGGCGAGAGATTGGCCATCCATATCTTTTTCCAGATGAAATCTATTGGACCTGGATTTTACTGATGAAGGATGTTGTAAGCTTCCTTGGTCAAGTAGTTTCCACTAGGCATATGCCCCCAGTGAAGGATGTATGGTCCGGTCTTTACTCTAATTTTTATTTTGGTGCTAAGTTCCTCCCAGATGTCAGTATGTCACTCGTTGTTCCAGTCTTCTTGCCATCTGTTCGTGTGTAGCCATTTGCTATAACCTTGGGTAGTGTTGTCCGTCCAGAAGTCTTGTAAATTATGTCTTTCCTTCCTTAGAGAACCACACTCCATACAGGTCTTGGAAAGATGGAGGATAGGCTTGGTAGCTGCTGCCAGGAGTCCTCCCAAAATCTAGCTTGGGTACCAATTCGAAACTCCCAGAAGCTATGACTTTGTATCCTTTGTTTTTGGCTACTTGGTGCTTTCTAAATTTGGGATCCACCAGACTCTAAGTTGAACCAGATGAGGTCCTCCTTAGGCCATGAGTGTGCATACTTGGCCGCCCATAGATTAACCCATGGAGTATTGGGGTTGGATACCCATTCCACCATATGATAGCTCCCATTATGTTATTACTGTGCTTAGGATCACACAGTCCTAACCCACCCTGGCTTTTAGGAGTATAAAAGTCCTTCCAGTTGAATAAGGCCCATTTGTTTTTCTATTTGGTTCTGCCCCATAGGAAATATCTTTGCAGGTTGCGCATGGATTTGAGGACACATTTTGGGGCTTCTAAGACTGAGAAGAGGTAAATGGGGAGGGATTTCAGAACATATTTAATGAGAACCAGGCGGCTTGCAATATCGAGGGAACGATGGGTCCAATTGGATAACTTGGTTTCCATTTTGTCCAGCAGGGCTTGCCAGGAGGAATGGTTGATGGATGAATTAGTAAGAGGGGCTCCTAGGTATTTTGTGGGCAAGAAATTGATGTGAATCCTAGGATGCGGGTAATGTTGCATTGAGTGAGAGGAGGGTATGAAAGAAAAAGATCTACAATTTGTCAGGATCGACCTCTATGCCAAAGGCTTCAGAGAAGGAATCTAAAAGGAATTTGAGGGTGTGGGCTTCCTGGACTGAGGGGTAACCCATAAACATATTGTTGTCCACAAATTGTTGATGGGAGGAGGGGGGAAAGTTGTGGAGGGGTAAACCATGCAGGGCACCTGACTCGATGAAGTTTTTGAGAAGGAGACCCAATCCTTCAGCCATAATGATGAAGATGAAAGGAGAAAGAGGGTCCCCTTGTTTGATGCCTCTTTAGGTGTAAACCATGCGGGGCACCTGACTGGATGGAGTTTTTGAGAAGGAGACCCAATCCTTCAGCCATAATGATGAAGATGAAAGGAGAAAAAGGGTCCCCTTGTTTCTTGCCTCTTGAGGGGTTGAAGGTAGCAGAGGGGATACCATTGACCAATATGGAGAGAAAATGGGAGGTGATGAGACTCATGATCCAACGAACCTAGGTGTGGCTGAAGCTGAAGGCTATGAGTACATTTTTGATGTAGTACTAGCTGAGTTTATCAAAAGCCTTGGAGAGGTCGATTTTGAGAAGCATGCTAGGATTTTGGAGGTTTTGAGAGAGTGGATGACTTCATGTGTTAGGATGATGCCATCAATAATTTGCCTGCCTTTGACATAACCTGTTTGCTCATAGGAGATAATTATGGGAAGGAGATGCTTCAGCCTATTAGTAATAACTTTGGAGATAATTTTGTAAATGACATTGCAGAGAGCTATGGGCATGTCCTTACTTGGTGAGGCTGCATTGTCTTCTTTTGGAACCAAAGTGATGAAGGTGGCATTTAGCACAGGAAGAAGCCAATGAGTGGTGTGTGATTCCTCCACTCTGTCCTAGACTTAGTTTTGGATGGTGTCCAGGTAAAAATGGAAGAAGTTGGTCGTAAATCGATCAGGACCTGGATATTTCTCTGCTTTTAGCTGGAAGAATTCCTGTTCCACCTCAGCCAGGGTGGTGGCTACGAGCAACAGCCTGTTGTGATCGTCCGTTATCAGCTTGGGAATGTGTTGGGTGATTTTCCAAATGGCCTCATGCCTATGATGATTTGGTTCTTGTAGAGTATTCCTGAAGTGATTGCATAGCTCCTCAGTAATGGCCTCTTGCATTTCCAGATGCTCTCCAGTTTAGTTTTTGAGAACAATGATTTTGTTATGCATCCTGTGCTAAATGGTAGACCGATGAAAGAATTTAGTGTTTTGGTCTCCCTCTTTGAGCCAATAGATTCTTGATTTTTGTCTCCATAGGATTTCTTCTTGGTTCCTTCTTTCTTCCATCTGAGTAGTTAAGGTATTCTCTTGGATTTCTGACTCGGCTGAGCATCCTTCTTGGATAATAGTTTGTTGCAACTTCTTCATTTTTTCCTCCAGTTCCTTTTGTTCTATGAAGATATTGCCAACGGTTGATTTGTTCCAGATATTCAGTTTTCCTTTGAGCATTTTCAATTTTGTCTGGAACTGGAGCATCTTAGTGCCCTGCGGGGGGTACTATGGAGGTCCACCATTTGGAAACCATATCCTTGAACCCTAGGTGTCAGAGCCAGCATTATTCGAAGCAAAAAGGATTGCGATCATGCTTACCTGTTCATAACCATTGAAGTTGTATTGGCCAGTGGTCAAATATTTCCACAGGGATGATGGTAGCTGCTATGTCACACCCAGCCAGATGAAGTCTTCTGTGATGAGGAATCTGTCCGGTATTGAGGCTATTTGGTGAGTGCCACCTCTTTTATTATTCTATGTGAATATTCCATTGGAGGTTTGAAGTTCGATGAGATGGTTTCCATGAATGAATTTCTTGAACCCATTACTGTCCAAATCCAGATGCATCCTTCCTCCTTTCTTTTCCTAAATATTGTTTATCATATTGAAGTATCCTCCTAGGAGCCAGAGTGGAAAGTATCTCTATTTATTGAGTTCCTATAGGTTGTCCAGAAGCTTCGTTTTTTGATGGATTTTCTGGGGAAAGTAGAAGTTTGCGAGAAGACCATGGATATCTATGTCAATGAGGTGAAATTTGGCCTGGATGAAGTGTCTGTTGACATGAAAGTTATCTAAGGAGATGATTTGGGGGTTCCATCTGATTGAGAGGCCTCCAAACACTCTGTTGGCATCAACTGCTATTTTATTACTACCTTTCCATATTTTTTTGAAGATTTTATCCAGAGTGGAGCTGGAACATTTGGTTTCTTGCATGTAGAATATTGCACGACGTTCCTTAGTGATCCTTTTCTTTATTATCCTGTGCTTAATGGGGCTGTTGAGCCCTCTTATATTCCAGGAGATGATCTTCATGGGATTGGATTGGTGGTGTAGGCGAAGAATCTTGTCAACTTGGGGAATCGCCTTGAATCCACCATTTCTTTTCCTATTTATATAGTTATTTGCAAAGTTGTTTTTCTGCCCCTTTTACGGGAATATTTCGTGAAGTATTTGGTGTTTATGAGCATGCCCCCTTGAATACCCATAGAGGAGAGCCTCTGTGCTATGTCTAGGATTTCTTCATTATTTTGGACCTGTTCTTTCAGAATAGATTTGAAGTCTTTCTTATTGTAGGCATCCTCTAACCCTAGGAGATCCAGGCCCTAAAGGTCAATGATTTTTGGTTCTTCCCCCATGGCTTCTGGGATTGTCTATGTGATCTGTTATTTTCCTTTTAACACATTGTTTTCCCCTGCGTAGCTTGCGGTTAGAGGTTTCAGGAGGGTCTCAAGGGGGACCTTTTCTTGTTGAGATTTTGAGGATTGGGCCTGTTCCATGGAGGTGTGCCCAGCTTCATTGACTGGTTCATTTTCATTTTCATTTAGCTGATTTAAAGCTGCGAAGCTATTGCTAGTCGTAGGTCCTTTTTTATTCTACTGAGGGGTAGCTCTCTTGTTGTGCCTTTTCTTGCTTTCTACCTTCGTGAATCCTTCTGCTTCCTGATCGTTGGATTCCTTTTAGGCCATAAATTTCTTGTTTAAGGGACAATCTCTGAAGAGATGCCCTTTTTTGTGACACTTCCTGCATCTGAAAGGAATATGCTCATAATCTACAGTTTGTGTCCATTCAAAATCTTCATGCAACAGACTTACCTCGCCTAGTAGAGGTTCTGCCAAGTTCATGTAGACACATATGCGGGCATATGCTGTGTAGCTGTTGATCTTGGTCTCCTTTGCGATCTTGACGAACTCCGCTAGGGCATTGTCGATCTCTCTGAGGGTAAGCTCATCCCAGTAATCCTGGGGGAGGGAGTAGAGCTGGATCTAGACTGGAGCCCAAGTAAGATCCTGTTTGTCAAGGATGAATCGCTCCATCTAGGGTCGGAGGTATAGGCCTATAGTGTTGAAGAAATAGGGGCCTCCGTCCATGATTTTGTCTTTGACTTTAGTGCATGTGAAGAGCACATTGAAGAAGCCTTTAACACACAACTGTAGGTCAATGTGGCCTTTGGGTTTCCACTTTGAAGCTATCCATCCTCTTAATGCTTTTTTATTAGGCTAGAATCCCATGAACTTGCTTATCAATGCATGATCCTTCATGAACTGAATTCTTCCATTGATGCGATGCGCTGGGAGATCGATCACTATTTTTTTGGGGTTCTTCAGTATGCATGTTGCTAACTTAGTATTTGCTTCTTTTGATACTGGTATGTTTGTTTGTTGCGCTGTGGGAGTCACCCATGTGGTTTCATGATATGGGCAATAGTTATGCTGAGTGACGGTATCAGCCCTTACTGCCGCACCTATGGGACGCTAGCTTGTGATGGGGGAGCAGCGGTCCCCCCATTGGAGTCGGTCATTAGCACTACAAGGAAAAGAACCTCTAGCGGAGGTTATAAAGGAGGTTTTTAATGTTATAAAATTTTCCAAAATTGTCAAAATAAAATTTTCTACAACATCCTTTTATGGTTACGGAGGTTTTGGTGGAGCGTTTAACGGAAATTCAACACAACTAAAAAAAAAATGGATGGCCGAAGGTTATTACGAATGTTTTTTCATTGGTGCGCTACTCAGGATTTAACGCACTAGTGTGTACATGTAGCAGGTGCCCCAGGGCGATCGAAGGAGAATGCACCGAGCGTAGTGTTGGTGATACAACGCACAGGGCCGTTCTAATTGGTCTTGGGATTTGTGTGGTTCCCATAGGTCATATCAACGCACCAACGCATAGACTTATAGAAATGAATCGGTGCGCAGTATCACACAAATGCACTGAGATTTATAATTGGTATCGGTATTCGTGCAATGCCCATAGTCGTACAAATGCACCAATGTGTATAAACACATAAACGCCCCAGTGCGCAGTATCTCACAAATTCCCTGAGATTTATAGCTAGTATCGGTATTCGTGCGGTGCCCATAGGTCATACAAATGCATCGGTGTGTATAGACACATAAATGCCTCGGTGTGTAGTATCACACAAACGCACCGAGATTTATAATTGGTATCGGTATTTGTGTGGTGCCCATAGGTCGTACAATGACACCGGTGCATATAGACACATAAATGCATCGGTGCACTGTACCACACAAGTGCCTCGATATTTTTAATTGGTTTTGGTATTTATGTGGTGCCCATAGGCTGTAAAAATGCACCGGTGCACTTAAGAATACAAATGCACTGGTGTACAGTAACTGACACACACCGGTTTTCATTTTGTATTTTTTAGAAACATCGACTTGTAACAGTGCAATTATTGTGATTGTTTTAAATTCATTATTCATCAAAAGTCGACACATCTTATAGCAATATTCATATTAATTAAATTTTTATTAATGTATTTGAATGTGATGTTTGGATTAATTTGTTATATCATATCATAATTATTGTGGTTTTTAGAAATTCATTATTCATCAAAAGTCGACACATATATATCTTATAACAATATTCATATGAATTAAATTTTTATTAGTGATTTTGATAACGACAATGGAGAACACAATAGCAACAATGGAGAATGCAATAGAATAAATTAAAACATATATATAAGACATTCTTTGTCATACAAAATGGGACAGTTATTGGTATCCCTTTTTCTTTCAATTGGGACACTATGTCCATTACATTAAAGAAAATGTTTGATTTCACAGACATATTTCAAAAAATACAATGCCTTGCTTTCATATCCAAACATAGTGATCATCATTCTTCGCTTGAACTGCTATCACTACTAGAGCTACTTCCATGAATTGGGTTATTTTCAGGAATGTTTTGTTCACAGTGTTGATTGTTTTCTTCTTCTTCACCTTCCATCTACAAACATAAAAATAAACTGTAATGAGTGTATATACATTGGTGAGAATAATGAAAATTGCAATATTAAATAATATACATCAATGTAAATCGAAAAGAAATGACATACAATTGCAACAATTGACTCATAAACTATACACATTCTTTCAAAACTATGTAACATTCCATCTTTCAAGGTTTCATTTGTTAGCGCAGTTCCATACTTTTTTTCCTGCAAGTTTTATACCCCATAACAAATCATATATTTAATATAAAAGTTTTTTTTTATTAATTATAGACAGAGCTAAGTAAAACAAGATCGATAGATGCTTAAAAATTCCACAATTAAGGTTTGATATGCCAACATATACTCACAACCCATATTTAACCCAATTTCAATCAATTCCTCTGATGGTTCTTTTTTGTATGTTATCACCTGTTTGAAGAAATTCAATGATGATTTTTGTAAAACAACATAAAAAAATACAAAAACGAAATCTAGTTAAGTTGTTATAATGAAGTAACAATTACTCACAAATTTAGATATCAATCATTTTCTTCCTTGTCATCCTATTTTATGTGCTGAATGGGTTTCATTTTTTTTCTTTTCTGCAAGAAAATACTTGAAAATTAATATTTAATGCTAAATTGTTTATTTATTGTACCTAATGATCGAAAAATTCAATGATTACATATTACATTTAAAGGACATTTTGTTGAGATGGCTCCTCATGCAATGCAATTTTGTCCATTTCTTTGACCATCTCCTTGTACGCATTTTTGGACATTCCTATTGGTATATTTCTGATATCAGCTCGTTCATCTTTTGAGATTTTCATAATCTTCCTGAAAATGTAACATGACAATGAACTATTTAATTTTTGTATTGATATATGAAAAGTAAATATAATAAAAGTGATATTTATAAATAATTCTAGACAAACATTTAAAGGAATATTACTTTTTCATTCCTTCTTTTTGGTTGTTGTACGTTTTTGCTATTAAAAGTTTGACATGTCTCATTGACCAATTATCTGGAAACTCTTCCTCTGGTTTAGATAAAATTTGGTTCTTGGGATCATTGGATTGGTTTTTGTATTGTAAGTGGAAAGAACGTCTATACATTTGTTCCACTAGATCCCTCAAACTTTTGTAAAATATTTTCCCCCTTTCGTTAACCCCCAACACCACTCTAGATGAGCTAAGGAGCAATTCATTTTCATTTGCATGTTTTATCTTTTTTCTTTTCTTAGAACAACATTCATTTTCTGAGTTGTTGGTCCCTGTAGAATATTAAACAAATGTGAATTAATAGATTGTTTGACACATGTTATCTAATAATGTTAATTATATTATTAATGAAAATTAAAAGAAGAAACTCATATTGGATCGATAGTATTTTTTTATTCACTTGATTCATCATTTTGCAATTTTTCCATCAAGATTTTACATTCTTCTGGTCCTAGATCAGAAATAATCTTATCAAGCTTCATCATTTTGTGGCTTTGCATGATACACAGTAAACAATACATATTAGTTAAACTTACATATAGTTCAAAAATAATATTTTTTGTAAAGAATTTAAAAAGAACTTGCCTTTTTTTATTTTCTTGATGTGTTATCAGTATTTTTGTTACTTGATCTCTTGTAAGTCATTTATTTATCAATCTTAAACCTGTACCATATCATTCATTAATACATTTATAAATAAATTGTCAAATTTTCAAGTAAAATAAAAATCTCAAGAAACCTGTGCGCCATTCATGGTTTACGCACCGACGTCGATGTGTGGGTGTCTTAGAAACGCACAGCACAAACAGTATAATAGACCGTATGGTGCTCTATTTCAACAAGGAGCACCGATGCATTACATGTTAATCACTGCATTGATTAACCATGACAAAATAATAAAAATCGTCCACTGTTAGTTTTTGTAGCATAAACCAGTGCCATATTTTACATATGGCACACAGATAAAAAAAAATTGTTTCTTAATTTTTTATCACATTAATTTCACGGTGCATTTGTATAATATAGAGCGTTGGTGCGCTATGTTACGTCGGACACACCAATGAAAAAAAAAATCTGTTTTTTTTAATTCACGAAAGGGCCGACATGGGTTGGGATTCGACTATGCAAATTGTCTCGTCGGTTGGATGTCTTAGGTCTATATTTAGAAATACAAACCCTATAAATCTAAATTGAAAAGCCCTAATTCTAAAATCATAGAAAGAGGGAGAAGAAAGGGTAGAAACAAAAAGAATGTAGGGTTTGTATTTTTTGAAAGTATTTTTTTTTTGAAACAGAATATTCGCGGTGTGCCATAATGAAATAGTGCATCGGCTGCATATTTTACAAAAGGCACACTGAGAAAATATATATATATTTTTAAATTTTTTATCATAGTACTTTCATGGTGTGCTGGGATAATAGAGCGCACCGGTGCGCTCAGGTACACAGGGCGCACCGATAAATTTTTTTTTTTTTAAAATTTACGCAAGGGTCGACATGGATTGGGATCTGACTATGCAAGTCATCACGTGGGTTGGATTTATTAGGCTTATATTTAGCAATACAAACCCTATAAATATAAATTGAAAAGCCTTAATTTTGAAATCACAGAAAGAGGGAGAAGAAAGGGCAGAATCAAAAAAAAAATGTAGGGTTTGTTTTTAAAATGGATTTTTTTTTGGCGAAACAACATGTTCGCGGTGTGCCATAATGAAATAGTGCACCGCTGCCATATGTTACATATGGTGCACTGATAAAACATATTTTGTTCTTTTTATTTTTTATCATTGTACTTTCGCGATGCGATGTTATAACAGAGCGCACCAGTGCGCTATGTTACACAGGGTGCACCAAGGAAAAAAATATGTTTTTTTAAATTCACGCAAGGGATGACATGGATTGGGATCCGACTATACAAGTCGCCCCGTGGGTTGGATGTCTTATGAGTATACAAACCCTATAAATCTAAATTGAAAAGCCCTAATTCTGAAATTACAGAAAGAGGGAAAAGAAAGGGTGGAAACAAAAAGAATCTAGGGTTTTGGTTTCTAGAAATGGATTTATTTATTTAATTTTTTTCTGAAAACTGCAAAAAAAGTAAAAAAAACTGCAGAAAAAGTAAAAAAACAATAAACTTTTATTTTTTTCTTTTACTGCATAAAAAGTAAAAAAAACAATAAACTTTGATTTTTTCTTTTACTGCATAAAAAAAAACTGCAGAAAAAGTAAAAAAATACAATGAAATTTACTCACATCGTTTTAAATGGTACAGGGTTTGAATCACCAGAGGTTTGGAATTCTCATTGTCTAAATACTTTTGTTTGAACGTATTTTCCTGCTCCACAGTGCTCTTGTGCTCTGCGGATGAAATTTTTTGCAAAAATAGTGAAATAATGAAAAGTGTTTAGTATTTAAAGAAATGTTTTATGAAATTAGATTTTCGAAAATATTTTGCTGCCCATTTTTCAATTTATCGCTTTTTTTTTCACTTAAAGAAAATAGATTTGCCTTTTTTTTATTTCCGAGTATTCATCACTGGTGCATCCCTTAATTGAATCGCATTGGTGTATCTGGGTATAAAATGACACTGATGCACATTACCAAAAACACACCGATGTAGTGATCTGTACATTACGCATCGAAATTACATCTAGGTGTGTGCACCAAAATTTATTGTTATTTTGCTCAAATGTAGGGAGAAAATATCATAATTATATGGAATGGACAATTCTTCAAAATCCATCTCGTTCCATAATATTTCTCAAAGTCCATCGCAGAGTTCTCCCTATTCATCTTGAGACGTAATATTTACTTCATAATTTATTTATATTTTCACTATGTAATTGAATTTATGTTTTTTATCCATGCAGTCAATCATGCACAACTTAATTAAATTTATAATGTATACAAATTTGTAGGTTCATGAAGATTCAACATCGAGTTCAGATGCACAAAATATTCAAATGTCGTCTGCTCTAAAATGTCGGAAGTTCTTATTAGGAGTTGCATATGGCAAGGTGCATTTGGTAGATGAAAATGGACAACCGCTTCACCCTGCCAATTGTAACAATATTGCATCTTCCAGCCACAATACCAGGACAATGATGGTAATTATAATTATAATTGTTTGGTATATATATTTAATAATATGTAATTATTTCAACGTCAAACCAATTTATAATTATGCAAAATTATTAATGTGGTTACTAATTGATATCATATATTTTGTACTAATCATGTTTAAATATTTTTTTTTTAATTATTAGGATTCTAGTGATGATGAACGACCTACATACCATCTTCCATTGCACCCCACGACAATGTCAAATCGAGAGAAGACTGAATTAAGAGAAAAAATCAAAGAGGAACGATACCAAGAATGGTTGAATCAACCATCGATTCAATCCCTCTATGTCCAGATTCACCAATTAGGAATGACTATAACAATAGTAGTTCTTCACAAGCTAGCAATGGAGGCAATCAAATAGAGGTTGGTATAGATAATTACTTAAGGGATATGATTTCCATGGAGATAATGTTGTTAGATTCATTCCAAAATGATGATCAGCTAGGGATGATGCTCATATCGCTGACATCTTTTTCGAAAGCCTTAAATTTTCTTCCACTACCCCTCTCTTTAGACCTGGCGGTCAGTCAAATTCTACCCAGTTGGGGACAACGATGTTACTGTACAACTTGAAAGCAAAGTTTGGCTTTTCGAATGCATGTTTCTCGAAATTTTTGAGGTAAGTTACCATAAAGTACTCCTTTATATAAATTTGAAATATAATCAGTACACTGCAATGAACATTACAAATGGTAAATTTTATGAACGTTAATAATTATATCGACATTAATTTACATTTATTAATATATTTTTCCATGATCACCAAATACAAGTTATTCAAAGATAAGGTTCTTCCGAGTGATAATGTCTTGCCCGGTAGCTGTAAAGAGGCAAATAAATTGTTGAAAATGTTGGGTGTTGAGTACATATCATATCATGCATGTCCAAATGATTGTATTCTATATAGAGGAGAATATGCAGAAAAAGAGATGTGTCTGAAATGTGGGCATGATAGGTATGATAAATAAAAATAAAGGGTAAATCACGTACTGGTCCTCCTTTTAAGATATTGAGGCACATGCCTATAATGCCAAGGATTCAAAGGCTCTTTCATTGTAAAGAATTAGCTATGTTGCAGGCATGGAATTACTCACACAGAAGTGAGTTTGGAGTTATGCGAATCCCAACTGATTCAATAGCCATGAAGCATATAGAGGATACATGGCCCAAAAAATTTAAGGATGAAGTACGAAGTCTATGACTCAGCATAGCTATGGATGGCGTCAACCCATATTCCCTCCAGAACACAAAATATTCTGTTTGGTTTGTAGTAGTGATCAATAACAATATCCCCCCATGGTTGTCTGTGAAGAATAAACATCTTATGTTGCCTCTCATAGTCCCTGGTAGAATACAAGTGAAGAATATGGATGTCTACTTACAAACACTAGTAGATGAATCGAAGGAATTATGGGATGGGATAAATGTATACGATGTATCAAGACCCATCACAGAAGAGAGGAGTTTTACATTGTATGGCATATGTGCCTACACGACACATGATTATCCAGGCTTAAGAGTTTTCTTTGGTAAATTACATATTTAATTTATTGATTTGTTTATATACATAACAATGTTATTTCACATATTAGTTATTTAATTCGTTGTAATATTTGTTCTGATCTTCATGATACTCTTTAACGTGCCATGCATATTAACTAATGTATACAAATATAATCTCACAGGTCTTGTAACAAAAGGGTATTTTGGATGTAAATGTTGTGGACCTTCTCTGAAATATAGATAGTTCAAGGACCTACGAAAGCTAGTGTATGATTGCTCCAGGATATTCCTACCAGAAGAACACCCTTATAGAAGAGAAACATCGGCTTTCAATGGTAAACGAGAGAGAACCCAAAGGCCTCCAATAATGACACCAACTGAATGGATTAGAGCTTATGAGAGAGAGAAGGAGAAGGAGTTAATAGAAATGTTCGATTCAAATGGGGAGCCTATGTTCGATGATCTAGATTTCTTCAACACCTATGTTGAGAAGTTGCCCATTGGGATAGAAAGGAAATCTATCTTTTATGACCTCCCATATTGGGAGCATCTTAAGATTACCCTCTTATTAGATCCCATGCATATATTTAAAAATGTTTCATCCTCTTTATGGAGGCACATATCATCGAAAAAAGTGACACATTGGCTGTTAGGAAAGATCTTATTACTTCAAAAACTAAAAAGAAACATTGGCCAAGATGATTAGAAAGTATGGGATCATAGGCAGGCGTTGGTCCCTCTAATTCATGGTTTTTCAAAGAAGGTGATGTCCCATGGATTTAAAAAAAGATGATATATCTTTGGCAAAGGAAGTTATAATGGGTGTGAGGGTGCCAACTTCATATATGTCTTCACTACGACGTTGCTTCACCGTGGATGACCATTTGTCGGGGTTGAAATCACATGACCATTTGAATCTTCTAAGAGTATGTATAATGTCAAAAGCATGATTTTATTATTTTTTATATTAATAAATTTTAACCCATGCGGGGATCATAAAACATAACTAATTTTGTATATTATTGGATGTGTTTATAAATTTGCAGTGTCATTATCCTTTGTTTATTCATGGATGTGTGAAACATGAATTCCCTCAAGACCTAGGATGTGGCATATCTAAATTATCTGCATTTGTATGTTGGATCATGTCAAAGGAGATTCATGTGGCTAGCATTACATAGTGGCGTCAAGAGATAGTTGAGATTGTTTGTATGTTTGAGAAGAAACTGCCAATGAGTTTCATGGACTTATAGGTTCATCTTCAAATCCACCTAGTAGATGAGGTTGAATTAGTTGGGGTGGTTTCTTGTCGTTGGATGTTCTTCTTAGAGAGGTACATAAAGAAATTGAAAGGTTTTGTTTGACAAAGGGCAAAACCCGAGGGGTCTATGGCAGAGGGGTACATATCGTATGAGTCGTTCTATTATTCCAGTGATTACATCAAGCAGATCGACAACAGACCAAGTGCGGTTATTTGGGACGATGAAAGGGATGGAGACAAAAGAGAAGGGGAGTTGCTCCAAACGAGTGAAAAAAAGTGCTTGATAAAGAGTAAGCAACTTATAAATTTTCAAATTTACAAAAATTAATTATATTCATGTTGAACTTCGATATAATGTATATTTTTATCTCTAAGTACTATATAATGTTGGTTTTATTTCATCAGCGAATGAAGAAATTGAAGCAATCAATAAATTTTTTCTTTACAATTCTGAAGCGACACAACCATGGGTCGCATTGTACGAACAAAAGAGGATGAAATGGGATAGTAACAAGAAATAATTCAGACGGTTGAATGGTAGAAGTGTGCCTTATCTTGATCATTTAAAAGAAAATATGCCAAAAATATGCACCAACAGTTGGGGTACTGACAAAGTCAGAGAGAAATATGGTGCTACCAGTCGTTACCCGCGTGCTGAAGAGGATGCGCTAAACGTAGGGATTGGGTGCAGCAATTCGATGATAATATTTTTAATTTATATGTAAATTTGAAACTTATATTAAGACATCTACATTTCATATTTTAACTGTTGGGTTATTATAAGACACATGACACTATGATTTTTTTAACTTTTTTATAATAGGTGCATTTTTTCCCATCTATGTGGGCATATGGACACCATTTTCGCATAGAAAATGCCGATGTTGGAAACATCACAGAGTACTGTGGACTGGAAGTCGAGTTCGATCGATCTATTCAATCTAGCCACCATGATCAACAACTAGTATGAGGGACGTTAGGTTACGTCGGAAAGATACAAGAGATCATTGAAGTGGATTTTTCTTCTTTCCAATGTGTTATTTTTAGGTGCAAGTGGTGGGACACCTTTGATCGGAATAATGTAAAGGAAGATCGTGATAGTAAGCTGATATGTATCAACTCTAGAAAGATGTGGGATGAAGCTAAGGAGCCCTATGTTTTCCCTAAACATTGCAACCAGGTGTTTTTTTACCCAAATGTGTTGGATAGGGATTGGTGGTTCGTATTGACACATGACCCTAGATCAAAACATATTTTTGAGAACAATAGTGTTATCATGCCATGTGAGCTAGAAGATAATGAGGGTGATCATGAGAACCAAGAGTGATATGGTACATGTGTTATTTCATCAATATTTATACTTTTTAAGATGGGTTTTTCGAAACATTATAATATGTATTTTGAATTAATTGGTAATTTTCATTGTGTTAATGTTAAAATCAATAATTCACTTGATAATTTGCAATTATGTTGATCTCAAAAACAATGGCGTACTGTATAAATTAGTTCTTTTTTTTGTATCTAAGATCATAATAAAATAATGATAATTCTAAAGTACATGAATTTATTTGCATTATTTTCTAAACTTTATTATGTTATAATAAATCATATTATTCTAGATTTATTATTTTACAATTATTTAAAATTTACAAATTTACAAATTTAAAAATTTTAATAAATTTATTTCACATTAATACAATTAAAATTTTACAAATATTTTTCATACAATTACAATTAAAATTAGAATTAGAATTACGATTATAATTACAATTAAAATTTTACAATTTCACATACAATTACAATTACAATTTTAGAATTTTACAATTATAATCAATTCACAGTAATACAATTAAAATTTTACAAATATTTTACATACAATTAGAATTAGAATTAGAAATAGAATTACAATTACAATTTTACAATTTCACGTACTATTACAATTACAATTACAATTTTAGAATTTTACATATATACAATTACAATTTTACAAATTAAAAAATTACAATTACAATTACAATTTTACAAATTTACATATATACCATTACAATTACAATTTTAGAATTTTACATACAATTAGAATTACAAATATTAAAATTTTACAATATCATGATCATTTAGTATTAAATTAATTAATAAACATCATGTTCATGATAACCATCGTACAAACATCATATTTGACTAAAAAACACATTCAAAATCGCTAACATCATCGTGATCATGATCATCTAACAAAACACTATTAACATTATATATTAACATCATCACAACACAAACATCAAATATACATCTCATGTCAAATAACTCATGCTATCATCACATACACATCTATCTACAAGCTGCACATTAAATGAACATATCTAACATGACCTAACAATATACACATCATGATGATCACCGACATGTAAATTAAGTACAACTGCAACATGAACATAAAATACATGGACCATATATATATATATATATATATATACAACTGAATAATGTTAAAAATATACAACTGTAATATAAATGTCATGGATCAGCTGGTGCTAGTACAACATCAAATCAATCCTAGTGGAGGCCTACTCAGTTAATGGTGCAACCTTGACGGTCGATGGTCCAACGTGCTCATGATCATGAGTACTGATGGATGCTGCAAGTTGCTGACTAGACGTGGCCGATGGTCCAGCCTCATCTCCATGATGTCTACTACTGGAAGCTAGTGGAGGCTCATGCTCATCTGACGCGGCACGAGGTGAACAATCATGAGATCAAGAATCTCTTCTTGTGGACTTTCTATCACCTACTGCATCTCAACCATGCCTATAATGTTCAATAGTCCTCGTCAGTCGCGTAAAAGCTATCGTAACTCCTACGACATGCTGCATCAGGCTGTACATGTCACACGGCATGCCTCTCCACATCTATAATAGCCTATCATCGGCCTCTATGTCTCTGTAATGAGCAGGCCTGATGCCTACCTCAACAATCAATGCACTGAGTTAGTTGCCCAACTCCATCCGGTATCTAGAATCAAGTCGACCATGCCTAGCACTGGCCTCCTGATGATCCTTGTCATCTGGCATGCCGTGATCATCATCAGGATCCACACCTAGACCATGTGGTACTGGTGTCGGCATCTCCTCGCCATCAAAAGAGCCAATGTCTGCAAAATATATACAAGTACACAACAATAATTAGACAATTTCATTACACAATTTAATAAAAACAAGTTAAAGAACATGCAAGAATAAATTTAAATATATAAAACAGTAATATTACCTCTATCATTTGGCGGCTCATCAGCTGTGAAGAGGATGTTGGCACACCCTCACCAATCCAAACCCATGTAAGGACAGGGGACCATAACGAAGGGATTCTCATCAACACTGGCTAGCAAATCCAGTGTATCCTGCGATATCCTCGCGAAAAAATCAGTGTCGCCTCTCTTGGGAATCATCTGCTCCCACATGTGCATACGTACCTCAAACATCGTCCTACGAGGTTGCCGAAGAAAAGTAGGACTCATCTCTCGAAACCTCCCAAAAAATAAACAAAAAATCTGTGAAGAAAAAGGGGAGTTAAGCCTCCCTTGTGCATGAGCATGACTTCTATCTAAGGCTATACAGAACTGCCCCAGAAAAATGGAAGACCACCTGACACGTCGTGGCTCCTGTACTAAAGAATCAACATAATATAGAAGCAGGAAACTAATGCATTGCTCGTCACTGGTTTTGTGCAAAATGGTCAGAATGATAAGTGAGAGACTGCACCTCCCTACCAAATGCACCAATACGTAACTGACCTCGAACAACCTGAAACTCTTCAGGAGACAATATATTTTCTCCAATGTATCTCTGGGAGTAAACTAACTGACTCCCTACTACACAGCCAACGAGGGGAAATCCACCCCTCTCCTCGATAGCCCTGTCATGAAGTATATATCCTCCTCAGTGGGTGTGTACTACTGGTTGATACCAACCCAGAAAGCCTGTTGTTGGGAATTCCACCTTCAGATAAGATGTCTCAAAGACCAACTATGGCCCTTTAGGGAAGTAGCCTCCTCATAGAACTTGAGGAGGTCTACTTGCCTTAGGGTCCCCTGCGTAGCTGCTGTAATAGGGCGAGGGTACGCATCTCTCTCCCTCTCTCATGCCTCCCACACGCGAACCATGTTATACTGCTCCACCTTTTGTTGTTGTTGTTCCCCCTCTTCTCTCCTTTCATGTCTCTGAATGATTGACATATTAAACACAATTTTTTTATTAAATGAGACATGTATTTAGAAATATAAATATATAATTTTTTTTTGAAAACAAAATAAAAAAATAGTCGATGCGCCACAAACACAGTCATGCACTGGTCTCGGTGTGTCTTTCTGTGGAGTGCATCGACCTCGGTGCACCTAATAATATTAAGCGCCCCGAGGACAGTGCTCCAGAAGCATTTATAGCGCACCATTTACTATGTATGGTGTCAGGAGGGTGGTACGCTGACGAAACTCTATGGCTCGGGGCGTATAGTTAAGTCAGCAAACCAACCTCTTGCCATCATGACATAGTGAGCGGTGTGGCCTTTTACAAGGCCACACTATTGAACCAAGCGAAATACTAAAAACCGTGCGTTGACAAAAATTGCCATCCTGGGGCTACTATTTTGGTCAACAAACCACGTTGCAGCTATTCCACTAGGCCAACGGTGCGACCAGATAATCGACCGCACCAGACTTTAAAAAATAAATTGAAATAACACGGTGCACCTTCGGTACCGCCCCAGAACCGATGTGGATACCGTTAGCACCAGTTTACCAAGCCACACTGTTGACAATGTGGAATAGCGGCAACATGGTGCATGATAACATTACCAGTCCCGGGGCGGATAATTTAGCCAACGCACCATGTTTCCGCTATTCCACATTGTCAATGGTGTGGCCTGGTAAATGACTACACTGCACTTTTTAAAATATTTTAAAATAACATGGTGCGCCTATCAATGCCTCCCCGGAACTGGTGCAGATACCGTTAGCGCCAGCTGCGGTGCGAGCCGAACCGCTGGAGCGCACCGCGCAACAATTTTTTTTTTTTCCTTTTAAATGGTTAATTTTAAGGTTATTTGAAATTATAATCCGTGAAAAGGCTTAATTATGGAAAAAAAAGAAAAATACCTGTACATTTTCTCGTCGAGGAGGCATATTGGCTGTAGAATTTGCAAAAGAAAAAATTTCCATCGTTTTGCAAAATTCAAGCTAGAGATTGGTGGGTAATGCACAACAGCAGTGCGTGCAATGAGTGCAGTGGGAGCATTGATGTCAGGGCGACTTAGACAAAGATAAATTGCACCAGTTCTTGAGAGCTCTGTAGCACTAACAAAAGTGAAAAATGCAGTTTTTTTCCCATAATTTTTTATTATTATTTAACCCTATTCCAGTGCGCAAGGTTTTATAGGCACACCAGTGCGTTTGCTTCATTCCGCACTGGGCGATTTCTGTTTTCGAGCGCTTTTTATGAGGCACTGGTGCAGACGGTTTGTAAAGCACTAGTGCACTACAAAAATACAATGCACCAGGAGGGTGTGTACGGAACGCATGGTGTCCGGTGTACCAATGTTTTATGCGGTTTTTTGCTTGTAATTTTTTTTTTGTTTAACCCCCTTCCGGTGCGAGGGATTTTATGGATGTACCAGTGCGTTTTTGTCATTCCGCACCGGGCGTTTTCTATTTTCGCGTGCTTTTTATGAGGCACTGGAGCAGATGATATTTCACGCACTAGGGCACTACAGTAATAAAACGCACCGGGCGGGTGTGTACGGAGCACACGGTGTCCGGTGTGCCAATGTTTTGTGTGGTTTTTTGGCCGTAATTTTTTGTTTTTATTTAACCTCATTCTGATGTGCATGGTTTTTGGGCACACTAGTGCATTTTCATCATTCCATGACGGGCGGTTTCTGTTTTCGCGCATTTTTTATGAGGCACCAGTGTGGATTCTCTGTAAAGCACTAGGGTGCTATAGTAATAAAATGCACCGTGCAGGTGTGTACGGAGCGCACGGTGTCTAGTGTGCCAATGTTTTGTGCGGTTTTTTGGCCATAATTTTTTTTTTTTATTTAACCCCATTCTGGTGCACGGGGTTTATGGGAGCACCAGTGTGTTTTCGTCATTCCGAGCCGAGCGGTTTCTGTTTTCGCGCGTCTTTTATGAGGCACCGGTGCAGAGTATCTGTAAAGCATTGGGGTGCTACAGTAATAAAACACACTGGGCGGGTCTGTATGGAGCATACGGTGTCTAGTGTGCCAATGTTTTGTGCGTTTTTTTGGCCGTAATTTTTTTTTTATTTAACCTTGTTCTGGTGCGCGATGTTTATGGGCGCACCTGTGCGTTTTCTTCATTTCGCACCCGGCGGTTTTTTTTTTCACGCGCTTTTTATGAGGCACCAATGTGGATGTGTTGTAAAGGACTGGTGCTCTATAAAAATGAAATGCATCGGGTGGGTGTGTGCAGAGCGCACGGTGTCTGGTGTGTCAATGTTTTGTTCGCACCGGTGCTTTCTCTTGTTGAACGCACCGGTGTGTTTTACAGTGACAAGCGCACTGTATGAAATACATCTGCAAACACCTCCGCTCGCCAACCTCCTCTAGTAACCTCCACTAGAAATGGATGTCTGGGGTATTTTTATAAGGGGTTCCTCAAAAACATCTGCTAGAGGGTCTTTTCCTTGTAGTGCGGTGAGCCTCAAGCTGGCCAGGAGAGGGAGAACCACCTAACAGTATGGGGATGAAGGTCTGCCTGGGGTAGCCAACGCAAAATCCCACAAACTCTAGGTCATGGCGGTCAGCCTGGTGCAGAGCTCCGCTCTAGTATCCCTGTTACCATATCCTTCAGAAGAAAGGATACTTAATACCTTTCTTCACTAGTATTTTATTTCTCCAACAAAATTGAAATATGAAGTCAACTTGATGACATGCCTTCATGTTGGTTATGGATGAAGTTATGTTCAGTGATAAATTTAATTACATTGAAGTTATAGGATTATAGATGATATGCATGTTGTGATATAATTTTCTTCAAATGCTAGGGTTGTCTATCAAGAATAGTCTCGCTATAGATTCATGGAAATGAAATTCATGTTTTTTTTTTACTCTTAACCTTAAATAGAAAGGGACATGTGAGAGGTCCTCTAATTCCCTACGCAAGTTGAATAACAAAAATAAATTGGCATTTTACAAGAATTGCATAAAATCAACATTGGCATCAATTTATACTCCTCTACAAGTGGATTTAAGATGGACATAGAGGATGAGGAAATGGAGGAAAAATTTAATAATATTGGCAATGGGGATACATATTTTATTTGGCGCAATATTAGAGAATGGGCATGCAAGACGGAGAGGAAAGCATTCAATCATGGGTAGAGTGTAAGGAGAAAGTAGATAGGGCTTCAATATAGTTTAAAGAGGTATATCTCATGTGTTTATGAGTGAGGAATACTCTCATACCATTGTTAAGCTACATGAATTTGATAGATAAGTGTGGAACATGATTTATTAAAAACAATACACATAGAGATACAATGTCTATGACCATGTATTCAACATCTGCAATCTCTCAAGGATTACGATCACTATTCATATTTCCTTGACACTGTTCATATTCACTCTCAATTGAATATAAAAAATTACTATAATAGTTATAGATTAAGTTCCCAACAATGTGAAATAATAAGTTCAACACATCACATCTAAGTATTGATTAGTCATGTCTAGGATAACAACACACTTGGATAGTCATGGCTAGGATAACAATATTTCTCTAGGCCATGAGAATACACACACACACACACACACACATATATATATGTTATTATAACTTAATATGGTTTTTTCTATATGATATATGTTTTTGTTTTCTTTTAGTGAAAAAATTATTAATAATTATGTGAAAAAATTATTTTTTTAATCTTTCAAAAATATTTTTTTTTCTCCAAAATTAATATTTATTTTTATTGTTCTAATGGTTTCAAGACTTGTTGTAAAATAACCTTGATCCTTGAAGAATATATTACCCTTGTCTATAAGTTAGAGGATGAGTGCTTGATTACAAGGAATATATATAATCTCAAAATTAAAAGTATTACACCTTACTTTAAAAGCAAGTTGTTACCCCATTGAAATCATAGTTATCATAGTTATCACTAGGTATGTAATATATAGGAATAGGCTAAATAACATAAAGAAAAGAGACTTCCAAAAATTTCTTTAAACTCTACCCAAGATCACCATTGAAGGAATACATCATTTTATAAAATAATGATAATATTGAAAATATTATCACAACAAAATTTGAGAAAATATTGCATGATAAATAGTTAGAGGGATCAAAGAAATTAAGATAGTATAAGGAGGTTATCAACCCTACTGTAGAAGATAAAAAGTATATGCCTATTTTTACAAGTATAAAGAAGAAAAAAAACATTTTTTAAATAAAAAGTAATTATCATTATATCCATAGTGAAATTGGGCATTGGCTAATTCCAAAACACCTTAGGATGAAAGAGTGTGTAAACCTTGTGACATTACGAGGGTTGAACATGAAAATCACTTTCTATTTAAATTATATGCATATACTAAAATTGGATATTAGTTTCAAAATAATTTGCACACAACCACCCTTCATAACCTTTAACTCAACAAAATTATCATAATCTTAGAATGCCTTTCTTATAGCTCTTCAAACACACATTAAAATCTAAAAAAATTATAATCCTCTACCTTATTAAGATCCCATAAACCAATTTAATTTCAATAAATGTTAACAATCATAATAAAAAATAAATTATATTTTATAAATATCTAAGATTAAAAATATTTAAAAAAAATAATTTAATAATTAGAAAAAAATTATTTGAAAATTTAGATAGTCTTTCACATTAATCACATCATCATAGTTTGGTTGACGTTTCGAACCAACTATAATGGTTCATCCTCAGGACTAAGGTGAAAAAATCAATCGATCTCAAATAATATATAGCAAGGATGTATCAATAACAACAGTTAGCCGTTAGGAATTAGTTACTAAAATAATATAAATTCACGAGGGCACATAGTAAATATTCGTTAGTTAATAAAATAATATAAATTGAAGAAGGATGTTAAGGCTATTCATCCCTGCGAGCATCACCCGATGTAATGAGTGCTAAGTGGACTATTCAAAAATCATGAGAAATTAGTGAGTTACAACTAGCTCTCATGAAAATAATCATAAATGAAAGACTTAACGCAATTGAATCCCAAAAATAATATCTAGCTCATAGATATTTTAAATTTAAATCTTATATTTTATATAATACTTCATAACATAGTTATTACTAATTAAAATATTTAAAAATCTAATTTTAATATATTTAAATTTTAAAATAACAATAAATTTTAAAATAAATTACTATAAAAAATAAATTTAAAATAATATTATATTTAATTATATTAAAACTACAATTAAAAAAATAAAATCATTCATTTATTTATTTATTTAAAAAAAAAAAAAAAAAAAAAAAAAAAAACTAATTCAATTTCCTACTTCCTTTATATGTTCGTCCACCACATATCCTCCTTTCTCCTCTATATATTTTAATAATCATCATTCCCTATTTTCCTTTTGCTCATAGTCATCATTTTTTATTATTATCAATGCTTATCTTTTCATTGATATTTATATATTTTTATTAATACACTCATAATTAATATTTTACAATGGTTAATAAAAATAGTTTTTGAAATTTAATTTTAATTACCAATAATTATTAGATGGATGTTAGTAATTTAATATCTAAAGAATATTTTAGAATATTTTTAATTGTATCCATAAATCAATGACTGGGATTTGTTATCAAAGTAGTAATACCTTTTTTCTATTTTTAATTAAATTGATTAATTAAATCCTCAATGAGAGTGTGAGGAGGGAGATGATCCGCATAGAGATCAGAGCAATGAATAAGTGTTTATGTGAAAGGGTAAGTGGGCATCCCTTCCCACACTTCCACATGGTAATTACATTCATGATTTGGCAGTCCTGTACCTTGAACAATGGTTATCTCCCCCTCCAGGTGGTGGGAGACGCATTTTGCATAAAAAAATTTTGTTTGGCTTCATACCTGGTTTCTCTGGTGGGTGGAAAACATGGCTAGTTGGCTCCATAAGTTGGTTAAGCGAGCGGGCAACAACGCATGTGTCTGTCACAATGTGGAGGCTATATGTAAAACATGGTATATTTCTCGAGCTATCCCAGGTAAATGGGATGGAAGCTCTGCCTCAAAACATGCATTCTTAATGGAAGGCTATGAGGAAATTGACGCGATGGAAAGTTGTACTATTTGGAAATAATGAATTGTCTATGTTTTTCATGTCGATTTCCATTTATTATGAAAGTGTGTTTGCTCAAATGGGAATGTTTTGGGTCACTTTAGTCTGTTTATATGGTGAATCCCTGTAAGGTATATGAGTATTTTTGCCTTTGGTTTTCACTGCTTTGGAAAGTTATGGGTAGCCTTGTGGATATGGGTTTAGTTCAGGCCCAAATTGCAAAACTTCGGTTGGTTGAATTCAATGGGCTCACTGCTAATTATCAGGCTTTGCTCAGTACTTTGGAAAAACTCTGGTTCTTGGAACACCAGTGTAAATAATTGTGGGATGAAAGAATGACTTTATGTTGACAGGGGCATATAATATTTTTAATTGTTTTGCAGAGAAAAATTTAATGGTTTGTTTGCCTTCTTAACCATTATAGGTCTGCCTAAGCTGCTACTCCCTCTGGCTTCTGCATTGTGGGTCTTGCAGCTATTGGGTGGTTTGGTAAAATCCAATGGTGAAGGAAACTCCCGGTAATGTAAAACAATGGCATGGATGCCATGGTAGCAAGTAGCTGAGGGATAAGGGTAAAGAGAAATGAGTGTCGTCCAACAAACCCCCATGCTATAGAGGTTGAAAAACCTATGTTGAGAACATGAAAAATACTATGCATGCTTATAACTTAGGGTCACCAGCACATGTGAAGAATATGGTTTCATCTTGGGAGACAAAACTAAATTTAAAGGCAGCATAAGAGGTTCAGGTCAAGGACTAGAAAATGCTGGTCTATGATCCTGAGCATACTCAAGGTCGACTCAATTTCTTCAAATAGTCATTGCATATTTATTAACACATGAAATGTACAATGGTGAAAGCCATAACGTCTATGCTTGAAGTAGCAGGTAATTCAAAGCCTGATTCGAGCCTCACTAACATCCGAAAATAAATTCAATTGCTTCAGCTACGATTGTACCACCAGAATGTTCGCCTTTGCCACACTGAACCATAACTTTAGGGCATGCCTCAAACTGAAATTCCAGGGTCAAGTGTCAAAGACCCTGCTTCGGTAGAATCGTATGATGATTAGCTACTGGAGAGATAAAATTTGGTTTTCTTATGATGAACTTGTCAGATAACATTTTCTTTTATAGTCTTAAGTTTAGATGGATTATAGACTTTATGGCCTATAATGATTGGATGGGCATACTTAAAATTTTAAAGTTCTAGATGACTTATAATGTTTTTTGGTGGCCAACAGACATGGATTCCTTCAGGCAGCTTGAGGCCATTGAACTTATTCTATTATTGTAACCAAATGTTTTGAATGAATGAATAGAAAGATACTGCCAAACTTACAAAAAAACAAATTTGATTAATTAAAAAAATGTCAGATGAACAAGTATTATATTGAATGAATATTGTTATTTTAGACTTCTGGTATTGTTAAGCTATTGTATTGTCCCATAAAATTGTAGCGTAACCCATTTACAAATTAAAAATCTATATATTAATGTATTACAAATTATTGTATTTTCGAATGTATATATTAATTATTAAAATTAACAATGATGATAATAATAATGATATTTAAAAAAATAATAATTAGTATTGTGAAATGTATTATAAAATGTTTTGATGATTCTGATCGATTGTTGTTTTTTTTCATATACTAATTATATAATTTAGTATTTATTAAAATTAAATATATATAAAAAATTAATTTTAGTTATAATAGTTTTAAAATATATAATTAAATTATTAAAATTTAATAATTAAATAGAAATATTTAATAGTAAAAATTAATATTTAAAATTTATAATATTAAAAAGTATGTAAAAAAAAGAAAAAGAAAAAGAAAGTAACGTTATGAAAAAATTATAAACAACTTAAAGTAGTGTAATTGTAAACAACTTAGAGTAGTGTACCAATAAATAAATTAAAAGGAAACATGGAATGAAAGGTACCCAACAAATGAATCTATTAAGCTTTTATCCAATGTCTCAATTAGAGTTATTTAAAGTATGCTTTAGGATTAATATATTAATTAGGGAAACACTTGAACATTAAGTTAATGAATAACACAATTATATAGTGTTTGTCTCAATTAGAGTTATTTACAGGTATGCTTTAGGATTAATATATTAATTAGGGAAACACTTGAACATTAAGTAATGAATAACACAATTATATAGTGTTTGTTTTATAAAGATAATTGCAACAAAATATTAACAAGATTAGCATAGTTTTTAATGAAAGTTTCTGCATTAAATCATTGGCAAGTTGAATAGGGTATTATGTTTTTCACTTTATGGCACTTAATATAGCTATAATGTTTTATAATATGATTGAAATATTTATTATAATTTCAAATAAATTTATTTACCAAAATTATTTTGTATTCTAGGAAGTTATTTTAAAAATATTATTTTGTATTATAACAAGTTATTTTAAAAATATTTATAGGATATGTGGGTGTGGGTAAGGTCATGAGATATTAATTTGTAATTTATTAAATTATTGATAAAAAAATAATTTTAAGCTGTTATGTTGAACTATAATTAATTTTTGTAGATGGTTAGTGATTAAGGCACATTAATGGGTTCTTCTATTAAAGATGAAGGGGTTTCTCAATAGTTATAGGGATGTGGTGGTTATTGAATAAATGTTGTGGGGTTGTTTGAGTTTATTTTGTGTCAATGGTTCACATTTAAGTTGGGTGATAGGGATTTAGTAAATTAATATTTGAATGGGTTGAATAAATTATAGGGTTGGTGAATTAAGGGTTAGTAGCTAATGCGATAATGATTTAGTAGTTCAAGGTCATGTGTTAGGTTTTATTGGGTATTTGGGTTTAAGGGTAACGACTACGAAATTAGAGAGTTAAAGTTACAAGTATTTTAGTAAAATAGGTCAATTGGTTAATTAAAATAAGTAGTAGGTGGAGGATTTTAAGTTTTAGTATTAATAGACCCTAACATTAGATTAAAATAGTTGGGTTTCCCTTTCAAGCTAAACATGTATAAATATAGATTGCAATGGTTAACAGTTAAAGTTGAAAAGAAGATAAACACATGGTTTAATATGTGGATATTGTAACATCCTCCTTCCACCTCTACCTAAGCAACCAACCAATCGGGGTAAACATGAAATGAGGAGTTACTATGATACGATTCAAGTTCCTATGTGTCAGTTAAGGAACCATAATGAACAGAATGCAATAGCAAATACCTTCTTCACCTACTACAAGACACCCAAGATTTATCCAAACCTTCCAGGAGGCTAGCCTCTGAATCAAACTAAATTTTTAGTGCATAAATACCTAGTCGCTCCCTTGAATGGGAAAGAGTGTGAATGGAAACCTCCAGTTGCTCACACTATTATAAAACCAACTCCAAAAATAGAAGAAAAGAGAGATCAATGCCTTAGAAATAAGCCACTTCGAGGGGGAAACCTCCAATACATTACATAAATGAACAATTCTTGGATGATACAAATGACAAAACCTCCTTCTATATATAGGTGTCCATGGGGTCACAATATAATCCTAGCTGACCTAACGATAATAATGTGGTGTGTCATTAATAACAATATAAGCATAAAGAATAATAACCATAAGGGGAAGCCATCAGAATAAACAATAAGACCAGACACTAGTAATATGGGGACCTAACATGCCCCTCTCCTTCAAAAAAGTGTTGTCCTCAATGCTTGAGTAGCTCTGGATGCTTCTGTATATAATTCTCATCCTCCCATGTAGAATCTTCAGTGGGTAAGTTATTCCACTTGATGAGATACTCTGAAATTGATCGATTTCGTAGATGTTGAGGTCTTGTTTCCGTGACTGTTTCAGGTTCCAATATAATTTTTCCTTCCTCATCAAGTTCTGGAAATATTGTTTGAATTGAAAGTTTGTCACCTATAATCTTCCTTAAGCATGAAACATCGAAAAATGGTTGCACTCGCGAAGAAGCAAGAAGCTCCAATTTGTATGCCATAGTACCAATATTTTGCAACACCTTGTAAGGACCATAGTATTATGGCAACAATTTATTATCCTTCTTAGCTTGATTGAAGGACATTTTTTTGTATGGTTGTAGCCGTAAAAATACCCAGTCTCCTACATCAAAAATTCTCTCGCTGCAATGTTGATCTGCTTGTTGTTTCATTCGATTTTGTGCCAAATTGAGGTTATCCTTTAAGAGTTGGAGAACCTTTTTTTGATGCCCGATGTGATCTTCCATTGCTTGCACCTTATAATTTTCTCTTAAAGATGATGTGATGGAAAATGGATGATATCCATAAAGTGCCATAAATTGGGTCATTTTTTCTGCATTATGGAAGGAAGTGTTATACCACCATTCAGCCACAGGTAACCACTTGACCCATTGTGTTTGTTTATCAGATACAAAACAATGAAAATATCCTTCCAAAAATTTGTTCACTCTCTCAATTTGACCATCAGATTGAGGATGATAAGATGAGCTATGAGCTAGTTGAGTACCCAAACAAGAAAATACTTCCGTCCAAAAATTTCCAGTAAAAATGGGATCTTTATCACTTATCGTCTATTAACGAGCGAAACTGCATATTTCCATACATGTGAATGAAGGAGTTGTAGCCGAACATGAAGGAAATCGTCTAATTACCAGTCAATGATGAAAACTATTAAAAGACGCGAGGGTGGCCACTGATAAGGATGATGGTCCCCAAGATGCATAGTACAATATAGCGAGTGTGAATAAAAGGTGTTGATGTCAAACACTCATAGAATCATTCAACTGGGAGCCAATGATGAGAACTCCCAATCAAACACAAGGTAACCTGCCACTAAGATTTGCAAGTTCCCGGGTACTGATGTGTTTCTGGATCAACTTCCTAGATAAGATGTTGAATTCGATAGGAAGAGATCTAATGAAAGGAATTCACTAAGGTGTCCTACATCAATCGACACGAAACAAGAAGAGATGATTTTGTTTTGAAGATAGTCAAGAGAAGATAGTAGTAACTGATGACAAAAAATGATTTCTGGCATATGATGGCTTGGCTGATATAGGAAGTAGTAGATAGCGAGATCTTTTTGAAAAATAGAAGGAATAATAACAGGGTACCAGAAAACTTAGGATTATGAACACCAAAGAGTGTTAGGATTCACCAATGCAGTGGCATCGACATATGAAGGCTAAAATCATAGAATGGTAGGGTTCGACTAATTGCGAGTGAATTTTCTGGGAAGTGCAATGTTTAAGATTTTTTGTTGCCAAATCTACTTTCAAAGCATAACAGAATAAGTATCCACTTTGCCAAGTTTTTCCCTATCTGATTAAGTTTAATGGGTCTAGACGGGTAAACTCAGCGATATTCTCATTTTTAGGGAGTCTGAAACACATCAGAAAGCCAAACTCCAGGGGGGTACCTTTGTCATATTTGATAACTGAGCGTGACAAAGGGAGAATAGTAAGCCCGACACAATTCCTTTTCCATAAGTTAGTCCATTCAATCCGGATAAAGTGATAAACCTATGCTCAATGGACATCTACCTCATTTTGTTATGAGTATGAGGAGACAGAGTAAGGTCATTATTCTTCGTCAAGTTTTTAATGAGTCATATGAAGAAAAACTCAATATTCTCCATGAAATTTTAACGAGTTCGATGGAGAAAAACTCGATTGCTTTTTCGGTTTTTTAACGAGCTAGAAAAATATGGAAAAGAGTGGCTCATAGTTTTTCATCGTAGTAGTTTAACGAGCTTGACGAAGGAAAATCAGGGTTTTTTCATTTTTACGAGCTAGAAAAAGTCCCTAAAAAGAAGGCTCGTTCTGGGTCGAACACGACCAAATTTGCACATGAACATTAACAACTGATTAGAGCATCGGTGACTTTGAAAAACCAATAGTTGCGAAAAAAATAGCGAAAATCTAACAATTTTAACAAATTCGCTGAGTGATTCATAGCTCCATAATGTATATAAGAAGGTAAAAAACCTTCATTTTCATGGTTTGAGTGCCGTGAAAGAGCTCTGGAGTGAAAAAAGAGGTGAAACTTATGTTGTCGATTGTGGGCGATCCGAGCAACGGTTTTCGATTCTACAAGTTCCAGGTAAGAGCTTAAGCCTTAATCTAGATTTCCATTAGTATTTTAATTGTTTTTAATGGACGAAAAATAATTTTTTAGCAGACCCTAAAGAATTTAGGCAGGTAACGAGGATGTTTAGTGCTAGGGCCGCGTTACACATACTGCCCATTAAGGGAAATTGCGTTAGCACGCCTTGTTCCGCACTGGGGCCCACCTTAGCCAACCCAAAGAAATTATAAACATGGTTTTCCCAATCCTGAAGTGTTTCTTCCTGAAACTGATCCACTAGAAACTTGATTTGTGTAGGTTTGAAGCTGTTACCATGAGTATTTGGTGCGAGAGAGAGCACGAAAAGGAAGAACATGAAATGGTCAATGATATAGCTACTTTGATTTTTCTCCGAAGATGTGGTTTACTGAAGCATGCTTGATTAGAGATGATGAGGGGGGAGGAAGACCTTCTGAGCTGAATAATCAAGTAGTGTGATGAGAAACAACATGTCTTTCACATTGGGGGTAATGAACTCTTGATTGAGAAGGATGAAATATAGTTTCTGACTGGCCTATCATGCAGAGGACCGAGGCCCAATCTAACAGGTTCGAGAGATGATCCCCACACTACTGTGGGATTGATCCAGGCTCACTGCATGAACAAAAATGCATTGGTAAGCAACTGAATTCCTATATCACGAGTGGCCTCGAGATCGATGAGGTCTCTTTTGTGGATGATCGTTCACTTGGCTGGGGCCAAGAGTCAGCACGTGGCCATCAAGGCCCAGGTATTATTAGTGCTAGATTGTATGCAGCCATAGGTTTTTGACTGGTGTGAAGGTGTCCAAGTTCGAGAAGAACTGACAGCATGTAAGACCCGGTCCCAACGAGAGTTTGGGTTTGGTACACTGATAGTTTCCATTATACTAGAGCAGGTGCCCATCATGAGGCCAAGGATGATCACAGATGTTATGGGACCACAAGAGCCTAGACATGGTCGCTGGTCTACTTTGATGCCGAGGACTGGAGAGGGTCCAATCCGTCACGTTTTTGACGATGCATTATTCGAGGGGCTAGATGGCTAGATCCTCATGATCGAAGATTCTCCCTATGCAAGGATGAACTACACAGGAGATACAGAGATTAGATTGCCACCAGGCACTCAGTGGGGCCCAGATGGTAAGAAGGAAAACAACCAGCATTATGTATTTTTTGTCTTTTGAATGTTTATGCAATTTTTTTGTTTAATGGGTGAAAAATATTTTGACGTGAAGATTATTTCTTGACATAGATGTGGCACCCGTTCATCTAGTCAGATCCCCTCGATATGCAAGATGATGAATGCAACTACCTGGGGCTGGAGCAGTAGCAGTTACCGAAGAGGTTGATGATGCACGCAGTTTGCACAAGGTTTCCAAGAACCTCGAAGGATTGATCATGGGCATGTCGCCTCTTCCCATGAGGGAGATCCCCACTAACCTGCAATGACACACAGTGGGTGTGTCAAGAGGTTCTTGGTGCCTCTTAGGAGGTTAGCCAGAGTATTTATCTGCTACCATGAGCAAGAGGCTCAGGAGGATTAGTTGATAGATGTATAGATGTTAGAGCAAGGCTTAGCAGAGCCAATTTTTGTAAAACACCCAAGTTTTGAAGATTTTTTTGATGTAACTTGACTGGAAACGACATATATATATATATATATATATATATATATATATATATATATATATATATATACATACGTACACATATTTTGGTGATTTTGATCTTGTATTTTTTAATTTTTATGTATTTTTTATGATGGAAAAATATACACTCATGCATGACTCTTTCTATAATAAATGCGACAAATACCAATCTAACACATAATTTTCCAATGAATCAGCTAATGTATTAGATTTTATAGGAATGTGCTCAAAAGTAATGAATTGAAATTAACATTCTAGAAAACGTACCCTTAAGTAATAACGTAATAAGACTGGATGATGGATGCCAAAACAATTTTTCACATGAATAACGACTAGTTGGGAATCTAACCTGACCACCAGATTGGAGATGCCACGAGATGCAGCTTTTGTGAGGAGTTGTATCACCAAAATGTACTCAGAAATATTGTTGGTGGCATCGCCAAGAAATATTCCCCCGGAACCAAGTAGTTCTGACTCAAGTGTATAGAGGACCCAAGTAGTTGATGCAATGTACTATGTGTGAGGACTGGCACCATTCGCATATCCGATGTATGGTAAGGATGACAAAGACATCTGTGTAAAATAAGAGATCCTACATGAGAAAAAACAATAAAAAACCCAAAATATCCATACAAACCAAGAAAATACAAAACTTATATACATAAAATTACAAAGAATATGCCCAGTGGGACAATAGGCGAAATACTTCTTCAGATAGAGCCCGTTGTGGGGCTCAGCGAATGGAATCCCATTACAGTCTTGAAGTTCATAAGCTCTGACTTTCTTGACGATGTAAGGACCAAACCATAATGGCTAAAGTGTTCTTTCCCCCAAGAGGTCGTGGCTTTGATCGTATAGTAGAACGAGATCACCTTCTTGGAAAGAACGAGGCTTAACAGATTTGTCGTATTGAGCTTTTACTCGATGCTTGTGAGCTTCGAGTGCTAGTGTGGAATCTCGACGAGTTTCTTCCAATTGATCGAGCGAGAGCAAGCACTCTTCTTCAGAAATGGTACTGGGTAGGAGTTCAAAAAATAGCTTAATTGATGGAATCTTACACTTGATTGGAAGAACTACTTCCAAACCGAATGCTAGTTGGAATGGCGTGAAGCCTGTAGCAGTTTTCATTGACGTTCAGTATGCCCATAGAGCATAGTATAGTTTTTGATGCCATGTGCTTTTATGATTGCTAACTAGCCAACAAATCATGGTATTGAGAACACCACTTATGGCTTTGAATTGACCGTTAGCTTGTGGATAGTAGGACGAAGACTGATCTTGTCAAAAGCCTAGCATGGAAGTGAACTCTGTCATCATTTTGTTCTGAAAGTGTGAACCATGATTTGTGACAATTGAGCAGTGTACCCCGAAATAGCAGATGACTTGATTGAATAGGAAGAGAGAGGCGATTGATCCATCAGCATGAAGAGTGGGAATGACTTCATCCCATTTTGTGAAGTAGTTGACCGCAACTATGATGTAGTTGTGTCTAACAGCAAAAGTGGGATTACACGTGACAAAATCTATTCCCCATTTAGCGAAAGGACCAAAGGAGATAATTGGATGAAGAGGGGCAGGATGGGTGTGCATTTTCTTCATAAAAATCTCACATGGATGGCACTTCTGGACCGTTTTGACACAGTCTTTAAACAAAGTGGGCCAATAGTATCCTGCAGGCAAGCTTTTTTGGGCAGTAGCTATGCCAGAAATATGACCACCACACGCCCCAACGTGGAAGTCATTTAAAACATGTTTTGCCTCATCAAGAGTGAGACAATGTCGAAGAAGTGTATCGACACCACAACGATATAGAGTATCGTTCAACACGAGATAATGTTTCACTTGGTGATGAATGCGACGACGGTTATCTGGCATGAGAGTTGGGTGGAACTGTTGGGTTTGGAGGTAGACTAGAATGTCTCCATACTAAGGATCAGAAGAATCGACCAGACTGATGCATTCATTAGGAAATGGATCATGAGCTACTTCTTCTGGGTCAATTCTGGGAAGTTCTGACGGTAAGATTTATTTGCTTTGGCAGTAGCGAAAAACAAATCAAACTATTGGAGGATTACAATCCATTTGGAATATTTTCCTCCAATGATCTGACGAGACAAGATGTGTCGCATGGGATTCTATAAAGAAATTACCGTAGTTTTTCGTAGCAATACATAGTGTCGGAGGCGGGTGATAGTGAAGACCACTGCGAGGGATAGTTTCTCCACATGTGAATATTGTAATTCAGGTCCAATTATACCTTTTGACATATAATATATCACATTCTCACTATCGTCATTGTGAAATTGAACCAAAACCATGCCTAGCGAGGATGGTGAGGCTGCCAAGTAGAGGAGAAAGTCACGCGAATAGTTGGGGGCACTAATAAGTTGGGTGAAAACAAGCGCCCATTTCAAGGCGTAAAACTATAGTTAAGCTTGATCATCCCACAGATACGGTACCCCTTTTCTGAGCTAGTGCATGAAGCCTTTTGTCTTCTCGGCATAGTTTACGATGAAATGACGTAAGATGTTTTCCTTCCCGTGAAAACGTTCGAGTTACAGAATGGATAGTGGCACAAGTAATTCAATGATTTCCTTAACCTTATCGCGATCAACCCTAATCCTGTGATTGGAAAAAGTGAAACCAAGAAGACGTCCAGACTCGACGAAAAATACGCACTTGTGTAGATTCAGACATATGTTGTAAGACCTACACCGAGAAAATATTTCTTTAAGATGCGCAAGGTAATGGGCTCATTTCTTGGAGTGAGCCAGAAGGTCATCCAAGTAAGCTTGTACAATTTGTCTGATATCGTGAAATTCATAGTCCATGGCCCTTTGAAATGTTTCTTCTGCATTCTTTAGATCAAATGGGAGTTTACGATACACAAATGTGCTCCAAGGAAAAATGAAGGTGGTTTTATGCTGGTCATCCTTTTTAATCGCTATCTGGTTATATCCCAAAAATCCATCCATAAAGGATAAATATTCACATATGGCGCAATCGTCGAGAATCTGATCTATGAACGAAGTCGGATAATTGTATTTTGGAAAAGAGGCATTCAGATCATGATAATCAAGATAGACTCGGGTGGTGCCTTGTTTCTTATCTATGGGAATCAGATTGGATACCCATTCCATCAGAGGAACGGGATATATGTAACCAGTGTGTAAGAGTTTTTCAACTTCTGTCTTGATAGCTGCTGCTTTGCGTGGGTGGAGAGGTTGGAGCCTTTGTCGAACAGGTTTTTCATTGTCACAAATCTTGATTTCGTGTTAGACTATAGAAGGATCTATTCTGGGAATTTTTTCGTAAGACCAAGCAAAAACATCATGAAACACCTTAAAAAGGGATGTGAAGTGTGCAATTTCTTCGGGACTGAAATCAGCTCCAATCTGTATATTTTCCATGATACCTGTTTTGACCGAGATATCTATGAGCATAGTCTTAGAAAGATTTCCCATGTTCCCTTCTACATCGATAGTTTGAATAGTCCTGTAAGCGGAGGCAACGATCTCAGGTGGGTTGAAAGACGAGATTTTGATAGTGGTCACGTCTGAATCAGACATTGAAGCGTGATGATGAAACTCTCCCCAAGGTCGTTCCTCTAGAGACATGATCTCTCGGATAGCTTCGTCCGTAGGAAGGACTTCATCGAGGAGATTATTAGAAGGAACTATGGTGGGCAAGAGGGTGGAACCTGTTGTAACATATTTTGGCACACCCAAATTTTTTAAAATTTTGGTGAAAAATTATCAAAATGTTACTAAGCTAAAATGCTAAAAGTTATACTATTGCGCTTTTAAAAGGTTGTTTGTTTTATATTATAATTTTTTATTTAAAATATATTATTTTTATAAAAATTATCCTTTTTATAAAAATATTTGTTTTAATTAAAACTATATTATAAAATTAATAAAATTTTAAAGCTTAAGTTAGAGTCATTGAAGGGGCTAACGTTCGGGCAGTTTTTGAATGGCCGAGATTGCCAAAAGAAAATCAACGACACATATCAAATTTGGACCCCCTCAATCTTTTTGACATCAAATTAAAGAGGGGGGTTCGAAAAGAGTGTATTACAAAAAAATTATTGGGCACATGGAAGCTCCACACGATTTTGGACCCCCAGGCAGCAAAACCACGTACCAGCAAAGGTCCCCTCTGAAAATATGCTCATGGTTTTCAATGATAAGAGAAAAAACACATGGAATCTCATTTTGTCCATGAAAATCACAGTTCCAAGCATCTTTAAACCATCAACAATTGTTTACAAAAGAGAATGTAGTGGCATCATTTCAAGCTCATCAACAATTGCTTCTGGAATTTATTGGACCTATGTTAAATGTTTGTGTGGAGTGTGCTTCACGTAACAATTCAAAGATGAGCCAACACTTGCTAAAGTTATGGCTTTCTATAAAAGCATGAATAACAAATCAATGTTGAAACTTCATCACCGAAATGACCAAAAATTAATTGAAGAATTTGGGTTTCAAAGCGATGCATTGGATCTACCATTTGTGGATTTTTCCTTAATACTATGATTGTTGGCTATCAACTATGTAAGGTCTTTGAAATTACTTAGGTTTTAAGAAGATATTTATGACATGTTAGGAGTAGGTTACATTGAGATCTAGATTCTCACTCCTCCTCCTCATACTTGATCTGCAAAGGTTTCCAGAAATTTAAGGAAAGGGGCTTATTACTTTGATTTTGTGAGTAAGGTTTTGAATAGGATAGAGTCAAAGTAATGATTTATTGATCCTTCACACTCATAAATTGACATGAAAAAATATGGTGAAGAGATAGTAATTGATGAAAAATCTACAAAAAAAACTCTCACAAATACAATTAAAGAGGGAACTACAAATCGTGATCTTCAAATTGGCATTTTCCATGCCAACAAGTATACTCAAAATGAAGTTTTTGTTCACCCAGCAAAAAGAGTGACATATCTCTACTTGAAATTTGAAGAATAACCAGATACGCATAAATGCCAGATTTCATCATAAAACCAAAAGCACAATATTTTCAGCAATTGATTTTTAGGTTCCATTTTTGAGCAATTTAAGTTGAAATTGAAAAATCTGGAACATGGGTTTTTTATAGGATGGCCCAAATTTATTTAAGCGCTACGTATTTTCTGAAAATTGTGAGCCAATACAGAGATGTTTCCAGTTTTTTGTAAGGCATATGTTCAGTGTCGTTTTCTAGAAAACACCTTTGCCTTGAGAATAAGAATAACAAAGAAATTAGTGGGAAGACATCTACAGTGGAAGCAGTATAGGATGGGGATCTATAGTTGGAGCAGAGTGTTTTAACGTTAGCTCAGTAGATAGTTTATAGGAATAAAATCCTTGGCTCAAGCAAGTATCAGATAATAGGGTGAAGGAAGTATGAATGATTGGCTTGGTTCATTTTTGACAGCTTATGCAAATATTTACGATTCAACAAGTTTGAGGTAAAATAAAATCTAAATCCAAGGGACTTGCTTAAACACTTCTAATTTAGTGTGTTCCCTGGGTTTTAATCGAGATAAAGAATTGTTTGCTACTGCAGGAGTCAATAAGAGAATTAAAATATTTGAATGTGATATAATCCTAAATAACAATATGGATATTCATTATCCTGTTATTGAGATAACTGGAAAATCAAATTTTAGCAATGACGGTTGGAATGGTCATATAAAAAACTAGATCTCCTCAAGTCGTTTTGAAGATATTGTAAAGATGTGAGATGCTACAAGAAGCCAACTTATCATGGATTATAAATATCACAGGAAAAATGTTTGGTCTGTCGACTTTTCGTAATCTGATCCAACAAAGTTGGCAAGCGGAAGTGATGATTTCATAGTAAAGCTTTAGAGCATTAATCAGGGGGGAGTGTGTCTATAGTTAGGCAAGTGGAAAATGCATTTCCAGATTCTGAGGGCAGTTGTGCAGGTGGCAGATAAGTGGCAGAGCTTTCCTTGTTTAAAGGACATTTGATATATCTTCAGGGAATGACATCAATAGCTCCAGATTTAAAGGAGGAGGATCAGCAAGTCAAGGATTCAACGAACATTTCCAGGAAGTCTTGAAGGACATAGGTGGTAGAGTATTCAACACTCAAAGATTTTGATCAATATTTTCAGGCAAAATATTAGCATATCAAAAGGGCTAATTCCATATTGACAGATCATTTGGCATCGACAACTCCAACATTTCCAAATTCTTTTGTAATCAATTTCTTATATTTAGTTTTATTTGATTTTATTTTTGTAATAAATTAGATTTTATTTTTAGATTTTGTTTTATTTTCCTAAAATATAGCAACAAACAACTTATTGTAATTTATATATATTTGATCATTTGTAATAATAAAGGGCGGGCTTTTGAGGCCAGGAGCTTTTCATCTTTGTAAACATTTTTTCCATAAATTCCAATTTGAGTATTTCAGCTCTGGCTTTGAAATTTTTTGTGTTTATCTGTCTTTTTTTCCAGTATTTCCATATCTATTTTCTTCATATGATTTTATTCATGTACAGTTATCCAATTGGAAATTTAATTGAATTTCAATTTCATTTCTGAGTCGTTGTGAAGTTGTAATTGGATTAAGAGATTAATTTACAGGGCTATTTGTTATTGTAAACTCCTCTTGAAATCTAAATTACACAAGGTTTCTATAATGACTTGATCATATATTTTTTATTATGAAAACATAGTTTTCATAATTTTTGAAAACTATAATTGTTTAAAGGGATTAGTATATCAGACTGTTTGTTTGATCAAGCTCCTCTTTCAAGATGGTTATTTTTTGTCCATCTCCCTAGTGTTTAAGTAGTCAGTCTAGCTACCACATTGTTAGGGATCTCCTTATATTCTTTTGCCAAATTATTTTACAAATCAAATCGTTCTGTTAGGCTAGAAGCTGGCACTTTGAGAACGAACTCTGTGAAGGAGGGATTTATTCATGAATAAGGACTGTCATTGATACCCAACCACCCCCAATTAAAACCATAAATCTGGCCATTTTGCTTCAAAGGTTAATTTTCGGTGATAGTGAACAGTGTTAAATAAGGCCTCTTAATAACTGAGAGAGCCCCTTATGGTTCAAGGGCCATCTTGAACCTAAAGCCGATTGAGTCGGTTTCTTGGCGTAATTTTTGCAGCCAAAGACTGCTTACGAGAAACAAGAACAATAGTACCATTGGTCGAAACTAGAGGATTGAAGGGTTCAGATGCTGATTAGATGGCTTGGTAAGCCAACTCAGCTAGCGATAGTGGCATATGATATCCATAGGAATCAATTTTTGAAGGCCCTGATAGGATCCATGGATCGACAGAGCCATTTGAGATGGTGGATATCATTGAAATCATGTGTGGAAAATCAGACGACAGGAGAGGAAAAAAACCCATCAGGGAATATGCCTTCAAAAGACTAGTACCGACATTGAGGTAAGAGTAAGGAACACCTTCTACTAAGGGTACAATGCTGCTAGGTAATACGGAATAATCGAGGCTGCAAAAGGATAGTTGGTCCACTGTAGCTATCTTCCCATCCAATGGAAAAGGGATGAGTAAGAAAATCGAAGAGACAATGGTAGTCATCGCGTAAGACCAAATGCGACCCAACAAAAGATTATAGTCGAGATGATGATCTACAAATTCTATATCCATAATGATCATTTTTCCACTAAGTATAATGGGGCAGATAGCAAGGTACCCTTTTCAGAGGAAAGTGTGGCCATCGAAAGCTTTGAGAGAATTCGACGGCGGAGACAAAGTGGGAGAACCCAAAGCGAGCCAGCACATGGTTGACATTACACAGGTCGAAAGGTGAGGTTTGCATTTTTCCATGTCGAAGACAGCTAGAATAGAATCCTGGGGTTCAATTCCACCAATGGCCAAAAGTAGGGCTTTCCTTTACACTGGGTAGGTTTGCAACACTGCGAGTGAAAACATAGTTGACGGTGCTTGTGCCAAGTCTTCTACAATGTGTTAGGTATGGGTAGAACATGCAGAGGTGTTATGAGTCATGCATCAAAGGGTCCCTTTTGGGGGACGAATAATAGGGTCACCATTAGGCCTTTCGATATGAAAATCATTAGGTGACAGTGGATTCGAACTTGAACCAGTTTCTTGAGCTTCAATGACTAGATTTCCATAGATTTTAGCTCGGGTTTGGAGTTCAAAAGTCTCCATGCCATAAATGGAAGAATATCCTTCACCGAAAGGACGAGTACCACCGTTGCCCCTTTGGGGGGTTTTTTGCGGGCTTGCAACCATGTGTTGTTGTTGTTGCTGTGGATTAGGGAAGGGATTGTGAAGGATGACAGGTGTCCCTCCAAAGTCCTTTTGCGTAATAAAATCTATGCATTCTTGCAGCCAGGGACATTTATATGTCAAGTGGTCCTTCGCACAAATTTTTCAAGGGAATCTCATTGGATTTTCCTTTCCTTTTTCGTTCTTAGCAGCGTTTCTCTGATTGAGATTATTCTGAGTATGGGGTTGCTCTTTATAAGGAGTGGTATTTTTCCTATTCTTCTTGTTCTTGTCGCTAGGCTTTTGTGTAGACTGCACAAAGTGTACCTCAACGGTGGGAAGAGAATCCAATTGGGTAGGGGTAGTGGCAGCCAAAGATGGCTGGGAAGCTTCCCTGCTGAGCTGTTTTACAACTACACCGAAAGTTGCACCAACGAGGCCGTCAGCGTGTGCGCCATATAACTGAGTAGAGGGAGGATTTGGGCTGCCAGGGGCATGGAGGAGTAACTCATACAGTGTGCTAGATTGCAAATAGATGAGATTTAGATTCTATGTAGGATGGATGTATTGGTCTTTCGTGACTGCACCAAACAAGAAAATGCCTTTATCAAGGGGTGGAAAGAGTGACTTAAAAAACTAGTTTGATAACAGATGATTCAATATTGGCACTTTGACTAACCTCCGCCTATGTCTCCATTCATGAATGTGATCGGTGATATGGGTCGCAGTGTCTTGGTGCAGTGAGGTTACGATTTCAGTTTTGGTTTCATATCGGATAGGTAATTGGAAGTTCCTAAGAAATTCCATTGCTAAGGCACCAAAAGTATTGACTGGAGCATGTCGTAACTCAATGTACCATTTGGCAGTGTTGCATGTGAGAGTGTGGGGGAAAAGTCTGTGCTGGATACTATCATCCACCATGGAGTTGGAAACACACCATAGATGAAAGGTGGTGATGTGCGTAGCCAAATCTTCCCCTTGTTTCCCTTCGAACTTAAGGATGTTAGACGAAATATTGTGTGGTACTAGAGGCTAGAGTGGGTTGTGGTTGATAGGATCATTGGTCAATTTTTAGATGCCGGGGATGTCTAGTGCTGCCAAAAATGGAAATTGCATGGTTGCCCCTGAGTCTAGCCAAGGAGGTGTTCGTTGACGATTTGGACTGTAGGGTCTGCCCATGAATGTGTTACCAATGGGATAAGTAGGACTTTGTTGATAAAATTTTCTGGTAAGTAGAGGTGTAGGGATGTATGGTTGCTATCCATAGGGGATGTTGTACTAGGGGGAAAACTACTAGTTTCCCCCATTGTAATAGTTTCTCCCTTGCCCCAATTCGTTTTGGGGAAGGGTTGCCCATATGGATGTGATAGATTTAGCTTGTGATATGCTACTATTTGCATAGTTTTCCATCGCCATAGACCCTACACCTGAAGTTTGACCACTTAAAGGAATGGCATTAACAATTGACGGTTCTGCTTGTCCTACTAAATATAGGTGTACAGAAGTGCCCCTTGGCATATAGGTATTGGTGACACTGCTCCGTGGCATAGTAGCCAAGGGTTTGAACTCAAAAATGGATTCCAACTTAAAGGTTTGCTAAAAGGAACTGAAGCAGCCCCTCTAGCAGGAGCGAAAACCATGGGTCCAGGTGCAGTCACTATAGGAGGAAATCACGAAGGATTCAAAGGTCCACTTGCAGTTGTGGTGACTGGATTACTAAGACCGGGTATAGGCTGGCTACTGGAGTTTCCAATCAGTTGTGTAGAACTGAAAACTGGTGTGGAAGATGTTGGTGGAACCGAGTTGGCCACCAACGGAACCGACTAAATGGTCGTCGGTTCTGAAATGGATGTAGGTGCAGCCGAAGACATGACTGGCACTAGTGTTACTTGAACTAAAAATGGCCCCAATGGGTCAGTGAGAGGAGGATTGTAAGGAGGTATGTCTCCTTCAGTGAAAGGATCCTCTTGAAACTCTGTATGGTAGGGATCAATGTGAAAATCAGAGGTCAACACTGGAGATTTCTCTTCCGAAGAAGGCATTGGGCCACCGAGACTCGACACCTCCTCTAGTGTCAATGGAGGGAGACCTTGTTGCTGCATAGAAAGACGATGAGGGCCGAAGGACGCCACGATGACTTGTTAATTTTATCAAATTTTATTGTGATGTATTATGAAGTCTCAGTGATAGTAACCACACACCTAAAAAAGAAAAAAGAACCTCTAAAAACAATCAATCAAGCAACCAGAAAGGGTAAGACCCTATCTGACTACTACCGTTTGCTGGAGATGAAACCCAGTACCACAATACCATACAAAGAGAGCTGGTCAAATGTACAGTTACGATTACTCTTGAGCTTCGCTCGAACCTCAGACGATGGGTGTAAGCACTCTCGTGGAGACGAGTACCCTCCCAAAGACTTAAGACATAGTAGGTCCATCTGTGTCAGGTACCAGGGTAGCCTGTCACCTTGTGTAAGTCCCTAAGAGTATGGAAACTAAAGATACCTCAAATCATAGACACTATCAGGGGGGTCACGGTCGTAGGCAACGCACTATATGGACAGAACACCTAGATCCCCGATCTAGTTTTGACATCCCCGAGGGGAACCCCAATATATAGAATGCCCACTATTATGCACTCAAGGCGGGCTACCTTCTCGTGCACCCCAGTGTTGTCTCGTCCTTAACTTTGGTAGTATTGGAGTGGTCCTGATAGTATGAGTGCAACATGATTTTTTACTCTTTAATGACTCTAGTTTCAAGTTTTGTGATCTTGGGTAGTTTTCTCACTTCTCCTATCCCAAGATTTTAGCTTGAACTACTATTGGTGTGAGCTTAAAAAATGAGTTATATGATTGATTTTAATAGCACTTGATTTTTTAGTGTACTTGCTTATTAATATTTGAAGGGGGAGTGGATGTATGAAATGTAATGATACTTTGACTCAAAACCATGCAGAAAATGCTTTTAATATTCAATTCAATGAAGAGCTTATTCTACAGGGAGAAATATTTCAAACATTCATGCAGCAACAATCATCCAAATAATGTAGTTCAGCCTAAAAATAGTTAGACATCTATCTATCCTCACTAATAGTTTTTTTACCCAAAAAAATCAAAATGAAATAAGCTATGTTCAGAAAAACTTAAAAAAAAAATTTCTTCTTCAAAATGTGAATGCGACTAACACTAACTTTTTAAACAAGAAAACCAAAAATTCTAGTAGGAAACCAAGCACAGGGATCCAAAATATAGAAGCTAATCTTCCAGCTAGCAACTCCACAGCCAAGGAAAACAAAACAAAGGTGTAAAAAACAAATTTTGACTGGGTATCGCAGGATAGAAGAGGCTACAGAGTGTTAATAATAGGGCTAATGCACTATACATAAGCATCAGTAGCATTATAACGAAATGGACACACCTAGGTGGTGTGTTACTCAAGGAAAAGTTGCAAAAAATGGCTAGGCAGGGTCTATTCTGGACACTCTGAGCTACTAAAATGGTCACAAAGAATATGAGATAATTAGAAGGGGATGTGAGCAGAGTGGGAAATGAAAAAGGGAAAGAGTCAAAGGCTCTCTCGGGGCTTCCCAGTGCCTGAGGAAGACAATCATATTAGCTATATAGTTACACATATATTGCACACATGTTTATACTAATGCATAATCAACGAAGTAAGATATTGAAGGATTACCTATTTGTATACAACAGATCCATTATAGAGCGCTAAGCAGTGTGGCTAAAGTCCTTCCTCACCGGCTCCAAGTCTAGATCCTACAAACAAACAAAGAACACGTGTAATCTTCACAGTGGTATCACTTACTATAAAATAAACAAGCATATAATCAACATTAAGCTATGCAAATATGAGCCATTTGTATCATGCTTCATAGACAAATAAACAATAAATGTGACACTGAAACACCAAATGGACAAAACATATACAGTTCTATTAATATATAAGAAGGAAGATTACAACTGTTGGTTGAACCAAGCCTTCCTCGGTCTTTCGACTACTCTCTCTCTCTCCTTTATCTCTGAGTGTAATGATACTTGGGCTAAGAGTTCTCAATGAACCTTTCCAATCCTTAAGCCTCACAATCAACAATAAAGCTCTGATCTACACATGATCAAATCTTTGACCCTTGACCAAGATCCCAAGCCTTCAATTTATAGGAATTAGGGAGGACATACCTTGCCAATCTTCTCAATAAGTTTGAATGGGGAAAATTCATGATGTTTCCATGCCTTTCCTTTCTTTTTCCCTCTATATATGCTCATTTGTGTTTAGAAACATCCAATAAGAGGTCTGCACAACAGGTTTCTACTTTTGGACTGACTCATTTTGAGAAAAAGCAGGAAGTGTCAGTCACTTTCCGTGCTATTTGTCGCTTTCTTCATGAAAACATGGGTAATGCTTCCCCTTAGGCAAGACAAAGCTTTAACCTAGGCACTGACACTCCCTTTGAATGGATGGGATGTGTTATAACTCAACCTAGATGTCTCTAGGGTGTGTTACCTTGGCAAAATGTGTCTTTTTCTGGGTCATTTTCTTCCTTCCATGTTTCCTTCTCCTCTGAGCTAATGAGGAGGTAATTTGTCCTGTAATAGTTATCAATGTGAAATATTTTCCTTTCAGATACCATAGGCCATAATGTGCAGTTCATTGTAGGTATCTAAATATACTCTTGGTTTCTAGAAAGTGATTTTGTTTTGGTTCTTCTTGATATCTTTCCACAAGTCCTACTGCCAACATAATGTCTGGTCTAGAGGCTGTTAGGTATAGCAGACTTCCTATCATAGATCTATAAAGTCTTTGATCTACATTTGATCTACATCTGCAGATCCATCATCAACACATAACTTGCATCCAATGATCATGGGAGTTGACACAGGTTTGCAGTCTTCTATTTGGAATATTTTTAACATGTCTCTTAAGTATTTTTCTTGTGAAATGAATATGCCTTTGTTCTTCTATAAAATTTGAAGTCCTAGGTAGAAGGTGAGCTTTCCAATCACAGACATCTCAAATTATGACTTCATCTCTTCTGCAAATCCTTTTACTAACTCATCCTTGTTGCTGCCAAACATGATGTCATCTACATATAACACTACAATTAAAAGTTCATTTTCATCAACCTTTATATATAGATTGTTGTCTACTCCTCCCTTCTTGAATCCTTGTTTTTGAAATTATTTTTCCAACCTATAATACCATGCACGATGTGCTTGTTTGGGACCATATAGGGATTTCTTTAATTTGTAAACATAGTTGTGCTTATCTACTAAGGAAAAACCTTCCGGTTGTTCCATGTAGACTTCTTCCTCTACATTTCCATTTAAGAAGGCAAACTTCACATCCATTTGATATACCTTGAAATCATGATAGCATGCAAAACCCTGAAACATTCTAATTGCTTCCATTCTTTCTACAGGGGAAAATGTTTCATCATAGTCAAGTCCTTCGATTTGAGAGTATCCCTTACATTCAAGTCTGGCTTTATTTATTATTACGTGACCTTGTTCATTCATCTTATTATTGAATATCCACTTTGTGCCAATGACATTTTTCCCATCAGGTCTTGGTATTAACTCCTAGGTCTTGTTCTTCTCAATATAGTCTAATTCTTCGTTCATAGCATTTATCCAATTTTTTTCTTTGTTGGCTTCATCAAATTTCTTTGGTTCTATCTATGACAACATGACTAGATACACTTCCTCAGTTTTTTCAGCTAGTTTTCTTCTTGTTTGGACTCCTACACTCTTGTCTCTAATGATTTTATCTTCTGTCTGGTTCTTTGGAGTGTGTCTCGAGGGTCCTTTTGAGTTTATTTATATATCTTTTGTTGTCTCATTCTATTCTTTATTTTCTTGATTCTCATCATGATGATGATCTAGAGGATTGATACAATTTGTACTTCTAGTTCTGTCTCGTAGTTCTTCATTGAATCTCACATCAATGCTTTCCACAATTTTATGCAATATTTTATTGTATCACCTATAACCCTTACTCTTTGATGCATATCCCAAATATATTCCTTCATCAACTCTTGCATCATACTTCCCCAATTTTCATCATTATTATCTATGAAACATTTTCCACCAAAGACTCTAAAGTGCTTAATTGATGTTGGTTTCCCATTCCACAATTCATATGGAGTCTTGTCAAAATTTGGTATAAGATGAGCTTTGTTGAGAATATGAACATTTGTGTGTACTGCTTCTGCCCAGTAGTTTTGGGGAATTTTTATTTCTTGCATCATGGCTCTGTCAATATGTTGTATAGACCTATTTTTCCTCTTTGCCACTCCATTCGGTTGAGGTGTATCTGCAACAATAAATTGTTTCTTTATCCCACATTCATTGCACAGATCTGCAAACTCATCACCTGTGAATTCACCTCCTTTGTCTGATTTGACACATTTTAGTTTACATCCAATTTTATTTTCTGCCAGTGCCTTGAATATCTTAAATTTATCGAACACTTTAGATTTGTATATAATAAATTCCACCCATGTTAATCTGGAAAAATCATTGATTATGAGCATGAAATATGATTCTCCAGCTAGTGAATTTTTTCTCGAAGGTTTGCACAGGTCCATGTGTGCAAGCTAGAGAGGTTTACTAGTAGATAGTTGGTCTTTGGCTTTGAAATATGTGCAAGTTTGTTTGCCCAATTGGCAGGACTTACATATGGTATCTAGTGGCTTCTTCATTTCTGGAAATTCTCTGACATATTTCTTTTTTCTCAGTTTAATGATGTGATCAAAATTGAGATGTCCCAATATTCTATGCCCTAACCAAGATTCATCAAGTTTGCTGATGTAGCATCCTTCACTCTTATATTTCATGTGATATACATTACTCTCTGTTAGAACCCCCTTAACCAAAGTTTTTCCTGTAGTGATTGACCTGACTTCACAAGCTTGAGCTCTGAAGAGGACCTCACAACCTGTGTCGCACATTTTGACTTACACTTAGCAAATTGTGTTTTAGACCATCTACAAACAATACATCTTGATCCTTTCCTCTTGCATTATTCGGACTAGTTGTTCCTTTTCCTTTAATTCTCCCTGCTTTATCATTACTAAATGTGACATAACCATATTTATTTTCATCCAAGGTTACAAAATTGCTTAGGTCTCTAGTCATATGTCTAGAGCAACCACTGTCCACATACCATTGATTTTTTTGATCTTGAGCATATAAAACTAGATCACAATTATTAATCTTATTTCTCCATTGGATGCATTTGTTTTTTCTATAATTATTCTGAGATGAAGGTTTATTGTCCCTAAGATGAAATTCTTATGACTTGTGTCCAATCTTGTGACAATAAAAACATCTGATAGAGTTATGGAGAGGAATATATGCATGTGTGAATTCATTATTATCCTTAATTCTTTTTGAATTGGAAAAATAAAATATTTTTACACAAGCTCTACCGTTCATGGCTAGATGTTCAAACTTCTTACAACAATATCAATACCTGTAGAATAAATATCTGTATCTTGTAGAGGATGATGTTTGGGGATATGACCATCTAGATATTTGAATTTTTTTTTCTTCTGAAGAAATAGGATCTATGTTGGTTTGTTGTTTGATTGTTTACTCCTTTTGTCTCTTGGTTTTTCTCAGTAGTGTTTCTTTGCAGCTGTTCATTTGATGTTGAAGTGTTGCCAAGATTTTTTTTTTCTTAGCTTGATGAGAATTATCATTGTCTCCTATGACAACTTTTACAAAAGTGATAGCTTTATTATCCTCTGCTTTCGACTTGTTGGATTCTCCTTTATATCCTATCCCAACCTTTACAAGAGGATATATTTGTGCATTTAATATCCTGTCCAATTGTTCAAAAAATTTTAATTGTTGAATGTTCATTGTTAAATCAGTTTGAGCATCTTCCAATTTCTTCTTGAGACTCGCCACCTCTTATTTCAATATTCCACATTCCTGAATTTTCTCTCTTATTTTCTGAGGCAAAATATCTTCTACTTTCCTTGCTTCTTCTAGTTCAATTTTCAACTTAAAAAAATCTTTAGATTTTGGTTCTTCCTTTACATATTTCAGAAGGATTTCCTTCTATTTTCTAGTCTTGAGCTTGAGTCTAACTATTTCCTTTAGGGAACTCACCAACTCCCCCTCAAGATATACCTCACCTTATTCTTCAAATGACAGGAAATCTTCCCCCATCTCTTCCTTAACCATCAAAATGAATTATGATGTTCCTTCTTCATTGGGGGATTCATCTGAGCTCTCATATGCAATGCTGTCTTGTTGAGCGTATAATGTTCTTCTATTAAATCTGTTCACTTTCTGCATATTGTTGAAATTGCTTTTCTCTTTCCCTTTTGACTCATTTTTTATTTTCTTATGAGGGCATTTTGAAGCATAATTCCCCACTCTTCCACAATTAAATCACTTAAATGTAAGTTTACCTTTTTACTTACCTGTGCCTCTATCCAATCTTCTGACAAATTTGGCTTCTTCTTCATCAAAGCATGAGCATATACCTTACTTCTCTTCTATGCACTTGTTTTCTTTAAAGGAAACCTCCCTCATGTTTGACTTCCCTTTAGGAAGTCTCATCTCATATGCTGTTAGGTTTCCTAGTAATTGGTTCTTGGTCAAGGTTTCCTAATTTGTTGTTTCTTCTATGGCAGAAACCTTAGGATTAAACCTGGGTCTTAGTGATCTCATTCTTTTTTGTACTACAACACTTTATTTAATTTCTTCTCCTAAGCCTATCATGATATTCACAAATTCTGAAACTCTTAAGAATAATGAAACTATATATTAATCTTCATTCATTTTAAATATTTCAAACTGAGTTCTATTTGCTTGTAGTTTGGCTATCTTCACCTTTGTATCTCCCTCATGAATATTTTCTACTGTATCCTAGATTTTTTTGGCAGTCTTACTGTGCATTACTTTGATAAATTATGGGTCACTTAGACTGCTCTAGAGTGTATTCATTACTTTTTCATTAGCTATGAATTTTTTTTTGGCTTCTTCCTCAATGTTTGTATCCTTTGGTGCATATTTTTCTTTCACAGTATCTCAGACTCCTACTCCAAGAGACATTAAGTATGTCCTCATTCTTATTTTCCAGGAAACATAGTTTGTGCCAGTAAACAAAGGGGATTTATTTGTAGTTCTTCCTTCTAGGCTAGCAATTTTGGGGACTAAGGACCTCCTTCCAGTGGTTAAACTGATACATAAGGAACTGGCCCTAATACCAATTGATGAACCCTTAGCTAAACTGAGAGGGTGGGGTGAATTAGTTTATTAAATTTCTTGACATTAAAACTCTTTTTCTTTAAACTCTTTAACAATTTCATTTTATGAGAAACTTAATACATAATGAATCATCAAACTTAATGTGTTGCCAGGAAGTAATAAGTAGATTAAAAACAAAACATCAACACATAATCATCATGCACATAGACAAAAGATATAAGTGGAAACCCATAAGGGATAAAACCACATCTTATTATTGTTCTGATGCAAAGGCAAGCTCCTAATCCTTCTCACAACTGATTTTATCAACCTACAAGAGGCTCCTACCTCAATTTTTGCAAGCTACAACTTGCAAGGAAGCTCCAAATCCCAAATATTTTCTGCAAGCTACAACCTACAGGAGGCTCCTACCTCACCCAGCTCCAATTGAAAATTTATCAAGCTACAAATTGAAAGGAGAATACAATCCCCTCACTCAACATGAAAATCATATGCTAATTTACCTGGATATCAGCTCTATTATCCTCCTTCTTTACTACTACCGTTTCTGCCTTCATTTCTGCTTCATATCAGCTCCTCTTGTGCACAACATCTCTATCAGATCTCTTTGATTCTTCCGCTCTCTCTAACCTCTAATTCTGTAGCTCTCTTACATTCTTCAGCTCTCTTCCATTCTGTAGTTGTTTGACACTCTTCAGCTCTCTTCCATTCTCTTTCTCTCTAACCTTGCTATGCACACTGATGTTACATGTTCTATACAGATAACTACATGATTGTTTGCATTCTACAGGGACTTCGAAGTGAACAAGCATGACCCTATGCCTTCCATCCATTCGATTCCTTACACTTCAATTCAGGTTATTACATCAGAAATATTGATTATAGCACTCATTAGAGTTTTGGCTATGCCTATGGAGACTTTCCTTTGCATAGAAAACAATATAAAATAATCAATGAATTTCAATTTATAGGTACAACAATATTTCACTTAGCCCTTTTTAGTTCATAGCTCACTGTGTATTTGTCTTTTATGCTGTTGTCATTGATTTTTCTGTTTTTGCTGTTATATTATAACAATGTTGCATGAACGCCTTTTGCCCGACTTGACCCAGCTGATGAGTTGTGAACAGTGTTGCATAACTGTCTTTTGGCCTGTCTCGACCTAGATGGTGCATTTTCAAGAGTTCTACTTTATCTACTTTTGCCCGACTTTGCCTCCTCTGCTCGTGCCTGCAGCGTTCAGCCTTCACTTCTCCTTTGCTCTGTGTTGGGTCACTTACCCGAGCCTTTCTTCCCTTGTTCAACCTTTTCTTCATAAACCGTCGTTAGACTAGAATTGAAACATATTCTATTTACCTCTGAATTGGTATCGCGTCTGCTTTCTATTGCATTTTGACATTCCAATCGTTCCTACATTACAAGCCTCCTTTTCTCTCCGATGCGATTTTATAAAGTGAAAACCCATACTCCTGGGCTTGAAACCCTTTAGGCTATAGCATTGAACTACATCACGTCCGTTTCATTATTTCACTTTGCACTTTGGCAAGTCTTGTTATCCATTTCTCTTTTGTCTCTCTGATTTCCCGATATGCGATATGCGAAGGGGTCCCACTCATGTTTATCACAATTCTCCCATCGCAATTTTCTATCACAGATTTCCATCACACTTTCCTATCGCAATTTCCATTTCAAATATTTCTTATCGCACAATGTTCTGATCTCCGGTTATCACCTCTTGCAACTTGCGATTTACGATATGTGATAAAGGGTTCGAGTCCCATCAAGGGTGCCATGTCATTGACATGTGATCATGCCAAGTCACCTTGCCACATCATATTTCCATATCATCAAACTTATATTGCGATTTGTGGGGTTGGGGCCACGTCACATGCCACATCAGCTTGTCATGTCACTACCTACATCACTATATCGCACTTCGTAGTTTTTGTGTTTTCTGTGTTTGTGCGATATTCCTCCTACTTTGATTGCTATATGGGACCCACCGCACTATTCTAAACTTGAATTTACATGACTTGACCCACTCGTTGACTCCTTCACACCTTTTCTTCTTTGGTTGCACCTAGAACACTCGACTCATTCACGATCTTATGATTGCAGAACTAATGTTCTAAATGCGTTTTACAACCAGCCTGATCCAGCCCACTCGTTCATTTCATTTCTTTGCTGCACGCATTATGTACTCATACACTCGTCTCCACTTTTGATGCACACTTTTATTTTTCTTACTGTTCTGAATGTCAATAACCCGATTTGACCCTGCACTGCACAGTTTTCTTCTTTGATCATTCTGATGTTGCTCCTTGCCTCTTTGTTGTTTCTTTTTGCTCCTTTGCCTTAGATAATGATTCTACTATTACTCCATGCCTTTTTACTGCTCCTCTCTACTCCTTTTCCTTAATGATAATTCTAGTGTTTATCCATGCCTCTTTGTTGCTCCTTTTCCTTAATCCTTTGCCTCTAATTCTGCTCCTCTACCTTTCTTTTACTCTTTGCTACTCCTCTACCTCTCTTTTATGCTTCTTCATTGCACATTTCCCTTCTTTGCCTGATTGTCCCATTATACTTCAGGTGATCCTGATTTTCTTCTTTGTGCTTAATGATAATTCTGGTGCTACTCCTTTTTGTTCCTTTTCCATCAATGACAATATTTATAACATGCGTTAGCAAATATCTCATGGGGTTGAGAGATGCTATGATTATTGTTGTCTTTAGGATGATGCAATGTCGAAGTTTTTATATTTCATTTACTAGGGCTAGGGAATTTTTTTTCTTTCGGTTCATATTTAAATCAGGGCCAGATAGTTTCTTACAGACATAATAGATAATGTGTTCTTTATTATCTGACTCATCTTAGACTAACACCCTAGCTATGGCTGTGTTTGAAGACAATAGATATATGGTGTAGTCCTTGTCATAATTGGGGGGACTGATCAAAGGAGTTGAAGATAATGTATCTTTTAGTGCCTCAAACAAGTTTTGAGCCTGATCATCCCATTTTCATGGAATGTCATGATGGAGCAGGCGTAGGAATCCTTGTGCACAAGTGGCATAGTCGGGGAGAAAGGGTCGCAACAAGTTGGGTTTCCCCTGAAAAATTTGAAGTTGTTTGATATTTTTAGGTGGTGGAACTTCTTTGATTGCCTGTACCTCGAGGGGGTCCACTCTAATCCATTTTTGGGATACGATGAATCCTAATATTCTTCCTAAATTAATGCAGAAGACACACTTGAGAGGGTTCAAGCGTAGGTTGTAGTGTCAGCACCGTTGGAATAACAACTGTAAGTCCTCCAGATGTTCACTTTGTTTCTTGGATCGTATGGTGAGGTCATCCAAGTAAGCTAAGATGAGGTGATCTAGGTCATGGAAGATATAATTCATAGCATGCTAGAAGGTGGCTTTAGCGTTTTTAAGATCGAAAGGCATAACTTGGTAAATGAACGTGCCCCAAGGGGAAGTGAATGTTGTCTCGTACCAATCCATGTGCCAAATTTGAATTTGATTGTACCATGAGAATCCATCCATGAAGGACAAGGCCTATGTCGAGCGCAAGCATCAATGACTTGGTCAATAAACGAGGTATGGTAGTTGTCCTTGGGACAAGCTTTATTTAAATCTCAAAAATCGGTGTAGACTCACATGGTGCCCTGTTTTTTCATAAAGGGTACAGGGTTGGAAACCCACGACGTGTAAGAAACTGCGTATATGAACAAGGCTTTGTTAATCTTGTCAATTTATTTCTTGATTACTTCTTCGTTGGATGGGTGTAATTGACGTTGATTTTGGCAGACTTGTGGTACGTCGGGCCAGGTGTCAATGTGGTGTTCTATGATGGTGGGGCTAAGCCATGGAATTTATGAATAATCCCATGAAAAGATGTCATTGTACTCTTGTAACAAATTTGTGTATGCGACTACCTCATCTCAGGAGAATGCTACCCCTAGAGAGATTTCTTTGATTTTTCCTAGTTTTCTTGAGATATTAACCTTAATGGTTGGCGAAATATTCAACATATTCCATTCTTCGAACGCATTGGGTGTTGGGATAGGGTTTTCGAACTAGTATACCATCCTAAATGGGAGAAAGTATTTGGATTCAATGGCGTATATATCCTGGGTTTCTGAGCTACTAGGCTCAAATGTTTTTTCTGGAAGAAAATTTGAGTGATGATGCATTGAGTCCCATAGACAGTCTGGTTCTGTCATGGCCTCTGGAATATCTTTGTCAGAGTGAAATAAGACATCTAATGGGGAACTGGTTTGTGCAAGGTCATGAGGAATTGGTTTGGTCCTAATAGTGTTGATCGATAGACATGAATATGATTCTGTGGTTGATGTCGTGGAACTAGACAAGGTTGACAGGGTGTAGTCGGGTTGGGTTTCTACCGTCGACGGTACTACTACTGTTGTGGTAGTTGTAGCGGTCTAGAAACTAGTGAAAGATGAGTAGACATCACAATTAATGGTTCCCATGCATGATGAGATGAATTGTATATGATGCTGTGTGTCATCAGCATTAAATGGTGGAAGAATTTCTGTTATGGTTGTTTGTTTGAGAGCAAACTCATGCTCTTTTGGCGTCTTACTAAGGTTACACACACAATCCTGGTCTTGGGAGTTTCATTGAATGCAGATGTATAGAAATGCTTTAATCATGGGGCACATCTCTATTTCATGGTTATGAATTGTGTAAATGGTGCATGGAGTAATGGGGCCTATCGACTAGATGGTGTGAGAACCAACACTATTCCCTATGCACTTTTTCCATCTCTGAGTATTTTGTATTGGTTTGTGTGGCTCCTTCAAGGAGTTCAAACTCAATGTTTCCCTTGCCACTCTTAACCTTGGGAGGTATTCAAAATTCATAGTCTGGTGGAATTGCGAGAAAATCCTGTAATAGCGGCATATGATCTTCTCCTGATTAGAGAGATGGATCTAAGGTATGTTAGTGACCATGCGAATATTGTTAGTAAGTTTATTGAGTCGCTGACATTGATTGACCATGTGGTATTTCTATGGCATAGAACACATGTTGTTCCAGGGGTATTTTCTATTCGGCGCTTGAGCAGACGAAATACATTTTCCTTAGTAGGGAGTTTCTTACCTACATAAGTGTCACAAGTCAATGTGGTTTTTTAAATATTAGTGGAAAAATTTCAACATGTAAAAGCTAAGTTGAAATGAAACATAGCATGCTACATAAACAATGAAGCAAAAAACAAAACAAAATTCACAAGATACATGCTCAATAGGTAAAACACACATATAAATCAACAATGGAGAGATTTCTCGCTTTATTAGGTGTTGATAGTAGTAGAAGATAGAATGCTAAATCTCTTGTAGTGGATCCTTCGAGCTACAGAGATCCAATATCCAAGACAAGGGGGTCTCTTATCATCAAGTTTTTGGCAAGCCTCTCTTCCCTCTAAAAGGATGGTAGATAGACGAACATGTGGTGAACTCGTCTATCTTGGATTGAGATGTTTGATGGCTAACAATTGAACCCTTCAAATTATCCTGCTGCTCGACAACACAAGCTAGTTTGCTATGGAGTAATTTGTCCAGCATAACAATGTGTATCCTATTTCTCTTCCCAAATTTGGCTTTTATAGATAATTTTCAAATTTTCCCTCCTTCTCTTAGTCCAAGATTGATGGTGACACAATAATGGGGATATCATTTGTTTGTGTGCCACACTAAAGCCTCAAGGTGGCTCAAAGGAAACTGTACTTGGTTAGGTTGAGTGAGAATTGTTTTCACCAAGTTTTCCAAGTGGTCCTAGATGGTGAAATTTCGTCATCCCCAGGATCATGCTACTATCGAAGGAATAGCCACGCGGTGCATGGATATCGAAGGAATAGCCACACTATGCTCTCAGAGCCAGTGTTTCACGGTCCAAATTTTTTTTGTCTTCTAACCTTACAAAAAATTAAATTTTTAGCTTCTCTAATGCATTTATTCTTTGTAAACCTTTATCTGTACCTTCTACTTGAAATTTTTTAATGTCTTCTCCCTGTACGATTTTCTACTGTTAATAGTCTCAAACCATGGTTTGAGACTCATGGTTTCCAATTTCACCTGTTACAATTATAAAAGAGATTTGACCCGCCCCAAATCCCCTTGTATTCTGCACACAATGCATATTGACAAATTTTAACCAAAATTATACACAAAAACTTGATCTGAGGGGACCCTATCCCAATAGGCTCCCAACACAATCTAGTGACTCATCCCGAGTCACTTTGGTCCAGGTTCCTGCATCTTGTATTTTAGCACCTGTATGGAAGTTTGGAATGGCTGAAGGACATCAGTACTCTGTGCTACGAAATGTTGTGCTTCTTCGACTAATTTATATGATTTTTTCCCCATGGATGCTAGGATGATACTTATTTGGGTCTGTTGCAGGCCTCTGAGGGCACCATAGATGCTCTGGGAAAGTGGAAAGGCCTCCCGAGCCTGAGGTTGCATTCTGTTTTCGAGAAATTACTCCCGTCGGTGAATTGTGTCGATTTATTCCTGAATAGCTCAAATTTTGTGAAATTGGATCAATCTTTGGGCTGATACCAGGGTCGGTGCAGTGACCTGGATCTCGTTAAAATACTGCTCCTTGGCCCATAGATCTATATTCACTTGTTGTAGGACACGGTCATCATGAATAGAGGTCAAAATTACCATGGTATCCTCCAGTAACTTTCTCCAAGCCTCCATAGTAGAAGTGATGTTAACAATTGATTCCTGCACTACCTTGGTGTGATGCACAAAAATTTCTGGAGGCGTCTTGGGCTGCAATTTCATCTGCAAATATGTGATCTTCTACTCGAGATCTGCATGCACTGTTGCTACTTCTAACCGCGATGCTTTCAGTGCAACTACTAAAATTTCCAATTTGTTAATGGGCATTATAGTAGTTGGCACTATGATTTCAAGGAGGGCATATCACAGTTGATCGATCATGGATTGAAAATTGGCGTGTTGGATTTCAGTGGCACGACACACACCCTCTTCTAGCTCCAGTCCCTTATACATTGTCTCAACCTACTTGTGAGTCTCATAGGTGTCTTGCAACCCCTTGTATTCCTGATATTGCAGCTAGTCTGCAATCAAGGTATGCATTGCAATGGAACCATTTGTTGGCTTGAGGAGTCTTGACCCAATTTCAAAATGTTTTGTGCAACTGACAAAACCCTCCAACTACTGGCCCTTTCGACAGTGATCTGATTGCATAGAGAAAAGTCTCACCCGAAGCAGTATGGGGGGGTGCTGGAACCAAGTTTCCACACCCTGAGGGAGCATATGATGTGGTCCTTAACCCTAATTATTATATCTAATGCTTATCGTCCTGTGCGAGATTTCACAGAAATCTAGATCTAATTAAAGATAAAGCCTTTAATAGATATGCATAAAACAAATTATTATGCTTCAGTCAAATCTAGCTTATCAGAGAGGAAATAACACTTGCACAATTCTTCTGTAAAACCTTAACACAGATGCAATCCTTGTGTGAACATAAATATATTTCACATATACTTAACTTAGATAAATGCACATTCAATCAGAAATAGAAACAGATCTATAACTTGTAGTAATCAATCAGATAATCAAACCAACACATTCATAAACATTGAAATCACAATACAAGAGAGTTCACCAAATATTCTTCTTTATTAATAGATCTTTAATTCAATACAATCCTTTCCATCCGTGCACATAGAAACAAAGTCCTTACACACATCTCAGGACTAGGTCTTCGTGCACACAGCCAACGGGAGCCTTTCTACCAATACCAAAAAAAAACTAGCCCAAAACTTTATCAAAACACAAAACATAAACATAACATGACTTAAGATTGTCCTTACTCTACTTAACTCTTACAAATCTATATGACTCAGACACACACATACCATGGTCTCAAACCATGGTTTGAGACTCGCAGTTTCCCTTTTCACCCATTACAATTATAAAGGAGGCTTGACATGCCCCAAAGCCCCTTGACTTCTGCGTGCAGTGCGTATTGAAAAAAATGTAACCAAAATTGTACCCAAAAATTTGACCCAAGGGACCCTATCCCAACACATAGTTATATATTTTTTCACCCAAAGACAACTTTCGTTGCCATTTGAATGCATATTGACATTTTACTATGGTATTTCCTTGGTTCAAATGATTTCTTTTTTGGGGATGTTGATGTTTTGTCTATGCTTTGTAGAAATGCTATCTACAACCAATATATATCCAGATGTTATCATTAGAATCAAAATCTATTCAACCTCATTTTTTAGGTAGTTCTCCTGGTAAAAACCAACAACCTCTAGATCCATGTGATAGCATATACAAAGAAGGTTAATATATTACAAAAATAATTGGTTCTATTAGTTGAATAGAGATTTATTTCTTTGAACCATTTTTATGATAAGTGAATGTATGTAGATGTTATTTTATTTGGATGATTAAAAAATACACATTATTCTTATAGAGTTTGGATTTTTGTTGTTTGTCAACATATTGTGCAAGATTTTTGGGAAAAATCTATAACAAAATTTCTATGCTTACGTATTTGGCTTGATTTCTTCAACCATCATTAGGGACAAAATAATAAAGAATAGAGGGAGGCTACATGAAGAAAATATGAATTTCTATGTCATATTTTGGTTTGTCTCCTTAGCCATCACCGAGGAGTAAAATATGAAAAATAAAGGGAGATGAAGCTGCATCTAACATAATATTCCACACTATGATTGTTCGGTTTTGGTTGATTTATTAAACCATCATCACATAATAAAATATACAAAATAGAGGGAGGTGCACTTGGATGAACCATAATATCGAGCACCAATGCTATGAATGTTTCATTTTGGTTTATGTTTTAAAACATTACCAGGAAATAAAATTTCAGAAATAGAAGGAGGTACAACTGCATGAAGCACACCATGAAAAACTATGCAAGACAATTTCTAGCACTTATAGCACTGCACATTGTGCTTGATGAAGTTGCACCACCCACTATTTTTCATAGTTTCCTCCTAACGATTGTTGAAAATATCTACTAAAATGCATCATGATAAAAAGTTTTTATTCAATTTACCCTGAAACCTTGCACACTATACATTATTTTATTTAATTATGGTATTTCAAAAAGGATTTAACATAAGAATTTATTATTATTATTTTGTCTTTTTATTTTCCAGGTTGAAATTGTAGGGGGATGATGCCTACAAAAAATAGAAATCAAGCACAAGCTTTAGGAAATGGTATTCCATTTCCAAGGAAACCTCAAAAATCAGAATTATTGTTCCAACCAACTTTGGAAAATAACATATCTACAAGTGGAATTTCATTAGAGGAATTTTGAGGTCTAAAATGGGCCTCCTAAGGTAATTATAAAATAATAGTGGAAATAATGAAATAATATTTGATTGCATCATCAAATTTTAGAGGGAAAAAAAGAAAAAAACTACTTTTTCGACTCGTACTTTCAACCTATCTCCCAAAAGTTTGACTCAAATTTCGAGTGTGAGTACTCATTGGATGAAAAATTTAATTCCTCATCCAAGGAGTACCCATGTTTCATACTTTCTATGGACCCTGCTACACGAAAAGTGAGAAATACATGAAAAACGCAATTGCAATCACGTTTTTTCATGTATTTCGTCTTTTTTTATGTACCAGGGTCCATTAAAAGTATGCAACATGGGTATTTCCTAGATGAGGAATAAAGTTTTTCATCCAATGAATTCTCTTGCTCGAAATTTGAGTAACAAATTTGGGAGATAAGTTGAAAATACGAGTTGAAAAAGTAGTTTTATTATTTTATTATTTTTTAATATTTTTACCCCTTTACTTAAGAAATGGTAAATCATCCCCTATGGTTGACATCATCATCTTGAACCATATTGGTTCTTATAAATTTTATTTTGGTTTTACATTTTTCTTAGGAGGCCCATTTTAGACCTCAAAATTCCCCTAATGGAAGCTCTACTGGTTTGGAACCTCCCTTGTTCTCGATCCCTATGCCAATAATATCACATAACTTAATTAATAGCTCAATAGGTTAGGTTTTAACTTCTCTTATTACAAGTAGTGAAAGGAAGTTACAATCAAAATAACAACAACACCAACAACAAGTAGTTCAATAATATCAAAAGTAAGAGCTGCAAAAAAGGCTCGAGACAACTCATGGTTTTTTCTAGTAACAACACCATAGTTGTATTGAAAAAATAAATAAAATTTTACAACAACGAGGGATGTCCAAAGCATCTTCTAGTAAATCCACTTCCTTGTTTCATTTACATTTTATATATCTTATTCCCATATAGATTTGGTTAAGTCTTTATTAATATTAATGATAATTATCTACCATTTCCACTATGTATCTATTTTACATATTTGAATTCTTATAAGCATAGATGAAAGGTATATATTTTCATATTCGTTCGATATTTTAGATTAATAAAAATGCTCTATCTCCTTATATGGGATAACTGCGGTTTTTCTGGCATCAGGGCGGTTTTCAATTCAAATTGGAGAAGCAACTATTGTTGGCTAGTAGGAAAAGGTTTATCACAGAGTAAGATATGACACATTATATTTTTTCTTTAAATTTAGAATTTTCTTGGAGGTCCTTTGCATTCACCTTTGTGTATGTTTCTCCATTATTTCACAATGATTAGTCTTTTATATGTTAGCCTAAGTGTTCTTTCTGTCAATAGCATTGAAGTTTCGTCTGATTGGGAAAGATGCCATGTCATATTTACCATTTAATTGTTCATAATTATGAATCAATACAAAAACCCATTAAGAGATTCCTTGACCTACCTATACTATATGCCCTTTTTTTTCCCTCTATTTCAATCTGAAGTGCCTTAATAATTTTTTTTTTTTTGGAAATACATCTTATATTTCTTTATCGAGCAATAATGATTAAATGAAAATTTTGCATTATTTAGCCAAACTATGTTTATATAGAACAATATTCCTTCCATAAGTGATGGAAGCCAACATATTCACTTAGCTCTCAATATTATAGATAATCTATTTAGATTCTCTTGAGATTAGATGCTTTGACAAATAGTTGGTGTCTCAAGAACAAAAAAAATTGATAGAAATTATTATGTTCTTTCTGTAGCTACAAAATCTGAAGGAGATGTATTATCCATAGATAAAATAATTATTTATAAAGATTTCAGTGAAATGTGAACAGGAACGATCCTTTTCTTACTTAGTTATAACTACTTTGACCTTAAAATGGCATTGTGGAATTATGAATATATTACAAGTGAGATATGAAAACTTCAAAGCATAGAGTGAATTATACTTATGAGATTGCAAAAATAGGTTGGGGATTACTTTGAGAATGCAATCCATCTAGCCACCATTAATGGTGATAAGACTATTTTCAACCCTTCATATATCCAAAATGAATAGAAATGGTTATGAAAAATTGGTATTTTAGTTAATTTTGGCCTCAATGTTCATAGAATTATTGTTTTATCATCTCATGGCATGACAATCTAAAAATATTAAGCACTATGGAAAAAAATTGCAATATCTGATGCAATATATTCAAGTATCAAAGAACAACATTTTATCACAGTTTAAAGAGGATAAGGTTGATGATTTTGAGAATACAATTCAAGCCATTTTGAACTCATTTAAGTAGAGAAAATATGATTCACACCAAAAACGTGCAAATCATATTGTCATTAAAGTGCAATCTATACTGCGAAAACCACAAACTAAGTTATCACAGATGCATGAACAAAAAAAACATGTTAATCAACTCCAAAAATTGAATTTAGAACCTTATATTACTTTAATTAAATCAAACAATATGACACATATTCAACATGTTTCCATCCCTTTATAACAATTTGGTGTACAAACATCATAGGAAAATGTTTGGACTACAATGCAAAATGCTGCCAATTTAAGTTCGATGCAAGGAACTAGTGTAGTTGCCTTGCTGCAAATTTTAGTAAACCATATTCAAAATAATAATATTACTTATCTTCAGTAAAATAATTCTCGTTTTCAACAGAATAGTATTAGCTCCATACAATAGACTTGGATCAATCCTTTTCAACAAAATAATATAAATACCCTGCAACATCGCCACCATGCTCTAAAGTAGCAAGAAATGATACAAGAACAATTCAAGATGAAAACAAATGACATATTCAACACCCCTAATGAAACACCAGCAACAACAAATTCAACAACGAAAACAAAAAAATCCAACGACAACAACAGTAGAAGAAGCGACAAATTGTTCAGTTGTAGGTAGAGTTTCAAGAAAAACAAATGCCACAAATTTAACAGATTAATTAGTTTAATGATGACTTGAGGACAAAGAAGACTTCTATTAAATAATAATTTATGCAAAAATTTCATGAATTAAGTCAATTTTTAGTTTATCAACAAAATAAACAACAACTTAATACATGATCACTACTTTATGCTTCTTCACCTCAGCTTCTCCAGGTTGTTTCTCAACAAGTTTCCCAAGTTTACCAATTCTAGTAGTGTATTCAACTCAGGTTTCCAAAGTTGGAACTTCCATGCATCATGCAACTTCACCATTTATGGCTCCCTCACCCTCCACTCTTCCACTTCCTTCACCTTACATGGAAGATCCCAAGAAGTAGTATTCATCCATTTCTTCAATTTAATATTTTGGAAATTCTCAGGGATTTTAGAAACCCACTCCTGTATGAAACCATGAACAATCTCTAGATATTGGAACACCTAGAATTTCTACCTCATCCTTATTCGCTTAATTTCCTCCTAGTCAAACATAGAATACTGTCAACGAGGATCGACATGAAAATATTTCACCTGGGCTCTAATGGAAGACATGTCAAGCACAATTGAACGCCCCTTGGAGTGCTTGTTAAAATTTGGTATGAAAATCTCAAACTCTCTTATAGTTTATATTTAGAATGGATAATTATTTCCTTTTAATTCTTTTCCCAGTGTTTTAGCAAATTGGCCATGAAAATTCTATTTCTCATTAACTGCTACTAATACATTAATAGTTCAAGCTGCCTAAATTATGAAAAATTTAGTTTCCACAACCCATTGAGAGTAGTTTTGATTCAAATAACAAAATATAGATGCATTTTTATGAGTCTTTGATTTAGATGTCAGTATATTTTATGTTTACATCCTTTTGTGTTTGTATAACAAAATATGCATCACGCCTTTCAATATATATAAAATTGGAATTCACGGTTTCATTATTGATGTAACATACATGCAACCAATATTATAAATGTCATGCCATCACTATTGGTATCGATATTATGGTAATTCAATACAATTTCTATTAGATGTTGTAATGGGAATCATGCATTTATGTACTTTGGGCAACAATATCCTCCATTAAGTCAGATTATAATGCATATTTTTTCCCAAAGATAATTATCATTCATTGCAAAAAATTAGCTAAAAGATAATGAAAAATGCTCCAGGGATGTGAAGGAACAATAAGTTAAAACTAATATTATTGTTGGGTATGTTGAGTTGTATGTTTGAATGGTCACTGTTACAATTAAAATTTGGATGGAAATTACTTTATATAGTAGTAGCATATATCTAGGAGCTAGTTAGAAAACATGTAGGAGATTTACTTGCACTTATTACATTACGAGCCCCAAGGCTGATTATACTCTTCTTTTATTTTGAAAATTTATTGTGGAGTTTAATTAACCATATCTCTGTTACATACTGGAGGATAATTTCCTTGTGATTTCACTATGCATATGCAACTAGGAGAATAGTTATCAACGAATGGAGTTGGGAGTCTGTATTTTAACCAATTACAATAATCCTAGTCCAAAAATCCTTCCAAATGTACCCTATGCTATCTAGAGGATTGATCATATCTATTTTTTAGTTCCTTCTTTTCTATTTTATGTGTTGATGGATTGGAATTCAAGGAAGGGAGTCCTAATATGGAGAATAATCCGATCATAGTGACATGCCACTGAAGAAATAAATTGTATTTGGTATCCAAGCAATATAAATATTACATGATTTATCAGTTCTTAATCACCATCAAAATTGACATATAAAGTGCCATTATCCCTTATTACTAGTATAATTCAACATCTTTGTGTTACACATAGGAGAATGAGTTGTTGGTTGTTGGGCTATGCACACTACATATGCACTGCAAAAAATAGTGATTAAGGAATTCCATTGGCAATCAGTATTATAACAAATTAAAACAGTCCTAGTTGAATAGCCCTACCTAATGTACCATGTCTTCTTTAGAGGATTGGTTACGTATACTTTTTAGTTCCTTATTTTCAGTTTATTTTTTTGTGGATTGGAATTCAATGAAGAGAGTAGTAACATGGAAAAAAATCCCCACCATAGGGACATGCCATTGTAGTTATAGATATCAATTGGGAATCTGTCATTTTAAATATGAGAGAATTAGCCAATTTTTTGTCACCAACAAAAGTAATAGATAGTGTGAGTCTCTTTAATTATTATACTATTTTTGAATAATTTCATAATGCGATATTGACTATTATGAGTATATAATCTACTTTTTATCAACTTTTTTAGGTTTGACTAATGGCCAAGTTTCCATCGTCGCTTTCATAATGCTAATTAACTTTATGAAATACTTGACTTGAAAGTAGAACTATATGATGTTGTCATGCTTTGAGAATTTTTTCTAGTTGGGGTTTGTACTTACAAAATATGATCAAAGAATACTATTTACATTGAATATGATGAAAATTCACTAGCAACTAATATTTTATTGCATGTTGAGACATATCTATCGTGAAAGGTTGTTTAAGGTTGTACCTTGTTCTGAATTACACATATCAATTCAATCTCCCCAAAGGCCTTGAGTTCGGCTATGAATGGTATAGGCTCAGTGGTATGTTTGATAGATAGGATGGGAGGATTTGCACCAGGTGATGGTTCTAGAGCTATTGATGGAGAATATTTTGTTTCTATAAAAAAAATTCATTTGCAAGGAAGAAATCTAATGTCACGAGATGAACGTTTTGCGACAAAAAGAATGAGACATTGCATGAGTTCCATGCCCCTCGACACTGCAGCTATAGGTGGAAGTGTGATCAATAGTCTACAACAACATAATAATGTAAATTCTCCATAAATGGAATCTACAACAACTTCTAATATCGATAGGTTTAGATTGGAGGTATATTTTTTATTCACTTATTTCTAATGTAATATTATAGTTTTCATTTGTGTTCGTGTTTATCAACTTGTGTTTATATTATTCCACATTATCGTGTACCTGTGCATCTTGCACGCACTTACCATGCAAGTTTAGATATTTTTATTTTATATTCCAATCTTCCTCTTCCATTTCAGCATTATCAAACTATATATTGAATCTTGCGCATCCAATTTCAACTTTTATGTATCTCTTAGATCATTGTTTTGTAATCATTATTCATGATATTTGATTTTTTTCTCTATAATTCCATTTAAACCTTGGGAGTCTTTAAAATAGGTTAGTTTGACTCATCTAAGACTCATGATTCATGTGTAATCTTGGATAGCGTGAGTACTCATATAATACCTACCTATGGAACTATCCACTCATTATATTGATGGGAAACTTCCCATGCTTTCGAACACTCACCACAAACTTACCAATGGCCATACTCACCACAAACTTGCAATATTTTTTGTGCACATAATTTATCATATTTTAAATATTTCTCAATTTTGTCGAGCCTTTCCCAAGACATTAAAGACTTGATGGCTCCCAGGTCAGTCAAGTCCTTGTTGAGACCACAACATTTATTTAAACAACTGAAATAATTTAGTTTGTTCCACTGTTACAAGGATTTTGTGGGTGTGAGGTTATGGTTTCTTTCTACCCAGTGATTATTTTTGGTCACGTCACATTATTAAAATTTATTCACACATCTTTCATCATTTTTTCTCATTCTAATGAAAATTAAGGTAACATGTTTTTCTATGTTCAAGCATCTCTTACACCATCTTTGAGCCAATGCCACAAATTTTTGTCTCTCTCATTTGTTCAAACATAACATCTGGATGGTTGGGAGTTAGCATTTTAGTCACATTACACTAAAAAATGGAGAGATAGGGTGGTTGAGATGATGTCATTACACTAAAAAATGGAGAGATAGGGTGGTTGAGATGATGTCATACTTCAATCAAGATCAACCAAACTTGTAACTATGTACAAACTTGATATTTTGCTCAAGTTTTCTTGATCCTCTATGTAAATTTTCACTTGTAAAGGCTATGAAAATGAAGGGGGTTAACACATTATATATCCTTTTTATTTTTGAAGGAATAAATTCCTCTGGTGAGACTTGGTTTAGTGAACATCACTAATTAAAAAAATGACATTGGTGAGGGTCATTCCTGTGATGAAACTTTAAGGTCCGTCACCAATGAAACATATGGTAACGGTCCTTAAAAAATCGTTGTTGTAAGTGCATATAGTGATGGTCCATTAAGGTTTGTCACCAAAGCCATTTTCAATGACACTTTTGGTGAGGGTTGTTAAATGCCCATCACCAATTCTCTATTTTTTGAAACTTCTAGTGACAATATTTTATTGACCCTCACTAATGCTCTTTTTGGTTACTTTTGGTGACGGTCAAAAAATGTTCATCATCATTTATCATTCCAATGAGTTTTTGATGATGATATGTGCATGTTACTATATTTTTTGTCAAAAGATAACTATTTAAGACTGTTGTTGTGGAGTCTTTTTCATTATGTGTCCAAGGCCATATAGTGGTTAAGGTTAGTCAATTTCTTAAGAAGTAATTAGTGTGTATAATTTCCCTCAAGTAATGAGAATACAATTTTCCTATGAGTCAATACATGATTCACTTGCATTAGGCTTATTATCTAACAAATTCCCTTTTGGTAATGTTCCACTAATGTGTAGAAACTACATTATTTAGTTCATAAAGACGAATTTTTAATTATATTAATGAGAGAGATCTAGCACTCCTCAACACTCTTGGCACATCCTAACATGATTTGGCACATGATAACATTCCTCGGCACCTCGCATCTCTTAGAACATCTTTGTACCTAGAACATCTTGCTATGATTAGGACACCCAAGCACATGTTGGCATGACCTAGCATAGCATAACACTCTCATAGCATGTGTTGGCATGCCTTGTAGTCCCCAACATGCCCTGGAACACTTTGGCATGCATTAGCATACATGAGCACTTGGCACACATTGGAACTTGGCATGTATTGGAACCTATTATTAGTGTGCCTAGCATGCCCCTTTTGAAAAAGATAAATTCATGGCTTATTAACCCTCTTGTGTGTTCATTGCAGTTTAGCTTAGTTCTTCTTTTAGTTTCCTTTATACTCCTTGACACATATTGGCATACCTTGGAATTCTACACATCCTAGCATGCCTTAGCATCTTGCATGTCTTCGCACTATTTGGAAAATGTTAACAAACATTGGAATGCCCTAGCACACTTTGACACTTCTTGCATGCTTTCATATTACTTATCATGGCTTACTAGTGCTTAACATACCTTGCCACTCCCTCCTATGCATGCTATCTAGCACTCGTTGACACTCCTTGGAACACCCTCATATTCATTCACTTCCATGAATTTTAACCTAGTGATCCCTTGTGTTTCCCTAGTATACTCTAACACTCCTCAACATGTATTAGCACACTTTGTCACACCTTAGCACTCTTCGACATTCCCTTCCACTTCATAACATGTCTATCACTCCCTAACCCACATTGGCACTTGGCATGTGTTAGCACTTGGAAAGTATTAGTATGTATAGAATACAGTAAGATGCCTTTGTATGCTTTGGCATGGTTTAATATTAATGTTATTTGAGATGAATTATTGGAAAGTAGATGAGAAGTCAGAGAGGATGATTTGGCACATAGAATGCTCTAACACTTGGAACTTGGAACCTATTCCCACCTAGTATTGGTGTGCCTAGCATGCCCCTCCTAGAAAATGTAAAGTGATGACTTATTAACTCTCTTATGTGTTCATTTCCTTGTATTAACTTGTTTCTCCTTTTTGTTGCCTTGATAGTCGCTAACACGTATTGGCACACGCTTGCACTTCTTGGCATGCCTTAGCACTTGACACATCTTATATTATTTAACATGCATTTGAAATATATGGCACATGTTAGCATTCCCTATCATGCCTTGGCACTCATGCCCTCACAACTAGGCTTACATTTTTTCATGACTTGGGAACCGACTCAATTCATTAGCTATTGCAGTTCATGTGACATTGGCCTTATTTAGCCACAAAAAAATTACCAATTGCACCTACTACAAGTAGATTGTGCCTTGTTCTCCTAATAACTGCCTATACCTTATCTTAGGCCACTCATGTCCAAGCTAAACTTGTCCCACTTAATAACTTACAAAGACAAGCATCACATCTAGCCATTGCCATAAAACAACTAAGAAACATAGCTTACATAGGAAATATTTAAAATGTGTTTCCAATTCATATAGATAGTATACCATTAAATGAGAGTTTTTAAGAACCAAAAGATAGACAAGACACACAATACATAAGTTGGCACAAGTTGATTTCCCCAAAGCTTATACACAACAATGTACAATATGTAATTGTCTAAAATAGTTTGAAACATGAGCATATAAAAATAATAGATAAAGGAAAAATAGTCTTTTACCCAACACAAAGTCTCTCTTTTTCAAGCCCCTTATCGCAATTATAGGCTTGTCTCTTGAAAATCCTATTATGAACTTCTTCTAACACACTTCGTCCTTGGCACACTTGAATTCACTGACACTCACTCACACATGCTCTTATTTTTTCATTTCCATGCATCTTGACCTAGTTCTCCCTTGTGATTCATCGACACTCCTTAACACTCCTAAGCATACATTAACATTGTTCTACATGTGTTAGAATGTTTTTTCATTCCTTGGCATGCCCTAACCCTTCCTAGCTATCACGCCCTCACAACTACCCTTTCTTAATTTTTAACTTGGGAACCCAACCAAGTCCTTGCTTGACTACAAGAGCTTGACCAAGTTATGATTACTAGAAATAGAATATGTTGTTGAAATGTGTAGCTTTGGAGGTACTCCAAAATCCTAGTGAGATGGGTTTGTGTGAGTTTGGTCACAAAAGGATTTATCGGCAAAGAACCCAAGTGAAGGGCTTTTGGATCCAGTATAGGGTTTAAAATATAAAGGAAAATTAAAAAGGAAAAATAATATTTCCTAAGGTATAAGTGGATAAATACCATAAGTTATAGAGGGTTATTAAGAGGCCTAGCTAGGAAAATATAGTTAAGGAGGCTTTAGTATGAAGGCAAGAACATCAAGTGAGAAGGAGCTCATTTGATGAAGGAGGCTAGGAGAGATGTAATCCTAAAGTAGGTCGAGTTATAGGGTTGAGTAAGGTTTTCTAAAGGGAGGACATGAACATCCACCAAGAGAAATATCATCATGTGAGGGTTCAAAAGAATGTCACATACCTCAATGGGTTCAAGATAGGAAGTAGGATTTCATATTGTGCATTCTCCTATGGTAGATCAAGCTCAAGAGAGGTTTCTCATTAGAATTTTGGCATGTTATTTCAGTGGTGTTTCTGTGTGAAGGCCACACCAAATTTTGAAATAATAAAGAGGGTTGATACCCTATCTTATGGTGGTTAGTATGATACAACTTCGGTGACAAATACCAACAAAAATGGAGGAGGGAATGCACTAGAATTTAGGGCTAGAACTAAAGTAGTTGCAGGTTTAATATTGATTGAGGTAACCATAGTTTGAGGGTCATAGATATATAAATTCTAGGTCAATATTCAGTCAAATAAATCCCTAGAATCTATGAATCCATATGAGTTAGACCTAATCTCTTATGGAGGTAAGAGTTGTTGTTTTTGATATGGGTGGATATGGTTTTTTATAAAGCAATTAGAATAGAAGTATAATGTCATAGTTAGGGAAGTTTCTGAGCATGTTCAGTCCATAAGGTATGCCCTTAATATTGTGACAAATATGCGAATAATAAGAGGGGTCATGACCCTTAGATAGAGGTTTAGCTCTGTGTTAGGTCCCTATAATACTAGTGTATCTCCTTACTGTTGTTAGTGTAGCCCCCTTATTGTTATTATTGTGCCCTTACATTATTATTGTTAGGTTGGATAGGATTATATTGTGGCCCCATGGACTCCTATATATAGAGAGGAGGTTTTGTCATTTGTATAATCCAAGAATTGTTCGTTTATGTAATGTATTGGAGGTTTGCCCCTTGAAGTGGCCTATTTCTAAGGCGTTGATCTTTATTTTCTTCTATTTTTGTAGCTGGTTCCATAAAATTTGGTATCAAAGCCTTTGGATTCTAGGGTTTCACTGCTCCAAACAGGTCATCATGGAATTTTTGCTATAACCTTTTTTATACAAAGGTTCAGAACCTAAATTTTTACAGATTGAAGCCAAAATCCTGAGGAAATTTGTGTACAAATATCATTCTTGGGTTGCAATATTTTCAGAGTTATGATCTGTGGAAGTTAGAGTTTTTTCAAGCTCCTGAATTTCACCTAAAACAGGCCATCATAGAATTTTCGCTATAACTTCATTTCTACTAAGGTTCAGAAGCTGCAATTTTTACAGAGTGAAGCCGAACTTTTGAGAAACGTCCTATAAAGAGTTTAGATCTTGTTTTGTAATATTTTTAGACATATGATCTGTGGAAGTTAAGGTTGTTTCAGGCTCCTGAATTTCATCTCAAAGAGGTGATCGTGGGAAAATAATCATAACTCTCTCTCTGAGCGTCGGATTGGAATTACATAAAAATTGGCCACAAAAAAATGGACTATAGTTTCCTTTGTAGAAATTGCAGAGCTGAAGGAGGAACCAGTGACATGTGGCACATCGTACAAGTTCGCTCTATTGAACTAGTCCATAATTATGCCATTGTGGGAGATTGGACATAACTTTGCCTTGAAAAATCAAAATTAGGTTAGACCTGTGGCATTCGAAATAAGACTCATAGGGCTACTACAAAACATAATTTCATATATTGAAGATCCGAAATAACAGAAATAATTTAGTTTCAATATCGATCTCCTCAAAAGAAAAAAATGTGTGTATTTTTTAAACAAGTTTTCATAACATTTGTTCGAAAAAACAGTTTGAAGTGATTCCAAGGGCATATTAAAGCATAGATATCAGTATTGAGTTATATAATTCCTCCCAAAAATAATTCCACACCCATTAAGCCCTCAGAAAGCTATACTATGACACATGAAGAGGAAGAATTTCATATGAGATATCAAAATTACGGTACCAAGTGCAACAAATTTCGATCTTACAAAGAGCAATCAAAGATGACATACATGGTTTAAAAGAAAAAATGGAGGCTAATTTGGACGATTTGAAGGATCAAATGAAAGCTAGTATGGATGATATAATAGTGGAAGAGCACATCGAGCATCAACAATAATTTATCCAACTCTCAAAGGATAACCTAAATTTGGTGCAAAATCGAATGAAACAACAAGAAGATCAACATCGCAGCGAAAGAATTTCTAAAGCAATCACATAAACAAGAACTCGAAAACTACCAAATCGATCAATTTCAGTTTATCTGAGCAAGTGGAAGAACTTACCCATTGAATATTCCACATGGGAGGATGAAAATTTTATACATAAGCATCCATAAATAATCAAGCGTTGAGGGCAACACTTGCTTGAAGGAGAGGGGCATGTTAGGTCCCAATAATACTAGTGTATCCCCTTATTGTTATTAGTGTAGCCCCCTTATTGTTATTATTGTGCCCTTACATTATTATTGTTAGATCGAATAGGATTATATTGTGGCCCCATGGGCTCATATATATAGAGAGGAGGTTTTTTCATTTGTATCATCCAAGAATTTTTCATTTATGTAATGTTTTGGAGGTTTGCCCCTCGAAGTGTCTTATTTCTAAGGCATTGATCTCTCTTTTCTTCTATTTTTGGAGCTGGTTTCATAACACTCTGCAATATATACCACAGGTTTGCAAGATGGTTTGCAGAAGTATGTGTGGAGATAGAAACTCCAAAGGAAGGTGGAACTCGAGTAAAATATTGAGCATAATAAATGTTCCATATGAGGAATGGATTGACATGAAGAGGAGTTGATTTTGGTGGATTGTCCATAGAGTTTTGGACAAATATCTAAAAAAACCTATAAACAGTTAGTCAATGAACTATTTGTGGATGATTTGTGACCCTAGTTTAGTCATATACAAATTGTTAGAAGGATGATAAGAGGATTATTTCAGATTGGTTCATGGATTGGAAAACAAAGAAATTAGTACACAAGAATATTGATTTTGAGACGACTCAAATCACTATTAGGTGGAATATTTGAAGAGCGCTAGATTAGGGTAGTGTTGTGGGCACTATATCAGTAAAAGAATGTTTTGTGGCTGGTAAAATCGATGGCAGTTGAGGTACAGTTGGATTTTTTTTAGGTGATTGTCAAATAAGATCCCTAAGTTCTATACTTGTGAAGGAAAACAAGACTGGTAGAAGGGTACGTGTATTGGGCCTAAGGACGTGCATACTTTTAAGCACTAAAATAGCAGTTAAGTGGGCTAGCCAACTAGCACTAGTTCACTGTATTATATAGGATTGAGAGAGTGAGAAGAAGGGAAAACTCCATAGCCCTAGACTTGTCATCTTGGAACAGGAGTATGGAAAAAGTGGGTAGACTATAGAGTTGTTCACAAACGGAGTTTTGAACAAATGATCGAAAACCCTAAGTGTTGCAGAACTTGAAGGACAAAGGAGGTAGACAAAGGGATTTTTTTTAATTTTACACGAGTTAAGCAACCTAAAGGAATTGAGTTCATTCATAGAGGCAAATTGATGAGTTGTGTAATTGAAGGCAAGAGGACTTGCTAGATGTGTTTAGGACATGTGGAATGAAAGGTCTATGTGTGGCCATCATGAAAATTTGGGTCAAGTTTTTTCTTATTCAAGGTAGATTGGTTGTCAAAGGGCTAACACCAAGCCCGAGTTATATTCCTTGTATCGGTTTGATTGTAAAGGGCCATGATCCCTCACACGAGAATTCTAGCATATTTGATTATAGTTTGTAATTTAATGAAGAATGGTTTGAAAAAGTTAAAAATTTTCATGTGCACTAGTTGATTCCCGATGTGTTTAGATTTCATCGTGAAAATTAGATGTGTTTTTGAACTTGAGTGTTTTTACATCAAAGATTCTAAGACCAAACCCAGATTCTCATGTGTCGTGGAAATTCAACATATGCCTTGTTCACCTAAGTACTACCTGTAACTCTTCTTAGGCTACTCATGTCCAATGTCAACTCATCCCACTTAACAAATTACCAAGACAAGGCTCATCACATCCAAATGTGGTCGTAAAACAACTAAGCAACACAATTTACATCTTGACATGCCATAACATCTGGAATGTCTTAAATTCCTTGGCACTATGTGGCATGTGTTATCATCCCCTACACTCCTTGGCATGCTTTTACACTCCCTAACACACCCTAGCACTTTTGGATATGTATTGGTTATTTAGCATGTTGAGCAGTGGTTGTCATTGATGTCAACCCAAGCAGCACCAGGGGCTACCCTGATCTTGCATGGGAATTTTGAATTGAAACCTTACTTTATTACGATTCAAGGATATTTTGGATGGTTTCTACTTGTTTAGATATCTCTGTTGATATACGACACACCACATAATTCCTCATGGTTTGAGAGATATTCGTGTTTGAAGTATGTAACCCCAGTTAGTGGGCTAAAACCCCATGGGGTTGTTGCATGACACTAATAATTGGTTTTGGTCATTGAATAGTCAATAATTAATAATTCTTTAATCTCCTAAAATCCCTCCAACATTCACTTGTTGAAGACCCCTCAACCTAAGAATTTATATAAATTGTGACCTGCATATCCTCCTCATGTAAGGATTTCTCTACTAAAATTAAGTCATCGTGGAATTTTTACTATAACTTTTTTTCTGCGAAGCGTCAGATGCTGAAACAAAAAAATGACTGGGGATAAATCCTTAGCATCTGAATTTCATATTTATTTATTTTTGCTATATTTTTGGAGATATGATTTGTGGAAGTTAGGGTTTTTGCAGGCTTCTGAATTTCATCTCAAAGAGGTGACCTTGGGAAAATCGTCATAACTCTCTCTCTGAAAAGCGGATTGGAATTCTATAAAAAGTGGCAGATAGTACATGGACTATATTTTTTTGTTTATCAATTTCATAGCCAAAGGAGGAAAAATTGACACGTGGCATGCCGTACAAGTTCAGTCTACTGAACTATTCCATAATTAGGTCATTGTGAGAGATTGGGCATAAATTTGTCTAGAAGAATCCAAATTGGGTCAGACCTATGCCATTAGAAACAAGACTTAGAGGGATACTACAGGACCAAATATTACATGTTGGGGATCTAAAATCACAGAGATACATCAAATTCAATATTTAGCTCCTAGAAGTCAAGAAAAAGCTAGATCATGTGTTGTCAAGGGCTGCAAAGGACCAGTCTTTCTAGGGAAACAAAGTAAAGAAAGGTGCAGAAAAATGATGTAGCATAGGTAAGATCTGGGTAAGTATCTTCTGTATATGTATGTTCATCTCTTAATTGCATTAGGTTCTTTGTAATCTAATTTTTTGTTTTGTTTAGCACTAACATATGCTCTGCAGGATGAGGCAAGTTTTTCTATTATCATGTCATGGGTATTTCCTCCAAGAATTTTTTCAGGTATTATATATTCATCAAGATACGACTCAATGCATGATCTAATGTTTTGAAGAGTGAGAAAGGGTAGCATAACAAGAGAAACAATCAAGGTGCAGAACAACAACAAGAAGCTCACCACATGAAGTCTTCAAGTGCCAGCACTGCATACTATCATTGTAAAGGTATCATTGTACCGAGTCATTGTGAAAGTATCATTGTAAAATTTGTACAAGTGTTTATCTACCAAGAGTTGAAGAGGAAGTGTCGGGAGGTCTAGGATCATCATTAGGTAGTTGTGTCATAGTTGGGGTTATGGTCTACTGTGTCTTCTTCTTCTACATCATTCTATATCATTGTAAAGTGGACCATTTTCCCTGGTACGGGTGTCCATTCTTCTTTTATTCTTCTATAGGGTGGTACGGTGGTACTAGGCTGGTGCATGAAGTGACCAATAGGTTCAAGCCCATGAAAAATTTAGGGTGTTAGGGTGGTGCTAGGGTGAGTTGTAGCTCATTGGGTGTTGAGGCATCCATTTAGTTGAATGCTGAAGAATCTCGGGCATTGGAGCATCCATCCAGTGGGAGCTAGAGAAGAATTATTTTCTAGATTATAGGAAGTTGGAGCTTTCTTTTCAATTGGAGTTGAAGATTAAAGAATTATTAGAAAATAATTCAGGTGGTTTTTGTTCTGGAGGGGGTTTCCACCTTAAAAACTATGTGCATTTGTGTTCCTTTTTTTTACTATTATCATTGTACAAACACTGATAATAATTGAAGATTAAATAATGCTTTGAATGATTAATAATATACTAATTGAAAGGAATATTTATTCACCCCCCCTCTTAGTATTTCCAACAATTGGAATCAGAGGTTGGTTCCTTCAATAGTAGTTTAACAGCTGGAAGGAGGTCATGGAGCATAGCAATAATGGCGTAACTCTATTAAATGAAAATAATTATGCACTCTGGAAAGGAAGAATGGAGATTTATCTCTTGGTGCAAGGTTATTAAGTATGGGACACTGTTCAAAATGGATTTACACCAACCGCGGATGAACAAGGTAAGAAGAATTTGGTAAATGATTCAAAAGAAAATAATATTATTATCAGTGGAATTCTTGAATCTTCTTATAATAATATGTTGGGTTGTAAAACCACCAAAATGTATGGAACAAGCTTCAGAATATATATGTAGATGAGTGAAATGTCAAAGAAAAAAATCTTCAAATCTACAGAGCAAAATTTCAACAACTTGGAATGAAAGAAGATGACAACATTGTTGCATACTTCCAACACGTTGATGAAATAACCAATGCTCTGGAAGGATTGGGAGATCCTGTTGATGAGAAGAATATTATACGAAATATTCTTAGATTGTTACCAGGAAGATTCAACCCAAATGTATCGGTATTAGAATACAGTGTAAATCTAGACAAACTCAGCAAAGAGGAATTACATGGAGTTCTCACAGCATATGAAATGAGACTTGATGAAGAAGAGGGTACTTCACATCTAGAAACTGCATTCACTGAATCTAAGAAAACCAATAAGGACAAACAACCTTCAAAGGCAAATACCTACACCTACAAGTGTGAATAAAATGAAGATGATGAAGAAGGCCTTTCATATGGATACTATGCTTACTTTACGAGAAAACAAAAAATTGGGAAAGGAAAATTAAAAGGTAAATTTCCATCAATATGTTTCGACTGTGGTGAGGTTGGGAATTTCATAGAAAAATGTACGAACAGAAGTGATGGCAACTCAAAAGGAAAGAAAGTCTTTAAGAAATTCAAAAATCAAGGAAAGAAGAAAGGATTCAAAAGGAGCTTTCTCTCTACAAAAGATAGCTCATGATCTGAAAAAGACAGTGACAACGAAAAATAATGCAATGAGAGAGTATTGTTTATGTCCAAGAACAATAAACAAGAGGTATGAAAGAACAAATAAGAAGGATTGACCCTAGAATAATTTTATAAGGAGGCAAGTAGGATTATAAAATAGCTCAAGGCTGAGAAGACCCGTTCCAATACTCTTGAAGAAAAATTTGAAGGTCTCAAAATTGAAGCTGAAGAACAAAAATGTATTGAAGAGTCACTTCAAAAGAAGTGGGAAGAAAGAAACCAAGAAAGGAAAGCATTAGAAGCCGAAGTATTCTCACTGTGTAAGGAAGTGAAGAAGGGAAAATTTGTCCAAAACTATGCCAACAACTCAACGGAATTGGAAGAAGTCATCAACAATCAATGATCTTACAACAACAGGATTGGCCTCGGCTACAAAGAAGAAGAATCAAGACCTTCTACAACAAAATACAATGAACCTATGAGATCTGATATGCATGTAGACTCCATTGGACAAGATTGTAATATTCCCAATTTTTCCACAAGATAATTGGAATAGTAGAGTTCTTAATGAACTTAATTAATTAAGTAAATAAAAGGGTGGAGGGACCCATAATCCGCAAAGATAAATAAAATCCACTTTTGATGTGTGTATGTGGATATTATAGATTTAGATCTAAAATCATGGAGTAGTGGAGCAACTAATTTAATGGAGATCATGTCCCATTTAAGAGATATATCATGGAGGATGAAACAGTCAAATAAGATCATGGATCTTAGATGTAAAATCATGAGGATCTTGAAAAGGTCAACTAAAATCATAATGCATTCAAAGTAATATCATAAAGCAATTATGATAAGTTACTGGAGAAGGGTGCATCTAATGTGAAAATGATGGAGTAAGTAGTGCATTTAATGCACACATGATGGAGAGGGTGATCATTACATTCACACATGATGGAGATCATGTAGAGACAATGCAATCAACATGGAGACCTATGTCCACATGTACATCACCGTTATGAGGTGGGCCAAGGCTTGGGAAGGCTCATAAACTATATAAAGGATATGAAGGCAACATAGAAGATATGCTTTGGATTATTGATTTTGTGATCTATTTAGATCTGGATTTTTCATTTGACATTCCATGCTTTCTTTGGTTGTTTAGATAAGATTGCAAGTGTTGTTTAGCACTGGGTGTTCCTGGTCGTGAATCCCACCTCTTTCATTCAGTAGCTCTTGAAAGATTATTGTCCTTCATTCATCATCAGGGATTGGTGCCATATTGTTCCTAAATATCCTTCTTACATTCTTTGTGAAATATCCTACATCAGAAAGAGAGAATGTGGAGTTTGTAGTGCTGCAACTAGATGGTGAAGCAATAAAGTGGTGGTTCAGTCACTTGTCCCATATGAAAGTGTCTGATTATAATGATTTTATTCAAAGATTGAAGAAGAAATATTGAGGAAAGAAACCCATATGAAAGTGTCTGCTTATAATGATTTTATTCAAAGATTGAAGAAGAAATATTGAGGAAAGAAACCAGAGACATCTCACATAGTGACATCTCTGATCATCAAGGAGATAGTACATGAATATCTAAAATAATATGTCCTCACTATGACTTAGGAGGAGGAGCCTCTACCACCACCGGTTGCAGATGTGCTTACATCAAGAGGAGGATCACTTGAATATTTGCAATATGGTCTTGAGTTCTTGACATTTGGAGCCCCATGCATGATTGATGAGATTCATGACGAGGAGGAGATGGATTCCAGTGCCGGTACACTTGTAGAAGTACAACCATCACTCTTACCAGCTGCTGGAGAGACCTTTACACTGGAAGAGGGAACTCTTGTGTTATTGCAAGATGTTTCTGAATCTCAGTTGATCCAAGGTATGCATTCACTTGAATCTAATATTGTTTCAGTACCTCTTATTGAAACCTTTGAGGACATGCCATCAAGGACAATGCATAACCAAGGGTTAGAACAACATACTGATTTGGAGCAGCATCATATCACTGCACAGAGGACCCTTGATTTAATCAAGGAAGAGATGAAAAGATATCCCAATTTATCATTGTTGAGCTAAATTCAATGCTTTGAGTTCAAGTGTAGAATTTCAAAATATGGGATGAGTATGATCCTATTTATAACGGTTGGCTACGAGTTCAGCATTGTGCCTTGCTTTGAGACATCACATGTTTTACCTTGCAGATCTACAACGCTATTAATGAGTAGCGGTGAGAAGAAGAGGACCCATTCCTTATGGGAGAAATCATATGGCACCTTCATTCAGGAAGCAAGGGAGGAGAAGATGATAGATGGTAGACATCTTTAGATGGGCACTCTTTTTCCTTTTCAAGATGACTCTTTCTTAATGAGCATATCACAGCTCAAAGAGAAACTTCTACCTGCAGCAGATCCAGAACCTTATTGGTTTTGGGGGGGCATTAATGAGAAGATAATCTCATGGAGAGATCTCATTGGAGGTGCACTTCAACATATCATGGAGTGCAAGGTTCTTCAACAGTTTGAGGGGGTTGGTGTCCTACAATGGGAGGATGCCAAGTATTTGCAGAATGAGATCCATTATCCACATTGGGATGAATGGTTGATGATATGGAGCAAGGGGTTACAAAACCACTTGCAGATCTATAATATAGGGCAACAAGAAGCATGGTTGCACTGGTTTCTCTTGGGTGAGTATGGTTACCACCTAATGAGTCATGTTTTTCTGATTCATGTCTTGCACATCACTGGAAGAATGCAAAAGAAGAAGGCATGGTTACTTTGGTTTTTGATGAGAGAATTTGGACATCACATGATATATATTATGTCCTTGTATTTACTCTTGTTTGGGGTATGTCTCATATCTTTACATGTATTTTTGTTTGGGATGTATCTCATGTTCATGTATGTACTTGGGTTTGTGAGAATGCATAACTCTCACATGATGTGGCATATAGGATCTTATTATGTTGATGAGACATTTCACATGTCCATTTCTTTGTTGTTGCTCCATGACTTGCATCATGATAATGTAAGGAGGCAACAAGAATCCTTATTGATGTGGTTACTATTTGGAGAGTATGGGATGATTTCTTCCCATACATTGCACGACAATGATAGAGGATGGAAACAGGAGGCCTTACAACGTTGGCTTCTCTTGGGGGATTATGGTCATTGTACATGGTATGAGGATGATGTGATGGGGCAGCAAAATTCCTTATTAAGGTGGATTTTCTTAAGAGAGTATGGCCCCTACATTTGGTACAATGATGATGTGGTATGGCAGCAAGAGGCATTGTTGTGGTGGTTTCTGTTGAGAGAGTATGGCTCTCACATTTATATTGATCCAGATTTGGCATGTCAACAAGAAGCATTGTTGCGATGGCTTGTTTTGAGAGAGTATGGCTCTCTTGTTTGTTCTCATGATGATCTAGCATCGCAGCAAAAGGCTTTGCTGCGTTGGTTGTTATTAGGAGAATATGGTTTGACATTTTTCATATTCATCCATATGTCTCTACTTCTTATTTCTCCCTATGTTGATGTGATGTTTAGATTTTACATGGCCAATAGGGCTACTGATATGAGTATTGATAAATGCAATCTACTCTATGTATCATGGGTTGGAGAGGTAGTACATGAGTTGGGAATTTCCACTTTGGGAATGAACCACCTCATTTTATGTATCTCATGTGTAGAGAAGATCTTTGGTCATCATATGCTTTCCACTTGGAGGTCCATTGCTAAGGATGGGTATCTAACTTTCCAGTTGGAGGCCATTCTAGACATTCTAGAAAGGTAGCTTTGGATTTGGACATGCATGACACATTGTGATAGATGGGAGGACCTTCCATATGAGGATGTCATTTGGAAGGAGGATGTTTGTTGTAGCATCCACTTTTGCAATTGCTTGAGGACACGCAACATTTTTCCGGGAGGACTGTAATATTCCCAATTTTTCCACAAGATAATTGGAATATTAAAGCTCTTAAAAAACTTAATTAATTAAGTAAATAAAAGGGCGAAGGGACCCATAATCCTCAAAGATAAATAAAATCCACTTTTGATGTGTGTATGTGGATAATCTAGATTTAGATCTAAAATCATGGAGTGGTGGAGCAGCTCATTTAATGGAGATCATGTCTCATTTATGAGATAGATCATGGAGGATGAAACAGTCAAATAAGATCATGGATCCTAAATGTAAAATCATGAGGATCTTGAAAAGGTCAACTAAAATCATAATGAATTCAAAGTAAGATCATAAAGAAATTATGATAAGTTAGTGGAGAAGGGTGCATCTAATATGCAAATGATGGAGGAAGTAGTCCATTTAATGCACACATGATGGAGAGGGTGATCATTACATTCACACATGATGGAGATCATGTAGAGATGGTGCAGTCAACATGGAGACCTATGTCCACATGTACATCGCAGTTATGAGGTGGGCCAAGGCTTGGGAAGGCTCATAAAATATATAAGGGATATGAAGGCAACATAGAAGATATGCTTTGGATTATTGATTTTATGATCTTTTTAGATTTGGATTTGTCATTTGACATTCCATGATATCTTTGGTTGTTTAGCTAAGATTGCAAGTGTTGTTTAGCACTGGGTGTTCCTGGTCGGGCATCCCACCTCTTTCATTGAGTAGCTCTTGAAAGAGTATTGTCCTTCATTCATCATCAGGAATTGGTGCCATATTGTTCCTACTTTCTGCAGAACATCCATATTCAGAAATTGTACATTTCTGAAGATCATTTTGAGAGGAGGAGGTTTTCTTTAGTATTTCAACTGGAGAACTAGTGTAGGATTCATCCTATCACCTTGAGCTTCAAGGTCAATATTCTAGTGCTTTAGATTTATATCAAGCATCAGTCCAACCATTATTCATCTCCCAGTAGCGGCACTTCCATCAGGAATTGTGCAGTCCAATCCTGAAGATCCAAGGGAGAAGGGAAGTTGCTAGCATTTCAGCCAGTAATCTAGTGGAGGACCATTCCTTCACATTGAAAGCATTATTTCCGTCAGCCTTGAGCTTCATAGCCATATTTTTCAACAGGCTAGATATCCTCCATCCTTTATAGCACAGTTTATGCTAGCAGGGGTGCAGTGTGCAACCCAAAAAGGGCCAAAAATCCAAAGTTAAAATCTGACCAAACCATTTCTGGGTTGTTTTGGGTTTTTTGAGTAAAATCCATGGTTATAATAGCAGATCATTCTGAGCATCCTAAAATCCTGCCACACATGGTTATTCTCCTCAGTAGTAGTAGTTTCCAATGGTAGCAACAGCAGTAGCAACACATCATTTCCAGTTCTTGGTTTCTTTAGTGTATTTCAGCCATCTTGTGGCTTGAGTGCATTCCTTTTGGAGCACTGTGTACTTTCATTTGCTGTTGATGTATAATGAAATGGCTTATCGATTCTATCTATATCTGTGTTGATCATAATCTTTATGTACATTTTCTGTGTTTCAAATATTATGTTTGTGTATCAATGCATTATTCCATTTTGGGATATTAAAAAGATTCACAAGAACAACTTTGGAAGAAAATTCTTCGATGAAGATTTCCATCTAGGTAAAAACATATTTTTCATGGCTCTTATTATTCATGTGGAAAATTTAGTCATAAAGTTGTAAAATGTCGCACATACCCTAGGAACCAATACAATTCCAGAAAATATGTCAAATATGAACCTCCCAGGGCTCAACGAAACATTAATATATTTGAACATTTAATAAATAATATTAAATGTTACAAATGTCGAAACTTTGGACACATAGCTAGGGATTACAGACTTGAAAATCATCTGGAAGAATCTTCGAAGCCATAGAACGAATGAACATGGAAGAAGAAGAAGACTGATAATCGTGCTCTTGCTCTCAAGGCTCAAAACAACAAAGATGTGTGGTATGTTTATAGCGGTTTCTCATTGCATATGACTGGAGATAGAAAGAAATTTGTATCTCTAAAAGAGAAGAAGGATGGAACCGTGTCATTTGGAAATGACAGATCTTCAAATGTTATAGTATCAGGTACCGTCACTCTTAGAAGAAAATATGCCATATCCAAGAATGTTCTATTGGTTGAAAACATGAATCACAATCTACTCAGTGTTGGATAAACGTGTGATCGAGGGCACACAATGCTATTCAACTCCAGAAAATTTGAAATAATGAAGGGAGGTATGGTAAAATTGTGGCTACAACAAGTTGAGCTCCAAACGACATATATGTTCTGGATGAAGTAAATAAAACATGTCTACTAGCTAAAGAAGATGAAAACTGGTTATGGCACAAACGAATGGGTCACATAAAATTTGATAATCTTGTCAGGATAAAGAAAAAGGAAGTAGTATGAGAAATGACGAAAATCTCAAAACCTTCCAACACACTATGTGAGGCATGTTGACAGGGAAAGTAGACAAAAGTAGAATTTAAAACCAAAGAAAAATTTGCATCACATCCACTGGAATTGATACATACTGATCTATGTGGTCTTGTGAGAACAAAAGGATTAGATGGAGAATTATATTTCATGTTAATGATAAATGAATATACCAGGATGACAGTCGTAAGTTTCCTAAGGAAAAAATCTGAAGCATTTGAGTGCTTTAATATCTAGAAGGAGTTGGTTGAAAATGAAACTGTTTTGAAAATAAAGTGTCTAAGATCAGATAATGGCAGAGAATTCGCTTCCAAATTATTTCAGCAATAATGTGACGAAAATGGAATAAAAATACAATTTTCAACAACAGGAACACCTCAACAAATTGGATTTTTTGAATGAAACAATATAACCATACAGGAAATGGGTACAACAATGTTGAAGGACTCAAAATCAGATGAAAAATTCCGGGTTCAAGAAATTGATAAATAGTATTCATTATCAACTGAAGTCTTCTTAGAAATAATTGCAACAAGACCCCATATGAATTATGGAAGGTGAAACCAACTAATGTAAAATATTTCAGAATATTCAGAAGAAAATGTTATATCAAAAGAGAAGATCAAAAGTTTGGTAAGTTTGAATGACGTGTTGACAAAGGTATCTTTGTTGGTTACTCATTCAAAAGAAAGGCCTATAAATGATATAAGATAAGACGAAAACAGATAGTGGAGAGAATAAATGTTACATTTGACAAAGATAGTGTTCTAATGAATAATGATGAGGATCTAGAATCTTTGAAACTTGAGATAGAGGCTAAAAAAGACACAGAGAAAATTCTAGAACAAGAAGCAACTATCAACCAAGAAGAAGTAAATAATGACCATCAAGATATACGGGAACAACAAAAAGAAGCTCCTCCAAAGAGAACAAAAGAATGGATTCAAAAGAACCATCCATCAAATCAAATCATTGGTGACTTAAATGAAGGTCGATAGCTTCGTTCATTACAAAAAGCTCACATTTCTTTTCTAGCAACCTTTGAGCCTAGTAGTTTTGAGGAATCCAACTAGAATGAACATTGGGTAGTAGCTGTGAATGAAGAATTGGATCAAATCGAGAAGAATACACCTAGAAATTAGTTCCATGAACAAAAGATAAAAATGTCATTGGGACTAAATGGGTGTTTAGGAAAAAATTGAATGAAGATGGACAGGTTACTAGAAACAAAGCAAGATTGTTTCCAAAGGCTACGCACAAGTGGAAGGAATTGATTTCGACAAAAAATTTGCACTAGTTTCCAGAATGGAAGCCATCCAAACGTTTCTCGCCTATGAATGTTCAAGAAAAATCAAAGCCTACCAAATCAATGTTAAGTCATCATTTCTAAATGTCGAATTAGAAGAATAAGTTTACATCAAACAACCTGAAGGGTTTCTAGTATATGAAAAATAAGAGTATGTTTGCAGGTTAAAGAAGGCTCTATATGGTCTCAAGTAGGCTCCTAGAGCATGGTATGCTCGTATTGATGGATATCTATGTCAACAAGGGTTCAAGAAAGGTATTGCTGATAGAAATCCTTATGTACAAATAGATAAAGATACTTTAACAATCATTGAGGTATATGTGGATGATATAATTTTTGGTAGCAATGATGATCGACTAAGTAAGAAATTTGCTACAAATATGAAAAGTGACTTCAATATGTCTTTACTTGGTGAGCTGAAATACTTCCTAGGGCTTCAAATAACTTAGCAAGAGAAAGGAATATTTATATGTAAAGCCAAGTACATCAAGGAAATGCTCAAGAAATTCAAAATGGAAGATTGCAAACCCATCCTTATTCCGATGGTAACAGGTTCCAAATTGAGCATAGATGGCTCATCTAAGGATGTGAATCATAGGTTGTACAGATCGATGATTGGTTGTATTCTATATGTAATAGCCTCATGGCCAGATGTTATGCAAGCAATTGGACAAGTAGTAAGAATCCAAGTAGCACCAAAAGAATCACATATTATTTTCGTCAAAATAATTCTTCGATATCTAAAGGGAACATCAGAATATCGCTTGTGGTATCCCAAGGGGAACGGATGCAGATTTGGCAAGAAGCGTTTATGATTAGAAGAGTACTAGTGGAGCATCATTATATCTAGGTGGTTGTCTCGTATCATGGTTGAGCAAAAAGTAAACATAAATCTCCTTATCTACAGTGGAAGCAGAATACATTGCACTGGAAGCTTGTTGTACTCAAGTCCTTTGGATGAAAAAAACTTTGCAAGATATTCAATTAAAATTTAGCGAGTCTATTCCCATCTTCTATGATAACACCAGTCCCATTAGAATCCCTAGGAATCCTATAATGCATTAAAAAACAAAACACATTCCAATCAAATATCATTTTGTTAGAGAAAAAATTGTTAAAAAGAATATCAAACTTGAATATGTTGGTACAAAAGAAAAAATCATTGATATCTTCACTAAACCTTTACCTTGTGAATCATTTGAATATCTTCGCCAGAAGCTTGGGATTCTCCCAAATTCTTATTATATTTTTCTTATTCAGAAAATAAAGGGGAAGTGGAAGTGTGTATAGGTCCGAAGGATGGTTGTGTGTTGTAGGAAGAGGTTTCATGATCACAAGGGGAGTACTTGTGTTGCCATCAATGCCAAAGGGGGATATTGTTGATCAGTGGTTGTCATTGATGTCAACCAAAGTAGCACTAGGGGCTACCTTGAACTTACATGGGAATTTTGACTTGAAAAATTACTTTATTCTGATTCAAGTATATTTGGGATGGTTTCTACTTGTCAAGATGTTTCTGTTGATATATGGCACACCACATAACTCTTCACGGTTTGAGAGATATTCGTGTTTGAAGTTAATAACCCTAGTAAGTGGGCTAAAAATCCATGGGGTTGTGGCATATCACTAATCATTGGCTGTGGTCATTGAATACTAAATAATTAATAATTTTTTAAGCTCCTAAAATCCCTCCAACATTCACTTGCTGAAGACCCTCTCAACCTAATAATTTATATAAATTGTGACCCTCATATCCTCCTCATGTAAGGATTTTGCTACTAAAAAGAGGTCATTGTGGCATTTTCACTATAAATTTTTTCTGCAAAGCTTCAGATGCTGAAACAAAAATCATGCTTGAGATAAATCCTGGTGAAGCTTGTGTCTAAATTTTAGATCTTGGTTTTCTATATTTTCAGATATATAATTTGTGGAAGTTAGGGTTTTTGCAGGCTTCTGAATTTCATCTCAAAGAAGTGACCTTGGGAAAATCATCATAACTCTCTCTCTGAGAAGCGGATTGGAATTCTGTAAAAAGTGGTGAATAGTGCACAGATTATAGCTTTCTGTGTATCAATTTTAGAGCCTAAGGAGGAAACAATGACACGTGGCATCCCGTACATTTTTGCTTTACTGAAATAGTCCATAATTAGGTCATGGTGAGAGATTGGGCATAACTTTGCCTTGAAGAATCCAAATCATCTCAAACCTATGGCATTGGAAATAAGACTCATAGGACTAATATAGGACCAAATATCACATATTGGGTACCTAAAATCACAGAGATACATCAGATTCAATATCAAGATCCTAAAGGCAAGAAAAAGATAAATCATGTGTTGTCAAAGGCTACAAAGGACCAGATTTTTCTAGGGCAGCAAAGAAAAGAAAGGTGCATCAAAATGATGTAGCAGAGGTAAGCTCCAGGTAAGTATCTTTTGTATATGCATTTTCATCTCTTAATTTCATTAGGTTCTTTGTATTCTAATTTGTTGTTTTTTTTAGCACGGACATATGCTCTATAGGATGAGGTAAGTTTTGTTATTATCATGTCATGGGTATTTCCTTGAAGAATTATTGCAGGTATTATATATTCGTCAAGACAAGACTCAATGCATGATCTAATGTTCTAAAGGGTGAGAAAGGGTAGCATGACAACAATATAAATCAAGGTGCAGAACAACAGCAAGAAGTTCACCACATGAAGTTTTCAAGTGGGCAGCACTGCATATAGTCATTGTAAAGGTACCATTCTACTTATTCATTGTAAAATCATCATTGTAAAATTTGTACAAGTGTCTATCTGCCAAGAGTTGAAGAGGCAGTTGTCGAGAGGTCTAGGATCATCATTAGGTGGTTGTTTCATAGTGGGGGTTATGGTCTAGTGTGTCTTCCTCTTCTACATCATTCTATATCATTTTAAAGTAGATCATTTTCCTTGGTACGAGATTTAATTCTTCTTTATTATTCTATAGGGTGGTAGGGTGGTGCTAGGGTGGTGCATGAAGTCACCAATAGGTTCAAGCCTGTGAAAAATTCAGGGTGGTAGGGTGGCGTTAAGGTGAGTTGTAGCTCATGGGGTGTTGGGCCATCCGTTCATTTGACTACTGAAAAATCTCAGATGTTGGAGTGTCCATCTAGTGGGAGCTAGAGAAGAATGATTTTCTAGATTTTGGGAATTTGGAGCTTTAATTTCAATTGGAGTTGAATATTAAAGAATTGTTAGAAAATTATTTAGGTGGTTTTTGTGCGGGGGGGGGGGGGTTTACATCTTAAAAGTTGTGTTCATTTGTGTTCCTTTTGTTTAGTATTATCATTGTACAAACACTGATAATAATTGAAGACTAACTAATGCTCTAAAATATTAATAATAATACTAATTGAAAGGAATAATGATTCACCCCCCCTCTTAGTATTTTCAACAATTGGAAACAGAGCTTGGTTCCTTTAATAGTAGTCTAACAGATGGAAGGAGGTCATGGAACATACCAAGAATGGTGTACCTTTGTTCAATGAAAATAATTATGCACTCTCAAAAGGAAGAATGGAGGTTTATCTCTTGGAGCAAGGTTACGAAGTATGGGAAACTATTCAAAATGGCTTTACACCAACTGTGGATTCACAAGGTAAGAAGAATTTGGTAAATGATGCAAAAGTAAAGAATAATATTATCAGTGGACTTATTGAATCTACTTATCATAAGGTGTTAGATTGTAAAACCACCAGCAATGTATGGGAAAAGCTTGAGAATATATATGCAAATGACTTGAATGTCAAAGAAGAAAATCTACAGAGAAAAATTTAAGCAACTCAGAATGAAAGAAGATGACAACATTGCTGCATACTTCCAACACGTTGATGAAATAACCAACACTTTGACAGGATTGGGAGTGCCCGTTGATGAGAAGACTATTATACAAAATATTCATATAACATTACTAGGAAGATTCAACCCAAAGGTATCGGTCTTAGAATACAGTGAAAATCTGGACAAACTTAGCGAAGAGGAATTACATGGATTTCTCATAGCATATGAAATGAGACTTGATGAAGAAGAGGGTAATTTGCATCTAGAAACGGTGTTCATTGAATCTAATAAAAATAATAATGAAAAACAACCTTCAAAGGCAAAGACTTGCACCTGCAAGTGTGAAGAAAAGGAAGATGATGAAGAAGGTCTTTCAGATGGAGAATATGCTTACTTTATGAGAAAACTAAAAATTGTTAAGGGAAAATTAAAAGGTAAACTTCCATTGATATGTTTCGGTTGTGGTGAGGTTGGGCATTTCGCAACAAAATGTCCGAACATAAGTGATGGAAACTCAAAAGGAAAGAAATGCTTTAAGAAATTCAACAAGAAAGGAAAGAAGAAAGGATTCAAAGGAGATTTCTCATGATTCGAAGAAGACAGTGACATCGAAGAAGAAGCCAATGAGAGAGTATTGTTTATGTTCAAGCACAATAAAAAAGAGGTATCAAACAACAAAGAAGAAGGGTTGACCATAAAAGAATTTTCTAAGGAACCAATCAGGATTATAAAAGAGCTAAAGGTTGAGAAGATCCATTCCAATACTCTTGAAGAACAAGTTCAAGGTCTCAAAATTGAAGTTAAAGAAAAAAAATGTATTGAAGAGTCATTTCAAAAGAAGGTTGAAAAAAGAAACCAAGAAATGGAAGAATTAGAAGCCAAAGTAGTCTTGCAGTGTAAGGAAGTGAAGAAGGGAAAAACTATCCAAAACTATGCCAACGACTCAAGTGCATTGGAAGAACTCATCAAAAATCAATTATCTTACAACGACAGAACTGGCCTCGGTTACAAAGAGGAAGAAGAAGGGCCTTTTACAATAAAATACAATGAGATATGACAGGCATGTAGATTTCATTGGACAAGATTCACAAGAACAACCTTGGAAGACAATTCCCTGATGAAGATTTCCATCTAGGTACCAACATATTTTTCATGGTTATTGTTATTCAGATGGAAATTTTCTCATAAATTTGTAGAATTCCGCACACACCATAGGAACCAATACAATTCGAGGATATATGTCAAATATGAACCTCCCAGGGTTCAACGAAACATCAATAGATTTGAACATTCAAGAAGTAATATTGAATGTTACAAATGTCGAAACTTTGGAAACATAGTCAGAGACTGTAGACTTGAAAATCCTCCAGAGGAATCTTCGAAGCCACAGAACGAACAAACAAGGATGAAGAAGAAGACTGATAATTTTTCTCTCGCTCTCAAGGCTCAGAAAAATAAAGATGTGTGATATGTTAATAGAGGTTTCTTAACACATGTTACTGGAGGTAGAAATAAATTTGTATCTCTGAAATAGAAGAAGGATGGATCTGTGTCCTTTGTAAATGATCGATCTTCAAATGTTATAGGTTTAGGTACCGTCACTCATAGAAGAAATTATTCTCTATCCAAGAATGTTCTATTGGTTGAAAAAATGAATCACAATCTGCTCATTGTTCGAAAAATGTGTGGTCAAGGACACCCAATGCTATTCAACTCCACACAATGTGAAATCAGGAAAGGCAGGTTTGGTAAAATTGTGGCTACAGCAAGTCAAGCTCCAAATGACATATATGTTCTCAATGAAGTAACTAAAGCTTGTCTAGTAGCTAAAGAAGATGAAAGCCGATTATGGCACAAACGAATGGGTCAAATAAAATTTGACAATATTGTCAGGCTAAGCAAAAAGGAAGCAATACGAGAAATGCCGACAATCTCAAAACCTTCCAACACACTATGTGAGGCCTGTCGGCATGGCAAGCAGACAATAGTCGAATTTAAAACAAAATAACACCTTGCATCACATCCATTGGAATTGATACATACTGATCTATGTGGTCTGATGAGAACAAAATGCGTAGATGGATAATTATATTTCATGTCAATGATAGATGACTATACCAGGATGACAACCATTTGTTTCCTAAAGAAAAAATATGAAGCATTTGAGTGCTTTAATATCTACAAGGTGTTGGTTGAAAATGAAATTGATTTGAAAATAAAGTGTCCAAGATCAACTAATGGCGGAGAATTCACTTCCAAATTATTTCAGCAATACCCTGATGAAAATGGAATAAAAAGACAATTTTCAACAACACGAACACCTCAGCAAAATGGAGTTGCTAAAAGAAAGAACATAATGGTATAGGAAATGGGTAGAACAATACTGAAGGACTCAAAATTGGATGAAAAATTTTGGGTTCAAGAAATTGATATGACAGTCTTCATTATCAACTGAAGTCTTCTCATAAATAATTGAAACAAGGCCCCATATGAATTATGGAAAGGAAAACCAGCTAATGTAAAATATTTCAGAAGCTTTGGAAGAAAATTTTATATCAAAAGAGAATATCAAAACTTGGGTAAGTTTGAATCATGTGTTGATGAAGGTATCTATGTTGGTTACTCATGCTAAAGAAAGGGCTATAAATGCTATAATTTAAGAAAAAAACTGATAGTGGAGAGCATAAATGTTACATTTGAAGAAGATGTTGTTCTAATGAATAATGATGAGGATCTAAAATATTTGAAACTTGAGACAGAGGCTGAAAAAGACACAGAAAAAATTCTAGAACAAGAAGCAACTATCAACAAGGAAGAAGTAAATAATGATCATCAAGGGATACAGGAACAACAATAAGAAGCTCATCCAAAGAGAACAAAAGAATGGATTCAAAAGAACCATCCATAAAATCAAATCATTGGTGACATAAATGAAGGTTGACAACTTCATTCATCACAACAAGCTCACATTTCTTTTCTAGCAACCTTTCAGCCTTGTAGTTTTGAGGAAGCCAACCAGAATGAACAATGGGTAGCAGCTATGAATGAAGGATTGGATCAAATTGAGAAGAATACAACCAGGAAATTAGTTCCACGACCAAAAGATAAAAATATCATAGGGACTAAATGAGTGTTCAGGAACAAATTGAATGAAGATGGACAAGTTACCAGAAACAAAGCAAGATTGGTTTGCAAGGGCTATGCACAAGTGGAAGGAATTTATTTGGACAAAACATTTGCACTAGTTGCCAGAATTGAAGGCATCCAAATGTTTCTCGCCTATGCATGTTCAAGAAAAATCAAAGTCTACCAAATGGATGCTATGTCAACATTTCTAAATGGTGAATTAGAAGAAGAAGTTTACATCAAACAGCGAGAAGGTTTTCTACTATCTGAAAAAGAAGACAATGTTTTCAGGTTAAAGAAGGCTCTATATGGTCTCAAGTAGGCTCACAAAGCATGGCATGCTTTTCTTGATGGATATATCTGTCAACAAGGGTTCAAGAATGGTACTGTTGATAGCAATCTTATGTACAAATAAATAAAGATAAGTTAAAAATCGTTGAGGTATATGTGGATGATATAATCTTTGGTAGCAATGATGATCGACTAAGTAAGAATTTTACTGCAAAGATTCAAAGTGAGTTCGACATGTCTTTACTTGGTAAGTTGAAATACTTCTTAGGGCTACAAATATCTTAGCAAGAGAAAGGAATATTTATATGTGAAGCCAAGTACATTAGGGAAATGCACAATAAATTCAAAATGGAAGATTGCAAACCCGTCCTTACTCTGATGGTAACAAGTTGAAAATTGAGCATAGATGACTCATCTAAGGATGTGGATCAAAGGTTGTACGGATCTATGATTGGTAGTATTCTATATGTAATAGCCTCCCAGCCAGATGTTATGCAAGCAGTTGGATAAGTGGCAAGATTCCAAGCAGCACCAAAAGAATCATATATTATTTCTGTAAAAAGAATTATTCCATATCTAAAGGGCACAACAGAATATGTATTGTGGTATCCCAAAGGTAGAAATCTCATTATTCAAGCCTTTACAGATGCATATTGGGCAGGAAGCGTTGATGATCGTAATAGTACTAGTGGAGCAGCATTCTATGTAGGTGCTTGTCTCGTATCATGGTTGAGAAAAAAACAAACCTCAATCTTGTTATCTACAACGGAAGCAAAATACATTGCAACAACAACTTCTTGTATTCAAGTCCTTTGGATGAAACAAAATTTGCAAGATCTTCAAGTACAATTCAGTGAGCTTATTCCCATCTTCTCTGATAAAACCAATGCCATCAGCATCCCCAAGTATCCTGTCATGCATTAAAAAAAAAAACACATTCCAATCAAATATCATTTAGTTAGAGAAAAATTCGCTGAAAATAATATCAAACTTGAATATGTTGGTATAAAAGAACAAATCGCTGATATCTTCACTAAAAATTTACTTTGTGAAGCATTTTAATATCTTTTCCAAAATCTTGGGATTCTCTCAAGTTCTCATTAGATTTTCCTTCTTCAAAAAATAAAGGGGGAGTGAAAGTTTGTACAGATCCGTAGGATGGTTGTGTGTCGATGGGGGGGGGGGGGTTACCCTTTGCCATTGATGTTAAAGGGAGAGAGAATGTTGTAGGGAGAGGTGTCATGATCACAGGGGGTGTACTTGTGTTTCCATCAATTCCAAAGGGGGAGATTGTTGATCAGTGGTTGTCATTGATGTCAACCCAAGCAGAACCAAGGGATACCCCAATATTGCATGGGAATTTTGAGTTGAAAAATTACTGTATTCTGAGTCAAGGATATTTGGGATGGTTTCTACTTATCAATATGTTTCCGTTTATATATGGCATGCCACATAATTCTTCATGGTTTGAGAGATATTCATGTTTGAATTTAGTAACCCCCGTTAGTGGGCTAAAACCCCATGGGGTTGTGGCATGACACTAATAATTGGTTGTGGTAATTGAATAGTAAATAATTAATAAATTTTTAAGCTCCTGAAATACCTCCAACTTTCACTTGTTTAAGACCCTATCAACCTAAGCATTTATATAAAGTGTGACCCTCATATCCACCTCATGTAAATATTTCACTACTAAAAAGAGGTCATCATGGCATTTGTGCTATAATTTTTTTTTTCCAAAGCTTCAGAATCTGAAAGAAAAAACCCACTTGAGAGAAATCCTGATGAAGCTCGTGTCTGAATTTTAGATCTTGGTTCACTATATTTTCAGAGAAATGATCTGTGGAGGGTGAGGTTTTTTTGTAGGCTTCCGAATTTCATCTCAAAGAGGTGACCTTGGGAAAATATTCATAACTCTTTCTCTTTGAGAAGCGGATTGGAATTCTATAAAAAAGTGGTAGATAGTGCACGGACTATAGTTTTATGTGTATCAATTTCTGAGCCAAATGAGAAAACAATGACACGTGACACGCCATACAATTTCATTCTACTGATCTAGTCCATAATGAGGTCATTGTGAGAGATTGGCCATAAATTTTCCTTGAAGAATCCAAATCGAGGTAGACCTATGGCATTAGAAAGAAGACTCAGAGGGCTACTACACGATCGAAGATCACATATTGGGGATTTGAAATCATAGAGAGGCATCAGATTCAATATCGAGCTCCTAGAAGGAAAGAAAAATCTAGATCATGTGTTTTCAAGGGCTGCAAAGGACCATAATCTCTAGGGAAGAAAAGCAAAGCAAGGTGCAGAAAAATGATGCAATAGAGGTAAGCTCCAGGTAAGTATGTTATGTATATGCATTTTCATCTCTTAATTGCATTAGGAGATTTGTATTATAATTTTTTGGTTTTGTTTAGCATTGACATATGCTCTACAAGATGATGTAAGTTTTGCTATTATCATGTCATGGGTATTTACTTGAAGAATGTTTGTAGGTATTATATATTCATCAAGATAAGATTCAATGCATGATATAATGTTCTAAAGAGTGAGAAAGGGTATCATGAAAAGAGCAACAATCAATGTGTATAACAACATCAAAAATTTCACCACATGAAGTCTTCAAGTGGGCAGCACTGCATAGAGTTATTGTAAAGGTACCATTGCACTGAGTCATTGTAAAAGAATCATTGTAAAAGTTGTACAAGTCACTATTTATATGCCAAGAGTTGAAGAGGTAGTGTCGGGAGGTCTAGGATCATCATTAGGTGGTTGTGTCATAGTTGGGGTTATGGTCTAGTGTTTCTTCTTCTTCTACATCATTCTATATCATTGTAAAGTGGACCATTTTCCTTGGTACAAGAGTTCATTCTTCTTTTATTATTCTATAAGGTGGTAGGGTGGTGGTAGGCTAGTGCATGAAGTGACCAACAGGTTCAAGCCTATGAAAACTCCAGGGTGGGAGGGTGGTGCTAGGGTGAGTTGTAGCTCATTGGGTGTTGGGGCATCCCTTCAGTTGACTACTAAAGAATCTCAGGCATTGGAGCGTCTATCTAGTGTGAGCTGGAGAGGAATTATTTTCTAGATTCTAGGAATATTTCTTTTCAATTGGATTTTAGGATTAAAGAATTATTAGAAAAGAATTCAGGTGGTTTTTTTCTTGGAGGGGGTTTCCACCTTAAAAAGTGTGTGCATTTGTGTTCCTTTTTTTTACTGTTATCATTGTACAAAAATTGATAATAATTGAAGATTAATTAATGCTCTTAAATATTAATAATAATACTAATTGAAAGGAATACTGATGCACCCCCCTCTCAGTATTTCCAACGTAGCATACCTTGGCACTACCTGGCATATAACATTGTCACTCCCTCCTTAACACACCTAGAACCCATTGACACTCTCTGTGACACACTCTTATTCATTCATTTCCATGCATTTTGATCTAGAATTGCCTCCTTGTGTTTCCATGACACTCCCTAAGACTCCCTAGCATGCATTGGCACAACCTAACACTTGGCACATCTTGGCATGCCACCCTAGCACTCTAGCATTCCTTAGCACTAACTAGAAAACCTTGTAACTCTCTCATTAGCACACCAAGAGCTCATTGACACTCCTAGTCACAAAATATTTTTGATTCATTTCCATGAATTTTTACCTAGTTCTCCCTTGTGTTTCCATAGCATTCCTTAACACTCATTGGCACATATTGGTACACCCTAACACTTAGGAAATCTTGACATGTTTCCTTGGCCTCTAGCATGCCTTAACATTGCCTAGAATTCCTTGTCACTCCCTCCTTAGAACAACTATAACTCACTGACACTTCCAATCACAAACTCTTATTTGTTCATTCCCATGCATTTTGACGTGTTCCCCCTTGTGTTTCCCCGACACTCCTAGATAACATTTCCTTGCATGCGTTCACACATATTGGATGTATGCCACTCTAGCACTCTAACATTCCTTAACAGTGGTAAGCATGCCTTGTAACTCCTCCTTAGCACACTTGGAACTCATTGAAACTCCATGTCACACACTCTTATTTGTTCATTTCCATGGATTATGACATAGTGCTCCATTGTGTTTCTCTAGCACTACCTAACACTCATTGGCACACATTGGCACACCCTGGAAATTGGAGCATCTTGGCATGCTTTCCTAGCACTCTATCATGCCTTGGCACTTCCTAGCATACCTTGTGACTCCTTCCTTATCACACCTAGAAATTGTTAACACTCCCTATCACACACTCTTATTCATTCATTTCAATTCAATTAAAACTAGTCCTCCCTTTTGTTTCCCTGACACTCTGTAACATACGTTGGCACCACGCCCTACCACCTAACACATCTTGGAATTCCTAACATGCCTTGGAAATTTATAGCACCTTTTAGCACTTTTTGGGATTCCCTGCACACCTTGGTGCTCCCTAGTTATCATGCCCTCAAAGATAGCCTTAATTTTTTTGTGATTTGGGAACCTAACCAAGTCATTGGAAAAATAATGTTGTGTCTAGCCCAAAGTCTCCCTTTATCTGCATCTATTTTTCAATCCCATTATCACAATTATAATCTTTCCTCATGCAAGTCTTATTATTAAATTCTCCTAACACACTTCGTCCATGTGACACGTAGAATTGACTGACACTCCATGGAAGACACTCTTATCTGTTTGTTTCCATGCACTTTGAACTAGTTCTACCTTGTGATGCCTTGAAATTGCCCAAAACTCTTCGACATGCATTGAAACTATATGGCATGTGTTCGAACACCTTTTAATTGATTGGCATGCCCTCGAACTCGTTAACTATCATGTCCTCATAACTACCCTTTTTTTTTTTTAGACTTGGGAATGTAACCAAGTCTTGCCTTGACTACAATAACTTGACAAAGTTTAAATTAATACAACTATACTATCCCTTATTCACCTAATAATGGCTTATAATTCATCCTAGGCCACTCATGTCCAATCTTAACTCATCCCACTTAAAAATTTACCAAGTTAAGGCTCACGTCCAACCGTGGCCATAAAACAACTAAGAAATATACTTTACATATTCACATGCCATAACGCCTGGAATGTTTAAAAATCCCTTTGAATTATGTGGTACATGTTAGTATCCCCTGCATTCCTTAGCATGATTTATAACTCCCTAACGCACCCTACCATTCCCTAACATGACCTAGCATTCTAGAATGCCTTGGAATTTCCTAACACCTTTTCAATCCCTCCTTAGCACACTTGGAACTCGCTAAAACTCCCTATCACACACTCTTATCCATTAATTTCCATTAATTTTGAACTAGTTCTCCCTTTTGTTTCCATGGAACTCCCTAACACTCCTTGAAAGACATTGGTACACCCTAAATCTTGGCACATATTAGCATGTCGCCCTGGCACTCTAAGATTCCTTGGCACTAACTAACATACTTTGTCACTCCCTCCTTAGCACACATATAAGTCACTAACAATCCCTATCACACACTCTTAATCATTCATTTCCATGCATTTTAAACTAATTCACCCTTATTTTTCCTTGTAACTCCATAACACTCCCTGACGTGCATTGGAACACCCTAGCACCCGTAACACCTTGGCAATTTTCAATGGCCTCTATCATGCCTTAACACTACCCAGCATACCTTGTGACTCCCTTATTAGCACACCATGAAATCACTGCCACTTCCTGTCACAATATCTTAATCATTCATTTACATGCATTATTTTCACCTAGTGCTCCCTTATGTGTCGCTCGGACTCCCTAACACTTACTATCATGTGTTGGCACACCCTGTTATCCTGGCACGTCTTGGTCGCATACCACTTTGGCATGCTAGCATGGCTTAGCACTGCCTAGCATACCATGTCACTCCTCCTTGGCACACCTGGAACTCATTGACATTCCCAGTCACAGACCCTTATTCATTAATTTCCATGCATTTCCATGAATTTTAACATAGCGTTCCCTTGTGATTCCTTGTCACTTGCTAACACTCAACAAAGATTGGCACTTGGAAAATATTGGTATGCTTCCCTAGCACTCTATCATGCCTTGGAACTATCTATCATATCTTGTCACTCCCTTCTTAGCAAACTTGGAACTCCATAGTATGCGCTATAACTCCTCGGCACACATTAGGTCTTGGCACTTGGTGGCACTTGGAAATTCTTCGCATGTGTTTGGATGCCCTAGAATTCCTTGGCATGGATGAAGATAAAATTTATGTGAGATCAATTATTCACAATTAATAGAGAAGTAATAGAGGATGTTTTGGCACTTAAGACAAACTAACACTTGGCCCTTGGCATGTATTGGCACTTGTGTTGGTATGCCTAGCATGTCGCTCTTGAAAATCTAAGGTATTGAATTATTAACCCTCATATGAGTTCATTTATTTTCATTTTAACTTGGTGTTACATTTTGTCTCTTGATCCTCCTTGACACGCGTTCACATACCCTAACACCTAGCACATCTTGTCATGCCTTAACACATGGCATGTATTGGCATTCCTAACATGAATTGGCATGCATTGACACTATTTGGTAGATGTTATTGCACCTTGACACTTCTTGAAATTCCCTAGAATTCCCCATCATGCCTTTTCACACCCCCCTTGGCACTCCTGACACTCGCTGACACTCCTTGACACACATATTATTCATTCATTTCCATTCATTTAGACTCGATGATTTATGTTTTATGGGGTGCATGTATAGAAATAGTTCCTTTAAGAGAATAAAAAAATGATCATACCATTACTGACATAAGTAATTTCAGGATTCTACTTGCATGGCATTAGGAAACTACACAAGAGATTTTAAGAATGATAGTTTTAGGGTTTTTTATGGTGTGGGAATGGTGAGAAGTGAGAGGTAAATATTGTGATTTTTTTTCTCATTAAAGTGCTTATCCTTATGAGAGACTCGTCTTGAGAAAATGACACCCTCATCATTCTTACCCTCCACCTTCTAATATACTCAAAATAAAGGAAAATTTTCTAGTGAGGGAAGACGTGTTGGTCTATGGTGTGCTGAGTGACTGGGTGAGTGTGTTAGTTTAATAATAGAGGGACTGATCCATTTAATTTGTGTCCTTTATGGATGAAATGTTTTAGGTGTGTTTCATGGAACCACATGGCCAGTAGAAATATTGTGTAAGATATAGCCCAACATAATCAATGCATTGAGAGAAATCCAGGAAGAGTCCTCTTTCAACTATTTTTCGACTCCCAAAATATGAAAATATTGTCAATCAATTATATTTTTTCTAACTCGTTAAAGTAAATGATAACACGTCTACTTAGTATAAGTTTAAGAATTTTTCAGATTCAGATAGACTAGCTAGAAAAAAGGAATACCTTAGTCGAACATGGCCAAGAGGTTCTCTTGAGTATTTTTTTTATACCTTTTCAAACTTCAGAGACTATCTACAAAAAGGGACATGTGGAGTTTTATTTTCTGCCTCTTTTTCAAACTCTCTAAACATGAAAAATATGTCACATTTTACCTTTGCCAGACTCATTAAAACATCAAATGATGATGGAATTGTCAAACATGACAAGGCCGAACCACTGCTTCTCAAGGTTTGTTAAAAATACTTTGAGGGATTCGTCTGAAGAATGAACTTATAGATCGAGCATATGTTATCCTCCTCAAGCTTGTTAAAAAATAAAGAGGTACTGACCAATATGGTCGTGGAAATTTTTGGGAAAACAGGGGATTTCATTTTTCTAAATGGTAGCGAGTCGCTCTTGAACATGACAATTTAAAATTCATCTCCATGGTTATTGGGTTCGGTAATCTACTTGTATTTTGGTTATCATATCACTTGCAGATCCTCCATTTTGATTTTGGGTCAATGCTGCCAACTCCACTAAGTGTAATTATGTGTTACAAAGAAGTCCTTCAATTGAACTTTGCTACAATAATCTTAATGATTCATTTCATGTCTAACTTTCCTGATCCAGTTCCATATCAACATCATTTTGATCATTCGATCTCAATCATGTTACCTGGTTTTCTTTGTTGATGGGGGATACATCAAGGCCATCCTGCGACAAGTCGCTTCGTATCTACATCAGGACACCATCCAGGAAGTTGACTTACAAACACCCCTTTAGTATATTGGTGCTTGAATACATCAATGGAAAGTTTCCTCGCTCTCAACGACGGTTTTACATCAATGGGCTTTGACCAAAAGATTATGTATGGTGTTCAACATTAGCTCTTGTATTCACACCATATCGATTTTATTGTGGTACCTTGAGAGCCATTAACATCATCGGTGGTTTCGCTCATGTCTGTTAACATATTACATCATCAGCCAGTTATATATGGTGTATTCTACCATGTTTGAATCCAACTCATTTATTCACATGGATAGACTCATAGATTAGTTGGTCCTATGAATGAGATAAAAGACCCTGAATCTAGTTTCACCCATCCAGGTTGCGATTTCAAGGCTTATAAAAAGATCACAATTTATTATGGTCGTGATCATATAGATAGTCATCTAGTCATGAGTCCATTAGTTGCATATATTGATGCATCTTCTAATCATTACACATGTTATGTTTGCTTATGAGTTGAGTATGGGTATGCCTCCCTCAGCATCCATATGTCACAATAATTGTACTATAACAGATGAAGCACTCTGGTTGTCCTTGATCCCTACTTTTCACAAGGTAAATCACTGTAGCCATCAGTTACCATCTCTAACTTTTTTCTTTAGAGGGCATTCTGTTATAGGCCATTTGTCACATCCAATCAAAGTGAGCCTCCTAATGGGATCGATCAACATCCTATTCCCCTTGTCATCTTCTTGCTCAAATCCCTAAGCATGTACCTTTCATTTCTTAGAGTTTCAACCCTAAAATTTCCTATTTAAGCCAGTTTTATGACCAACGCTCCTTGAAAGCATACTAAGGTGCGTTCACCTACAGGTTTCTCCACTATGGCCAACATTGGTCACTAACATGTTTTCCTCCTTTGCACCTGTGTTGGTTTTATAATTCTGGGAGAATGATTGGGATTCCAAAAGCTTTAGCTTCTAGGAGTTTCCAAAATTGGTTTCAAATACTTACATTGGATTGACATTCATATCCTATACTACCTTAGTTTGGAGTTTTCACCACTTATCCTTTGATGCTATCCCTCCACCAAAGGTGGATATAAATACCTAGAATGGTAATTAGTGATGAGATCCATCATTAGGTATAATTGGAGGGGTTTTTTGTCACCTTTTTAGCCTTACTAAGTCTCTCTTTCTCAAATTTAAAATATTTTATGGTATTTTATTGCTAATGTAGATGGTGATTAAGGCTTGTCATACTTCGAATGACTAATATGGGTTAAATGCAGGATACATTATAATCATGAAGATATTGCACTTTTGATGAATATTTTGCAATTAAATCTCAGAATAGACAACAAGGAGAGATTCTAGGGGTATTTTCCACCTCCTTAACTCCCAAAGGTAGCAAAGGGATCCTCGAGATTCCCTCCAACAACTCAAAATCGAAGGCATCCAAGCAAGTGGGAGATCAAGTACACCAAAGCTCCACTTCTCTTGTAGTCAAAGAGGACACATCACCTAATTTTTAGGGAGTTGTTGGTAGCTAACCTCTAAGTCAAATAGGGCTGAGAAAAATATCATTAGGATTCTATATTTGAAAGAAGATAATATTCTCTTAGCTCTTGTAATAGGTTTTTGAGACTTTTATGATGATTGAATGAGACTATTTTATGCAATAAGATGAGTATTCAGACTGTCCTTCACTGATTTGGTTTTAGAGGGCTAGGCTTGTGGGTTAGGGCCCAATCAATTGGCCTTAGTCTCTCTTGTGTATTCATGCTTATTTTTATGTCATTGTAGCTAGTTTTATTATGATTTTTAGCTAGTTTTCTTACATTTCAATTTATTGTTTTTAATTTTCTTCCATTTATATTTTGATGTAGTTAAGATTGCATAAATGTTGATAGAATAACCGATAAAATTAGAAAGTTGTGTCAAGCCTCCCTCTCTCATCTCTTTCATTGAAGCTTTAGGAGGGCAGACCTTCACCATAGGCCAAATTTTCTCTTTATTTTATGATTCCTTGGAAGGAATAGTTAGGTTGCTATAGGTTCATGAACATGTCTATAATAATAAGTTAAATTTTTGTTTGAATTATTAAGTAGGTTTCATTTCCAAATTCAACTCATATTTTCCATTTCCTGCATCATAGATTTGCCAATGTTTATTGCATGAACAGGTAGTTTTATTTTAGGTTCAAGTAGCACAACAAAGGATTACTTCACCAACACCCTTAGCTTCATTTCTCACCCATCAAACAACCTTCTTCTGATGAAATCACCTTCATCCCTGTTTTTCATATTTTCACCTTCACATCGTGAGAAACACTAAAAATGAAATACATACCTCTCAAGATGTTATAATCTTGGAAAAGGGGTCATCCAACTTCCATTCATCCAAGTACACCTTCAATCCACCTCCTCTACACATTTCTCCATCATTTTCAACCTTGCATTTCCCTCAGACTATTTCCTGTAGCAATTTAGGAATTTCTTGTAGCGCTACAGGAAGCTTATAGAATAACTAGTAACATCACCAGTGGGTCTCTCCTTAAGCCCAAAAACCATCATCAAACTCATCTTCACCTTACAAAAACATTAAGACACCGTCATCCCTGCATCCATGAGTTAAAAACCCTCTTAATCCACCTTAGTGCCTTCTGCTCCTTGCTGCAAAACAGTGCATTTACAAGCATAATTAGGTCATGATTAGATGCATGCGTAACAACATGATAGTTAAATCATGAAGTAGACAGGGTGTGTTTAGCCATTTGGCCCAACACTGTGTGAGTAGATTAGCGTTCTTGCTACAATTTCAATTCAGTCATTTACTTCGTGAAGATACCTGGTTTTCTTCTATTTCTTGTCATAGTTTAAATTTCATATTTCTTTCCTTTCAGAATAGATATATGTCTCTTCTTACTTCACAATATTCATTTGATGGTTAATAGAGTCATGGTTTTGAGTCACTTGTATTTCTAGGTCTAAATAAAAAATGTGATAAACTTCACTCAGAAACCCTAGAAATAACACCCTTTTGTAGGAATTAGAAGAGGATGACATGAGTAGAATGCATTTTTTGTGTATATAGCACTGTCACCTCCAATTTTATACAAAACCCAGGTTGATAAAGAAAATTAGAGTAACTTTTGGGAGTTGCAGCATTCTAGGTGCAATGCCAGGGCTCACCACTTTTTTATGTTGTTTTAAGGGAGGTGTCTAGTAGATGTTTTGATTATATTTTAGCATTATTTTCTACTTTTATTTGACATGTTTCAAAAATATTGAAAAAATACAAAAAAATATGATTTTCATGCCTCGTAGGAGTAGGGATACTAAAGGAAATTTTTTACCAAAAACCCCCACCTCCCCACATAGTCACCCTTAACTCTTCTTCAATGACTATGAGGTTGAACACACCATAGGTGAGTCTTTTGATAACTTTGAAGAATCTATTCGATAAGAAGAAGAAATTTTTTCACTAGAAGAACCTACTTCACTTATTCAAGACATGGATGAGACTGAAGCCCAGGGAGTCTTTCCCATTAGAGAGATATATGGGGAAACTAAAATGAAGAACATCAACCCCTCAAACCTTCCACATTTCCATGGAATTACCTATGAGGACATTGACACATTCATGTTTGAATATTTTGTTGTCAATAGGACCTATGACTATTCCTCAGATGATCAAAAGTGGAAACTATTCCCATCTACCCTTAAGGATACAACCTTGCACTGGTTCATGGTTCTACTTGGGAATAACATCATTGCCTGGGCGTAGATGCAAGAAGACTTCAATAACAAGAACATGGACTACTATAGGTCCAAGAAAACTAAAGAGGAAATATTCAAGATGACTCTAGGGCCTGATGAATCCCTAGAGGACTATGAAGAGAGGTTCTAGTTAAATTATAAAAGAGGCAGATGCACCCTTGATCCTGTATCGACACTTAAACTAGTACTTCTTCGAGGGATCAGGGAGGTGTTGAGGCCTCGAAATTCGCTGCAACAACATGGGGGATGACCACCCGGTCCGAAACTTAACGTAGTTCCTTTTCCATTTGGAATGGTGGCTCTGACTTGTTTAACTAGGTCTAGTTACCTTCTATCAATCTCCATTAGCTTAAAATATAACTTTTTCCTACTAATGGGAAAGAGATATCAAATCATTTTTCTTGCGGATCTGGCAAGAAAGTGATTTTTAAGCTAATTTGGGCTTAGCCAGGCCACATTTAAAGTTTTGCCTCTTTGGGAAGAGGACTTTTCAGGGATGTAGAATTTAATCTATATGAAAAATTATTCTAAGATGCAAGAAAAATGAACTATCTTAATCCTATCTCAATTAGGAAGATTTAGATATATCCCAACCGAGAGCGAGATATTTTAAATAATTGGGATTTAAATATGTCTAGCTTATAACGAATATCAATCTAACGAAGTAGTTCAATTAAATGACATTATGAATACCAAAATATTGTATCTAGAGACCTATTAACTGAAATAATCAATCAACAACACTTAAGAAGAAGTTCGAAAAATGATATTGATCATTTAATCAATAACTTGAATAATGAAACAATAATATGCGGAAAAAGTTCACAACATATCACTATTCAATAAACCAGTTTTATAAGACAACTTTCTGAGTAAATAGTTACTCAGAAATCATAATTTAGCCCATAAGAGTAGAGATAAATAATAACATAAAATTGAGACAAATTTCCCATATCGACAAAAGTGCACAAATATGGAAGTAAATTGGAACATTCCTGTTATCATAAAATGAACCAGAATTTAAAATAATAGTATTATAAATACCTATTTATTAAGTCCATTTCTCCAGTTCTGGTCTCTAACAGTCCTTTACAATGCTGAACTTTTGATTTCAAAACTAGAGCTACAATAGTGCAAACTCTGTTCATTATACATAACTCAGAATGTAAAAGAAAAACCTCAATAATCCCCAGATCTGAGATTCCTCTCCTCCCACCTACAACTCTATATTCCTATTACAGAAGTGCTCTTAGAATTCCAGAATTGCAGAGGAGAGAAGCCCTTATTATATTTTGCAATCTGATATTTATAATATTTGCAAAAGAATTCTTAGCAAGAAAGTTTGTTGAAGTAGATCTTCTTAAGGAAATTCTTATTTGCTCAAAATTCCATTCTTCAATTTCTGGAGCATTCTCATTGATTGAGATCTTTTTCTCCTTATCTCTTCAACTGTTTTCCTACAAAAATTAAATCAAAACAAAATTAAAATGAAAAAACAAAATTAAAATGTCAAATTTGGAATTAAAACAAATCTAATTGAATTCAATATTTGAAAAGGAAATCTGATATTTATATTGATGCCTGTGAGGATTTAATTGGTGAAGGATATTATTGACGAATAGATCTGCACTCAAAAAGGGCTTTGGGCAAATGAGGATGCAAACATTAAAACTCAGAAAATTGATTTTGTTTTAAAAATTTAGAGCTTTATCTTCTGCCTAATTTTAGACCCAATAAATGATAAAATTTGTTAATGAAATCTCCTAAAAATGTTCTCCATGATTTTATGTTTCTAATGAGCCTTCTTTTGACTCATTTGACCAAGTAAAACTCAATCTACGAGCCTCCAAAGTTGATGGGTCAAATTGCCATAATTATAGAATTTCTGTTACTAGGCTTAAAAATCAAAATTTTTTAATTAAATTCTAATCTTAAATTAGATTTTCATTATTTATTAATTAATATTAATTTAATTTTTAATCATACACTAGATTCATTATTTAAAAACTAACTATTAATTAATATTAATCTAACTAACTAAAACATACGATTAAATTTTAATTAAATTAAATTAATAATATATTATATATTAATTAATTTAATTAATTTTAAAATTAATATTAAATATCAATTAAAAAATATTTTAATATTAATTTTAAAATTCAATATACTACTCATTCATTCAAAACAGATTCGAAGGAATTTAAAACAAATGAATTAAGAGGTTAGTTAAAAACGAAAGTTGCATACATCGCATTCGCGTGAAATTTCTGATCGGGGTTAGTGAAACATATACATTGTGATTTTTGCCATAAAGTGATTGCGATGTATGCGACCAATTTTTATGAATTTTCATATATTTTAATTGGGGTCCGGGATTGTTGAAATTTAGTTAAGTTAAAAATTAAGCAAAGTGTGGACCACTTAGAGTGAGATTTTCCAATTCTAAACTACAACCACATTGGTAATTAATAATTGTAAAACAATAAGCTACGAGCACTTTGCAATTATGAAATTTGGAGTTTGTCATTTCGTTTTTAAAATAGGAAATTATGATAAATTACCAAAATCCCAAAAAGCGTGATTTTTAAATGCTGTATAATTTGGCTGGGTAATTTAGTAGGATCATATGTGAAAAATGATATGTTAGTAATAACTAACTAAGAGTTAATATTTACAATAAATGCATTATTGAATTAAATTAATAACAAAAAATGAAATATTGTACATTTCACACATTTTTTAACCTAGTCGATTCAAATGATTAAACTTCAAAGGAGTGCCATTTACAAAACAGTTGACCAAATGAGGTTAAACAAGTATCGATGGAAAGCCGGTGAAAAATCGAATTCAATGAAAGAATCAAAATAAAAATCCAACAAAAAGGAAAAAAGGAAAAAATTTCAAGATAAATAACTTAATGAAAATCCTAAATGGTTTTTAGCCAAAATTTTTGTAGAAATGGTCCACATTATTTGAAGTACATAAGTAAAAAATGGGGGGTTGTGTTTTACCACAACAATGACGACATGCGTGAGAAGAACCAGTTATCTCTTATTAAAGATAATGAATTTAAATTTACCCAATGGTTAAAAATAATGGAAATCCTGAAATTGTCTAACAGTAAAAAATTTCCATAGGTCCCACATAAATAGATTAAGAAATGTGAGTTTGTAAAGTTAAGTATTTAAAACAGACTTGAGTAAAAGTGATGAATCCAAACTTGGGAAAAATTATTTTAAAACTACCTCATATGAAAAATAGAAGAACGTAGAGATATGATTTTTTTGATAAATAATATATCCATTTTATGATTGTCTCTAACATCGTTTTTCTGCCAGCGAGCCTGAACAATACTCCAACGAAGTTATATATTATGCCATACAAGCCTACTCCCACTGCCAGCAAGTGTCCATAGCCCCAACGGGTTTACTTGTATTTCTCTTGCTTCCTCTTTTAATCACCCTTTTGATAAGTGCATTTGCAAGATTTCAATTTGTGATGTATTTGAGTGAAAGAGGTGGGATGGTAATAGAGATTTATGTTTAACTGACATAGTACTTTCATAATGTTGACTCCAAATTCTTTCCTTGTAACTATCCATCAAAGGTTTTTTATGTGGAGGGGTGGGAGGAATTCATTGTATCAAACTCAAATCAGTTCTTTCCTTGAAAAAGTAAACTCAATCACTTAGAAAGGATGTGTGTTCCTTTATGAAAAATATTTAAAGCATGATACTTTTATGATTCCATAAAGATATACCTTTAATGATAAATTAAAGTCACTTAAATGAATAGAGTAAAATATTTCCCATGTATGTCAACAACTGTAAGGTAAGAAAAACTCCTTTTACATAAGTCATGGAAAAGTCACCAAAATCAAATCAAAACTAAAAGTAAAAGGAAAATAATTCCTAAACTAAAGCAAGAAAAGAATTCAGTGAATGAAAAAAAACAAAAATAAAGAAAGTAAAAACTAAAGAAAAACAAAATTTAAAAGATAAACTCCAACAATACTGCTTATATGAATTTTCCAACAAAGGATATAAAAGAAAATAAGCATATCTATGTTCATTCCTATGTTGATATATATATATATATATATTAATTTTTAATTTTTCTTTTTTTTTTTATCTTGTAGAGTTATAAGAAATGAGGCTCTCAAAATGTAAAGGGTGAATAGTAGTGATGATAGATAATACGTTGAATGAGAAGTTTCTGTTTGTTGCAAATTTTCCTTATTCCGAAGAAAAACCTTGCACAAAGCATCTTAACTATTTTCTAATGAAAGTAATGCTTAAAGAAACAGACTAGAGGTTCAGAAACTCTCGAGTCTAGTTGATTCGATAATTATCATTATTTCTTCTCTCAAGAATCTCAAAGAGTAAAAGAAAATGAACTTCGAAACTGATCTGGTAGAGGTGCGAAAGGTTCACGAAGACCTGAAAAACATAGTTTGATATCAGCACAAACTAAAACAAAAATGAAGAAATAAAAATAAATGAAAGTGGCCACATGAAACTTACCATTGGAGAACTGCATTTAATCTTACCTGAAAGGTATCACTTTCTCCAAAAAAAGATAACTTCTTCTTTTAATTAGAATTAAAAGCATGAAGAAGTTGAATTAATTGAAATATTATTGACCCAACATCATTATTTATTGAATCTAAAGGAAAACAAATAGTACACTAAAATAAAGCAATGTTTCATGTTCAAGGAATCAGAAATATATCGAATCCATCAGAAATGAGGGTGAAGATATGCTTCGTTATGAATTGAAATGATGAATGTTCGTTTGCTTCTTCTATTTTGAATTTATATTAGCCCCAAAATATTAAAGTTGATTCAAAATCCTGAATACTGTAACAATATATAAAGAGGATTTGAATCTCTATATGATAAGTATGGAGAGAAATTCAGAATAAAAGAAAATTAAAAAAAATATGAATTAATCATTAGTACATTACCTTGCCAAAATTTTCACATTGCCAGATTCTTTGCCATGCATAACTTAAAATCTGCGACTTCCACTTTTTCCAATATGTGATTTAATTTTTATAATAATTAAAAGACAATGTTGGAGAGTCATATATTGACATCTATCGCATCGAAATATTTTAAGACAAAGCTTCATTTGAATTTTGCGATGCGATATAATTGTTGGGAAGGAAAATTTGCGATATAATCATGTGCGATGGGAAACTGTGATGGAGTGATTGTGATATCAGAGAATAGTCATACCGAAAGATTGAAGCTGTTCAATAAAAAGGAAACACTGATATTAGTCTTGCAATAATGAAAATGCGATAAATGACGTGGCACATTGGTGGAACCGGTTTTAGACTTTATAAGAGATCGACGATCGACAGATTTGAGCACGGGATGTAACGATATTGATACGCCGATGTGCGATGAAGAACGAACTCGATAGTTTTATAATGTAATTTTAATTTCATATCAGATTCGGGACATCGAAACTTTTAAACATACACCCTTACCAAACTCGCGATTTATCAAATGGACGCCGTATCTCTCATAACTTAGTTTAAATGTTGTATGAGATCTGAGGTTGTGTGGACATCGCAAATTTTAACGAAGTCATTTTATTAGTGAGCGAGAAAGAATATTGAAAGACTTGCATCGAAGGCTTCTTATCAGGAAATGGTAAGAGCATTTTCCGATCAAATATTGCGATACAAAATATTGCAATACGGATGATGCTATATTAGAAGGAAAAGTTCATTGGATATAGGAGGGAATGGGCATATCGGGGGATTAGATATATTTGTAATATGTTAATTTCAGAATCTATGATATGTGAATTGCGATATATGACATGTCATATGGGGAGCCGATGATTTCTTATTGTATTCAATTCAAAAAAGAAAGAGAATGATTTAAATTTTCTTTTAAAATAAATAACCCTTTAATAATTTAATTGTTGGAAATTGTGATTAGAAATCAATTTTATCAGAGCTTTATTATAAAGAGAGTTGTAAAATATAATGATCGGATATGATTCCTCCAAAAATTTATTAAGTCTTATCAGGATTTCAATAAATATAAGCCAAATTTAGATATCCTTCAAATTTCAAATCAAATAATAAATACTTTCCTGAACATGTTTCGGATTTGAAAATATCTAGCTGCTTGCTTATCTTAGATCTACATAATCAAGTTAATGAAAACCTGGAAGAAAATTGATTGTAAGTTTACCTCATGAATTTTCAAATTCTTCCAAGTTTTCTCAAAATTTACATAAGTTCAACATCACCTACTTATTTAGTCTGAAATTCTAAGTAATGAGTATTTTGAATTGCATCCTTTCCAAAGTTACATCAGAAGGCAAGAGTGGTAAAAATGAGTTCTTCAAAATTACTTGTGAATACAATATTGTCAAATTGTAGAAAATTCTTATAATTTCTTCATGTATGATTAATATGATGATTTTTTTATATAACAAGACAATTACGGGGTTCACAAATATGTATGATTTGATTAGTCAAAAAATTCTCTAAGATTCTTTTCTATAATTGAAATGGGATGCCCAAAATAAATCGGATTCATTACTTGCTTTATTGAAAATCTGAAATAATGAAATAAATGAAAACAGAAAAGAAAATTAATCTATTCATATTTTTAACTCATTCAAGGAAACATGACTAGGTATAGTCATACTTCCAATGTAACCACTCTCTCATTTTAATTCCTACATGTATGTACATGTTAAACATTAGTAATAAAAATACAAATATACTTAAACTAAGGAAACTAAATATGAAAGCGTAATGTACAATCATTTCTAATATATTTACAGAAAGAAACTTATTTACAATCACCTTCTCTTGAAATACCCTTTCCAACTGAATTTCAATTGGATCATAGAAATATGGATGGATTTCCATTAATGAGTGGGAGAGGTTTAAAAGAGAAGATGACAGGCGAGGTTGTGAATAAGAAATTTTAGATACAATAGCCTACAAGATTTTGTTAGTGATATATTTAGGTGTTAAATTATTAACAATCTTTCATGAAGGAAAGCTTTCCAAATGTCATTTAAATGGATGAGTGAAAAACATATGGAAGTGCAATAGATCCAACAAAATATTACTAATTGGATTATATTGCTGGTCATGTTGTGAAAATACAATCTCTTGTTGGTATTGCTCTCGAGAAGTAAGAAGTAATTGATAAGGAATTAACACCAATTGAAATCGGAAGATTAATAATTCTTGATGTTCACAATTATAATTTGAAACTTCATTTTTCAATTGAGGTAATGCATTAATTGAATGTTCAAAATTGAGCTGCTCAATATGCCAGCACAAAGTATCTAAAAATATAATACTAAAAATAGAAAATTAATCTGAAGTTAAGAATAAATAATAAAATAATAACAAAATTGAATCATAGTTTACATTAGTGTTACAATTATTGTTACAACACAATTGGGACCAACATAGAGCAATTTCCTCTTCACAATAACTGTGCAGAATAATGCAATTAGAATGATTGTTGATACCCACTTGTGAATTAAAGAGAAGGCTATGACTCTGAATGGGAAAGTGAGCTTGATCATCAAATAAATCATAGATTGGAATGGTTTCTTGAATGTTGAAATCATGAATGTGATTAATTGTTTGAAAATGAGAATTATTTGAAACAATTTCTGAATTAGATTGTTCTTCATTTTCACATGTGATTCGAATTTGATCATGAGGATTTAGTTGTAAAGAACATAAACCAATATCCTCAATGTCAGAGTAGCTATCATAAATGACCTCATGACATTCATTAGAATTCCCTTCGATATGATTCAATGTATCAAAACAAGAAGGAATACTGAGCACATGTTCATTAATGCCAAAAGAATGATCATTAATTGATTTTCTGTCCTGACAAAAACTAATCGGTAATTCATTTAGGTTAGCCTCACTATTTTTTGAAATATCTTTAATGAGAAGAGAGGAAAAAATTCTATTAGAAAAATTATCAGGATAAAGAGAAAAATATGAATATGAAACAATGCATTTTAAAATGTCTTTATTTGAGAATTCTTGTACATTTTCTTCATTGAAAATTGCAAATTTAAGATCATTTACTTGGCTAATTGTGATTTATTGAAGGATGTCACTTTGTTGTCCTGAATTTGGCATCTGCTCATTGTAAAAAAATTTATAAATGTGTACAACATATTGCGTATTATTGAAAAATTTAATCGTTGTTTGTACTTGCCGGATTATGCTTTGATTTTCTGATTCTAATTCACATTGATTTTCAGATTTGAAAGCAATATATTCTTCAAGAGTGTTGCTAGTATCTTCTTGCAATTGATTAGGAATGGAAGGAAGAGAGAAAATATGTTAAAAACCAATTTAATAATTCTTCTTTCTAAGGTTTATCTTCAATTTTAAATTTTAAACAATTTAAATGAAACATGATGGGAAAATCAATTAAAGACTCACTTTCAAACCTTCGTAGATATTCAAAACCATCACGTACCTGTTCGTAGATATATCCATCAAATTTACAAAGGAATATTGTAATAAATTGTTCCCAAGTGTGAATTGAGGCAACTAGAAGTGATTGACACCAACTTTTGGCTTTTGCCAAGAATGCAAGAGTAAAAATCCTACATAAAATACCTTCATCAATTCTTTGAAAAATAGATTTTGAAAAAAATTGAATGAATTGTAAAGCATGATTAAATGCGGAAGTACTCCTCTTACCGCTAATATTTACCTGAGACAAGTGTCTTACTATTTCTGGTGGAGTATTGGAAGATGCATGTCCAGAAATACAACTCCAAATTGGAAGTTTTAGAGGAGCCATTGTAATTAAAATAAAATGTTAGAATACAAATAATCCAAAGGAAAATAAGTCTCAGGCTCTCCTTCTAGCAACAAAATGTTGAGGCTTCGAAATTCACTTCAACAACATAGGGGATGACCTCCCGGTCTAGACCTTAAACTAGTTCCTTTTTTGTTTGGAATGGTAGCTCTGACTGGTTTAGCTAGGTCTAGTTACCTTCTCTCAATTTCCATTGGTTTAAAATATAACTTTTTTCTACCAATGGGAAAGAGACATCAGATCATTTTTCTTGCTGATTTGGCAAGAAAGTGATCTTTAAGCTAATTTGGGCTTATCCAAGCCACATTTAAAGATTTGTCTGTTTGGGAAGAGGACTTTTCAGGGATGTAGAATTTAATCTATATGTAAAATTATTTTAAGATGCAAGAAAAAGGAACTATCTTAATCCTATATCAATTAGGAAGATATAGATCTATCCCAATCGAGAGCAAGATATTTTATATAATATGGATTTAAATATGTATGGCTTATAATGAATATCAAACTAATGAATTATTTCAATTAATTGACATTATGAATACCAAAAACATCCTATCTACAAACCACTTAACTAAAAATATCAATCAACAACACTTAACAAAGTGCTTTTGGAATTCCAGAATTACAGAGGAGAGAAGCCCTTATTACATTTTGCAATATGCTATTTATAATATTTGCTATAGAATTCTTAACAAGAAAGTTTTCTGAAGAATAAATCTACTCAATCAAATTTTTATTTCCTCAAAATTCCATTCTTCAATTGTTGGATCATTCTCATTGATTGAGATCTTGTTCTCCTTATCTCTTCAACTATTTTCTTGCAAAAAATAAATAAAAACAAAAGTAAAATGCCAAATCTGGAATTAAAACAAATCTAATTAAATTAAATATTTGAAAAGGAAATTTGATCTTTCTATTGATGCCCGTGAGGATTTAATTGGCTAAGGATATTATTTACGAATAGATCTGCACTCAGAAAAGTCTTTGGGAAAATGAGAATGCAAAAATTAAAGCTCAGAAAATTGATTTTATTTTAAAAATTCGGAGCTTTATCTTCTGCCTAATTTTATACCCAATAAATGATCAAATTTGTGAATGAAACATCCTCAGAAATTTTCTCCACGATTTTATCTTTCCAATGAGCTGCCTTGGGACTCATTTTGTCAAGTAAAACTCAATCTACGAGCCTCCGAATTTGATGAGTCAAACTGCCATAATTCTAAAATTTCTATTATTGGGCTTAAAAATCAGAATTTTTTAATTAAATTCTAATCCAAAGTTAGATTTTAATTATTTATTAATTAATATTAATTTAATTGTTAGTCAAAAACTAAATTAATTATTGAAAAATTAACTATTAATTAATAATAATCTAACTAACTAAAACATACAATTAAATTTTAATTTAATTAAATTAATAATATATTATATATTAATTAATTTAATTAATTTTAAAATTAATATTAAATATCAATTAAAAAAATTAATATTATATTTAAAAGTCAATATACTACTCATTCATTCAAAGCGGATTCGAATGAATTTAAAACAAATGAATTAGGAGGTTAATTAAAAACGAAAGTTGTATACATCGCATTTGCATGAAATTTTTTATCGGGGTTTGTGAAACATATACATTGTGATTTTGGTGATAAAAAAATTGTGATAGATGCGATCAATTTTTATGAATTTTCATATATTTTAATTGGGGTCCAGGATTGTTGAAATTTAGTTAAGTTAAAAATGAAGCAAAGTGTGGACCACTTAGAGTGAGATTTTCTAATTCTAAACTACAGCCACTTTGGTAATTAATAATTCTAAAAAAATGAACTACAACCACTTTTCCATTATGAAATTTTAAGTTTGGCATTTCATTTTTAAAATAGGAAATTATGATAAATTACCAAAATCCCGAAAAGCGTGGTTTTTAAATGCTCTATAATTTGGTTGGGTCATTTGTGAAAAATGAAAGACGTTAGTAATAATTGACTAAGAGTTAATATTTACAATAGATGCATTATTGAATTAAATTAATAACAAGAATTGATATATTGTACATTTCACACATTTTTTAACCCAGTTGACACAAATGATTAAATTTCAAAGGAGTGCCATTTACAAACCAATTGACCAAATGAGGTAAAACAAGTATCGATGGAAAGGCTCTGAAAAAACGGATTCAATAAAAAAATCAAAATAGAAATCCGACAAAAATGAAAAAAGGAAAAAATTGCAAGATAATTAACTTAATGAAAATCCTAAAGGTGTTTAGCCAAAAATTTTGTAGAAAGGGTCCCCATTATTTGAAGTACATAAGTAAAAAATGGGGGGTTGTGTTTTACCACAATAGGAGGAGGTGATAGAAACCCTCAATATGTTATCAGGAGGAGATATCTACAAGCTGCCTTATGAGACAATCAAAACTATCTTCAGGAACCATTTTAGGGCAGCTAGGAAGAAAGGCAGAGCTAGCCAAAGTATGACCAATACCCCTTCCTCTTCCACCTCCATCAAGCATGAGATTGGAAATATGTTAGAGGACTTAAAGAGTGAGAAATTTCACACCTTCTATTTGCAAATGGACACAATGCAGATCAATAGGAAGCAAGAGGAAGTAGAAAATGCCTTGGCTATATTCTTCCCTAGATGTACTATAAAACACCCTTGAAATGAGTGTTAATTAAATGTCATAGAGGTTTGTGTAGTCTGTGAGGAGAATCATGCCAGAGATAAGTGTCCCTCCATACGTGGACTCGAAGTTATATATCAAGGTGGAGAAGCAGGAACAGAGAACCTCTATTTCATCAACCAGAGAAGGCCTCAAGGCCCTCATTCTTATCAGAAGGGTATGCAAGGTGTGCTTTATTCCTATTATCACAACAATCAGAATAAACCTATGCAATCTTGGTACACCCCAACTCCCCCATCGCATCCGACACCTCCTACTTGGCCTTACCATCCTCCATATCATCCTCAGCCAATGAACCAAGAATTTCAATAGTATGTTCCTCAACCACCTCAGTGGAAAAACCCATCACAAGGGTGGGGGCCTCAACATAATCAACCACCTACTCTAATGCCTCCACCCCAACCTCAACCTCATCTTAATCATTATGATCCACCCAAGCTACCCCAAATTCCTGCAAAACCCAATCCGAACCCCAACAATAGACACACATAATAGGTTTACAATGGAGAAACATCCTATCCACATTATGTTGTGGAGAGACAATATATTAATTGCAGGTTGGGAAGAGTACTCCCAGACAACCATCCTCCATCTCAACCTGTAGAAGTTGAGGAGGAAAATTAAGAAAGTAACACTAAGTTCCATCAACCTCCTTTTCCTGAGCACTTGATCCACTCTAGTCAGCACACCCTAGAGGAGATTGAACTTCTGGGAGAAATGAAAAAATTTGTGTGTAAAAATACCCCTTCTTCAGGCCATTAAGGATGCCCCTATTTACAATAGGCTCATCAAGGAAAAGTGCTTCCAGAAGCCTGGGAGAAAGAAGAAATATACCTCGACCATCAATGTAGTAGGAAAATTGTCCGACTTAATGTTGGGAAGGGAGATCTTCCGAAAGTGCCTGGATCCTGATAGTTTAGTTGTAGATTTTCACATAGAAGGTCTCATAGTCCCCAATACTCTAATTTATCTCGGGGCTACCATCAATGTAATGACCAGGGAAACTATGCTTAAAATCAACCTCCAAGGGACTTTAAAGAAAACCACAATGGTTCTGCAACATGCATATAGGTCAACATTAACTCTGAAAGGAATTGTTGAGGATATTATGGTTTCAATTGACTCTTGGGATTATCCTACATACTTCCTGGTTCTCCATCCAAAAACCAAGTTTAATGGATATCCTATCATTCGAGGGAGACCTTGGTTAGCCATTGTTGATGCTTATATGAGTTGTTGGGCAAGAAACATGACTATTAAGAATGGGCCCTTGTATAAACAAATGATATTGTATCCTCCAACCTAGGCTGCCACTGACCATGACCTACCTATATGGTTGGAGGATCAAGAATAAGAAGATGAAGTATAAAACATTACACCCTACCCAATTTGTACCATAGATATGGTTCTTAGAGAGGGGCAACTTGATGAACATGAATTCATCGACCAAATCCTTCAGAACCAGTCCCCCACCGACAAATCGCTTGAAAACCTAATCCAAGAATTTGAAATTAGCCCTTATATGGAACTACTCTCAGTTGATTCAACTTATGAAACCACCAAATCTGTGGAATTTGACCCATCCAAATCTCTAGAAATTAACTCAAACTTGTCAAATAGAGAAAAAGAGAATTTATGCTAGGTTTTGAAATAAAACTTAGATGCAGTTGCTTGGGACTACAAGGACATGAAATGGGTGCATCCCTCAGTGTGCACACATCATATTTACATTAAAGAAGGATGCAAGCCTGTGTGCCAACCCCAAAGGCAGATGAACAAAGTTGTAAAAGACGTAGTCAAGGAAGAAGTAAAAAAATTGTTGGATGCAGGTTTCATTTATCCTATATCAGAAAGTGAATGGGTATCACCTCTTGTCCTAGTCTCGAAGAAGAATGGAAAATGGAAAATTTGTGTTTATCTTCAGAAACTCGACAAAGCCACCAAGAAGGACCATTTCCCTTTTCCCTTCATTGATCAAGTCCTTGATGGCCTTGCAAGAAAGAAGTTAATTTCTTTCTTAGATGGGTTAAGTGGGTATAATGAGATCTAAATTATCCCTGAAGACTAGGCCAAGACTACTTTCACATGTCATTGGGGTACCTTCACTTAAATATTCCTACCCTTTGGGTTGTGAAATGGCCCAACTACCTTCCAAAGAGCCGTCTCGAGAATTTTCTCTAAGCTATTCCATGAATCTGTTGAAATCTACATGGATGAGTTTACACCCTATGGGGGTGACTTCCAAGAATCTCTATCCAATTTGGGAAAAATGCTTAGAAGGTGCATTTAGATGCTTCTCTCCTTGAGCCCAGAAAAGTGTGAATTCTGGAAGAAAGCAGGAGTACTATTGGGCCACTCAATCTCCCAAGTAGGAATTCATGTGGACCAGAACAAAATCACCATCATCAAAAGGGTACCTTCTCCTCAAAAGCAGAGAGATGTCAAGAGTTTCTTAGGTTTAGTTGGCTACTATAGAAGGTTTATCAAAGAGTTCAACATGTTGGCTTCGCCACTATTTTTTTTGTTGGCCAAAGACTCTGATTTTACCTAGTCTAGTCTCTGTCAAGAAGCTTTTGAGCTCATTAAGGGAAAGTTAACTACTGCACCCACTCTCCGAGGTCCAAATTGGACTCTACCTTTCCACATCCACACAAATTCATCACACAAAGATGTGGGGGTAGCCTTGGGGAAATTAGAAGACAAATTACCTTTTGCAATCTATTTCATCATTAAGAACTTGTCCAAGGCTGACCTCAATTATACCGTCACTGAGAAGGAAATATTATTCATTTTCCATGCTTTAAACAAATTTAGACATTATATCACTAGTTATCATACCTTTGTACACAATTACCATGAAGCCATCAAATATTTAATGAAAAAGCCTGATGTTAATGCTAGAATAATTAGATGGTTCTTATTATTACAATAGTTTGACCTAATCCCTCGGATGCGGGTGCTTGAAAATGATACAACGCGCCACCGGGCATCCAAGTGGAGAGACACATGGCTGCTCCACGTGATAACTTATGGAAAACAGGTCCATGATAAATGCATGTGTGAGGGCACCTTTACTCCAACCTCCGCCACCTTCTCCTTGATCTACCTACTGTGAAATTAATTATCGTTTCTTGCAATTGCCATTAAGCCCATCACCTCAGCCCTTTCATCCTCACTTCGACCCTCCCGTTCACTCTCTGTGCATTTTTTTGTCATCTTCCCTGTACCCCTGGTTCAAGGTCCTCATCCGACAAACCTCTTCCATCCCTCTCGAAACTCCTCGTCTCCAGCGTTATCCTCGGCCCCCTCCTAGTCCGGCGACTCAGCTCCATGGAAAATTATGCCCCGTTGCCATAGAATGTAGTATAAAATATTTGGGGACTGTGGCCAGCCTTCTCGTCCTTTGCTCTCACTCTCCCAGGGCCGGGACCTGAATCTCTCCTTTGGCTGGAACGAGCCCGACATGAACCCCCCCATTAACTTGAATGCCTAGCTCTCTCTGTAGCTCCCCACCCCCGCCTCGACTCCCTCCATATCCCATAGTAAGAAGAGGCCTCACAAATCTACAATTCCTCCTAAGCCGACTTTCATCCCCCGAAAAATGAAAGCACTCCCAGTGCAAAGCGCTTCCAGCAGTAGCAATGATTCTAGTGATAAATCCGATAATGGTGAAGACAACACCTCGATCCAGAAGAACGACAACAAGATGGATCAGCCAGGACTGCCTGTGACTGCCTCAGCTAATCATGACACCCCAGCATCGCTAAAGCCTCAGCCTTCCAGCCATGCGCTGAGCAAGGAGTCGGACGATGGGCGCTACGTGTGCAGAATTGAGGAAGAAGTTCCCACACTCAGTAACAAGAATTCAGGTGCCCCTTAGCTTATTTCTCACAAGCATGCTTATGTTTTGGGACTATCCTCTTAAATATACTTGTTTCCTGCTTTGGGCAGCAGATACTCGCTGGTTTCTAAGGATTGGTTTCCCCTGCTGGGGCAGTCCATTTTTTGGTGGAAAACTGTTGAAACTTCCCTCTAGACTGGACTCATGCAGTCCACAGGAAGAGACCTGTAATTTTATGTTCTATATGACTTAATAGAAATAGTTTAACTTAGAAAAAAAAAGAGTTTGACCTAACCATTATCGATAAACCTAGAAAGGACAATGTTGTTGCATATTTTTTATCCAGATTATCTCTAGCTGCAGATGAAGAAGGAATGGTGGATGTCTAGCTCCTAGATGAACACCTATTTTCTATCTCAGCACTCTCTCCATGGTTTGATTACATAGCTAACTAGTTGGTTGCTGAAAAGTTCCCTCTAAACCTCTCATCTAAGGAGAAAAGCAACATCATTAGAAAAAGAAACCCTTTCACCTAGATCCGGGGAAATCTCTTCAATCCAGGCCTTGACCAAATTCTCAGGATATGTGTGAGGGGGGAATAAGTATCTTACATCCTCTCTACATTTCATGAAAACCCTTGTGGAGGCCACTTTACTGCAAAAAGTACAACCTTAAAATATTTTCAGGCATGTTACTATTATCCTACACTTCACCATGATGCCAGAAGAGACACTAGAAGGTGTGACCAGTTCCAAAGGACGGGGAAACCTACACAAAGGGATGAGATGCCTTTACACCCTCAGGTGGCTCTAGAGAATTTTAACAAGTGGGGCATGGACTTCATTGGACCCATTGATCCACCATATGGGTAGAAAAAGGATATCATAGTTTGCACCAACTACCTAACAAAGTGGGTTGAAAAAAAGTTTTAAAGGTAGCAACCGAGGAGAAGGTAGCAGAATTTCTAAGAGAGAATGTGTTATACAAATTTGGATACCCCAGAGAGGTATTCATTGATCTATGGGCACAATTCACATCTCATCTCATTGAGAATATTCTGAGGAGGCACAAGATAAAGAATAAGACTTACACTACCTACCACCCTCAAGAAAATGACGAAGTGGAAGTGACAAACAGAGCCTTAGAGAATATCCTCACCAAGGTTGTGAGTAGCAGCAGAATAGATTGGGTGGAAAAATTGGTAGAAGCTACTTGGGCCTACAACACTACTTGGAAAACAACAACAGGGTTCACTCCTTATGACTTGGTCTATGGGAAGAAAGCTCTCCTTTCAATTGTGTTTGAGTTCAAGAAGACCTTTCAAGAAGGAGATTAGGCATTGCTATATGACTTAAGGTTCAAGGATTTGAAAGGAAAACTGATGAAAATATGTCCAGGACCCTAAGAATTGGACGAATGTTATGATAATGGCGCAGTTCAGGTCAGGACCATAGATGAGGAGGGGATTCCCTTGTTTGTCAATGGCTACAGGCTCAAAGGTTACAAAAAACCCCTGTCTAGGGTTGAATTTATAAATTCCATAAAGGTGTATGTCATTGGAGACTTCAGAGTTTCCAACGCCTCCCCCTCCTTGAAAAAAGAGAAAAAAAAGAAAAATAAAGAGGCATAGGCGAAAACCTCTCTGAGGTGCCCAAGGCCAACTCCAGGGTTGAAAACCTCCATGAGGCAATCCTGGAGCAAAAAAAAAAAAGGAAAAAAAAAATAATAAAATATCCTTAGGTGAAAACATCCTGGAGGCGCCCAAGGCAGGCTTGTGGGTAGAAAACCACTATGGAGGTAGCCCACCTGCCTTCAAAAAAAAGAAAAAAAGAGAGAAAAAAAGAGAAGAAAAGGGAAAATAAAAAATGGAAAAAATGATACCTATACACTCGTTTTTTGTTTTGTAGGTTATTGATCAAAGATGGTTTTTGGATCCCGAGGAGAAGTTTTTGTCCACTTCTCCCTCTCCTCTTCATACACACTCCATGTACCACTCCAACATGCATCCATTCATTCATTTCACCTCACAGGTAGGTAAAAAAATCCATTTTTTTCCCTGAATGTAATTTCTACAGGAAATTTTAGCAGCTATAAGGTTCATGTAGCACTAGATGAAACCTGTAAATGCTATAGGAAATTTATTTATGAAGGAAGAAGCTCTATCAAAGGTTATAAACTTCAAAAATAGTGTCATAATGTGGGTATGTGTTATATTTTTTCCTCGAATATTTTCCCGTGCAGGGGATCATAGGGGGGGGCGATAGCCCCTGCTATTTGTGGCACCGATCATAGCAGGGGGGTCACATGGGGGCAGTAGCCCCCCCTGTCCAGGGGTTCACAAGGGGCAGGTAGCCCCCTACGTGGGGTCTGAGGCAACGCTCTGAGAATTTTTTTTGGACTGTATTTTAGGTGGGTGAACCCGCCTATGGTTTTGTGCATGGGTTTGCACATGGTTTTAGGGCTTGATGGTTTATGACCCTTGGTATTTTGTAGATCTGGCCAAGGGAACTATGGTTATGTTCTAATCAAGGATTAATGGATGGGGTTTTATGAATACTTTGGCATGTATATATATGTGTTGTAACACTAAAAGGAATATAATGAAAAATCAAGCTGGTAGTCCCGATCTGGGATCTAGGAAAAAAATATTTGTGTATATCTGTTTTATTTTTTATGCTCTGGATATTTTTTATTTTTTTGTTTTTTAGAATTCATTTCTAGATAATTTATGTACAAGGTTAAAACCTACATTTGGTATCAGAATTGTTTTGGCTTCAAGGGGACGCCTTTGCTGCTAAGGGGTTTTTTGCTTGGGCCTATGGTAGACCCTGTTCAGTGGGAGATCTGTGAAAGAATATGGAAAGTAGTGGAAAGATAAGGATTGAGAAATTTAATGGTCATAGTTTTGAGTTGTGGAAGCTCAATATGGAGGAACTGTTAGTGGATAAATATCAATGGATCGCAGTAGATCTGGGTACTAAACCAATGCAAATTTCAGATGAAGACTGGGCGAATTTTGATCAGAAGCCAAAGAGAAAAATATGGTTATGTATCTCAGATTCAGTATTGTTGAATGTATCTAGGGAATCTACAACGAAGACTTTGTGGGTCAATTTAGGGAATTTATACCAATCTAAGTCTCTTGTGAATAAATTGTTCCTACGGAAAAAGTTGTATAACTTGAGGATGAAGGATGGAACTCAGTGACAGAGCATCTAAACGCCTTCAATAATGTGGTAAGTTAGTTGTCATATGTTGATATTAAAATCTCAGATCATGATAAGTGAATTAGTTTTTTGTGTTTTCTACCAGATTCGTGGGACAGTATGGTTACTGCAATAGGCAGCAATACAACTACCTTAAATTTTGATGAAATTGTATCAGCCTTGCTGTCGGAGAAAATGAGATGGAGAAATATGGAGGGCGAGATTGGAGATGCCTTATCTATACGAGGAAGGTCCCAGAAGAGAAACAAAAATAAATTTTTGAGTGGGAGATCTAAATCTAAAGGGAGATCTAAATCTCGAGGAAAGCCTATAAAGGTGTGCGAGAAATGCGGAAAGGAAGGGAACTTCAAAAAGGACTGCAGGTTGAAATTTCTTATGAAAGGAAAGGAATTTTATGATGCTCCTTCTGCAAAGGAAAAAACCACCTCATATGAAGGTGGGGATGTGTATTTGGGTTCTTCTTCAAATACACATGTACATAATGAAGCATGGTTGATTGAATCAGGTGAATCCTTTCACTTCACTCCTAATAAGGAGTGGTTCTATGAGTATGAGAAGTATGATGGTGTTGATGTCTTCTTAGGGGATGATAGGAAGGTCATAATCATCGGACGTGGAAACATTAAGCCGAAGCTTCAAGGTGGAAGGATTAGAAAATTTCCTGGTGTTTTTCATATTCCTTCATTGGCCAGAAATTTGATTTTTGTAAGCAATATGGATGATGTAGGTGTAAAAACAGTGTTCGAGAAATATACCTCCAAGATGGTTCAGGGAGCACTGGTATTAATGTGGGGAGTCTGGATTGGAACTATGTACAAGCTTAAAGGTAGCACTGTCATTGATGGATGCAATAGTTTTGTGGTTCCTGAAAGTCGAGTGGAAATCCTAGCGGTATCTGGAGAAAATACGATTGTATGGCATCAAAGGCTTGGACTTATTGGAGAGAAGGGACTTCAGATACTTCATTGTAATGGTATGGTAGAAGGTATGTATAATTTCTCTTTGGATTTCAATTTCTGTGACCATTGTGTATATGGGAAGTTGAATCGGGTGAGTTTTCCTTTTGGTGCTAAGAGGGAAAACAAGATATTAGAGCTTGTGCACAATGATGTGTTTGGACCTGTGTCGGTTCATCATTGTGTAAGTCTGCGTACTATGTTTCATTCATAGATGACTTCTCAAGGAATACATGGATAAATTTCTTGAGGAATAAATCTAAAGTCTTTGACAGATTTAAAGAATTTAAGGCTCTGCTGTAAAACTAGATAGAGAAGAAAATAATGGCATTAGGGGAATTTTGAGGTCTAAAATGGGCCTTCAAAGGAAATTGTAAAATAATAGTGGAAATAATAAAATAAGATTTGACTACATCATAAAATTTTAGAGGGAAAAAAGAAAAAAACTAATTTTTCAACTCGTATTTTCAACTTATCTCCATTTGGGTTTACTCAAATTTTGAACAGGAACACTCGTTGGATGCATAGCTTTATTCCTCATCCAAGGAGTGCCCATGTTGCATACTTTCAATGGACCTTGCTACACGAAAAATGAGAACTACATGAAAAAATGAATTCAATCACGCTTTTCAAGTATTTATCATTTTTCGTGTAGTAGGGTCATTCGAAAGTATGCAACATGGGTACTCCTTTGATGAGGAATCAAATTTTGCATCCAATGAGTACTCCCGCTCGAAATTTGAGTAAAAACATAGGGAGATAAGTTAAAAAAGTAGTTTTATTATTTTATTATTTTTTTATATTTTTACTTTTTTACCCAAAAAATGGTGAATCATCCCCTATTGTTGACATAATGATCTTGAATCCTATTGGTTCTTATAAAGTTTATTTTGGTTGTACATTTTTCTTAGGAGGCCCGTTTTAGACCTCAAAATTTCTCTAATGGTGTTGAGGATAGATAATGGTGGAGAGTTATGCAAGAAGGAATTGGAAGAGTTTGCTAAGAAGTGTGGTATAGCATGACAGAAGACTACTCCATACATAGCTCACCAAAACGGAGATGTAGAAAGAATGAAAATAATTCTGATGGAAAAGGAAAGAAGAATGCTTAGTGGTATAGGGTTAGGACAAGAATTTTTGGTAGAGCCAGTGGAGACTGCATGTTATCTCGTTAACAGATCACCTTCATCAACATTGGAGGATAAGACTCCACATGAGGTATGGACTGGTAAGAAACCCTTTCTTTCACATCTGAGGTATTTGAATGTGATGCATATGTACATGTTCCAAAGGATAAAAGGACCAAGTTGGATAATAAATCTGAAAGGTGCATCTTTATTAGGTATAAGGATGGTTTAAGAGGTTACAAGCTTTGGAACCTAGAAAAAAGGAAGGTTGTGTACAATCGAGATGTGGTGTTTAGAGAGGTGAAAAATGTTGTTAAACATGAAGTTATACCAAAGGAACTTGAGAAGATAGAGTTTGAGCTAAAGGAGGATGAATCAGACTCTACAACAGAAGAAGATTCAGAAGAGGAAGAGCCACAAACTCCAGCTGTGAGAAGATTAGCTCGGGAAAGAAGGCAACCAGAAAGGTATAGTTCATCTGTTTTATATTCAAATTTTTATTTAACTATCACTGATGATATCCTAGAACTATCAGGGAAGCAGTGGATTCAGAGGATGGAAAACTCTGGAAGGAGGCCATACTTGATGAAATGGAATCCATGCACAAAAATGAGGCATGGGATCTGGTGGAGTTGTCGGCTGGAAGGAATCCTATCAGGAGAAAATGGGTGTGTAAGAAGAAGATGAATGTAAAAGGAAACGTGGAGAAATACAAATCTCAGTTGGTAGAAAAAATTTATTCCTAGGTGTCGAGAATTGATTTTGGTGATATTTTTTCTCCTGTTGCCAAGATTAATTCTATTAGATTACTTTTATCTGTTGCTGCTGCATTCGATTTTTAGGTAGAACAGATGGATGTGAAGACAACATTTATTCACGGGGATATAGAAGAGGAGATCTACATGAAGCAACCTGAAGGATTTATAGTGAAGGGTAAGAAATAACTGGTATGCAAGTTAAAAAAGTCTATGTATGGGTTAAAACGCTCACCAAGGATGTGGTATGAGAAATTTGATACCTATATACGGGGACTTGGCTGCACTAGAAGCAAAGAGGATCATTGTGTGTTTTTTAAATTAATTTGTGACCGTGTTATTTATTTGTTCTTGTATGTGGATGATATGTTTCTGATTGGTAACTCCAAAGAAATTATCCAAGATTTGAAGACCCAAATTTTCTCCAAATTCAACATGAAGGATCTTGGTGATGCAAACTATATTTTGGGTATGGAAATTAAGAGAGATCAGACAAACAGGAAGGTCTAGTTAAACCAGAGGAGGTATGTCGAGACAATATTGCAAAGGTTCAATATGCAAGATAGTAAACGAGTGAAGTTTCATATTCATGTAGGTGTAAAGCTATCTGCAGAACAATGTCCCAAGACACAAGAAGAAGAGGAATATATGTCTCATGTTCCATATGAAAGTGCACTCTCTAGCCTCATGTATGCAATGGTTTGTACTCTACCATACATTGCACATGTAGTGGGAGTATTAAGAAGGTTCATGTCAAAACCAGGGAAGGAGCATTGGACAATAGCGAAGCAGGTTTTCAGATATTTGCGTGGCACTAGTAATTATGGTTTGTGCTACCAAGGAAGACCAGGATTGGACAGATTTTTGGAAATTCATGGTTTTTTTGATGTAGACAGGGTTGGAGATCATGACCAAAGAAGATATACAAGTGGCTATGTGTTTAGCCTATTTTGGGGTGCAGTCAGTTGGATGAGTAAAAAAATTATGTAGTGGTTCTTTCAACTACAGAGGCAGAATACATGGGAACCACTCATGCAAGCAAGGAACCAGTTTGGTTGTAGAGATTGTGTTCAATTATGGATTGTTGCAACGAGCTATAAGGATAGATTGTGATAGTGAAAGTGCAATTTTCTTGGCAAAGTATCCTTCTTATCATTCAAAGCCAATGAACATTGATTTTCAATATCACTTTTTGATAGATATGGTTGAGGGTAAAAAAGTGTTGCTGGTAAAGGTGGGCACTTTGAACAATGTTTCAAATGCATTGACAAAGTATGTGAGCACTTAGAAGTTCTATTGGTGTAGAGAAACAATGGGTGTTGCAAGACTGGACTAATGACTAAGCTCTCTTGTGGCCCACTGCAGAAAAAAACAACAAGTGTGAGAATATTTGGTATATGTTATATTCTTTCCACAAATATTTGCAAGAATGAGGGGGTCATAGTGGGGGTGATAGGCACCCCTATTCGTTGTGCCGAGTGCAGTGGGGGAGGGGGGTGGAAGCCCCCCCTGTCTAGGGGTTTATAGGAGGTGGGTAGCTCCTTGTGTGGGGTTCAGGGTAATGCCCAAGGGAACTATGGTTATGTTCTAATCCAGGGTTAATAGATTGGGGTTTATGAATGCTTCAGCATGTATATATATGTGTTGTAACACTAAAAGGAATATAATAAGAAATCAAGCTGGTAGCCCCAATTTGGGATCCAAGGGAAAAATCTCTATGTATATCTGTTTTATGTTTTATGCTTTTGTTATTGTTTATTTTATATTTTTAAGAATCCATATGAAGATAATTTATGTACATGGTTAAACATGCAAATAATTTTTTTTCCTATACCTACCACTCTTAACCCTCACTTCACTCCATGCACAAGGATTCACTCTCTAAACCCTATGTTGCGCCACTAGCAGCTAAATCATTTATAGCTTTGGCATGAGACCTCTCCCCTTACTTCTCCATCACTCCACTCATTCCATAACCTCATCCCTGACCTCCATCAACCATTTCACTTCATCCGTAAGAAATATGGAGCCCCAAGAAGCAGAAAGAACGTTGCTATAGGAAGTTGGGAAGTTTTCTATAGTAATTTTGTGTATCGTACAACAAGGACAAAATATGAAGACAAGTTGAAGAAGATGGCCTCATAGGACCACAAACATAGTCCAATAATGAAAACACCATCCAAGGCCCTTGAGGACCTCCATGCAACACCTACAAGAAGAAAACACAAATAAAATGTTAAGCAACTCACTCAGAAAAAAAGTAGCTCTTTCAGAAAATAAAATAAAAAAAATAAAAACACAGCAAAGGAAAGATCGTGTATGCAACAAAAAACTCCATCTCCCTCCATGAGATCATCTCTGTAACACACTAGCACTAGGTAGGCTCAAGTATGTCCCGTCACCTCTCACTACGCACTCATAATGATCAAAATAATTTAATGTCGAGCTTTAGAGACTTAAAAGGAAAAAATGTGTCTAGTTAACTTCACCCCCTTCGTAAAGTTAAACTAAAATAAAATTTAAGTGTACATGTCACCTGGGCAAGTAAAATCAATGAAGGGGGAGTGAACAAGGACAAGGAGGTGACTCTGAGGCTGGGGAAATGATTAAATAGAGTGGGACAAACGGTCCCAGAGAGGAAAACTCGTGCTAAGTACAAGTAAGCAACCCGCTCCAAATTTGGTTAAAAATACCATAAAGGTAATATTTGGCTCATTATACCCACCCCTTTTAGAAATTAAAGAGTAGTAGGAGCCTAAAAAGTCAGAAGATCCATCATAGAGAAGAGCATTGTTGAAGGCTAAGTTTGAGCTTGCATGCACCCTCGTGTTATAGGAAACAATGAACTACTACATGAAAATACATAGGAAGATCAGTAGGGATAAGGAGAGAAAAATAAAGTCACATTTGGGTGTAATTACTTCCTAAGACCACCATATTCCAAGGAAAAACCTCGGAGGATAGAGGTAAGTGGTTGCAGCCCTCCATAATTGCAGTTTCTTCATGAAATTTACACACAGTCAATTATAATTTGGGAATTAAATGGTGAAATCTAAATTTGTTTGAGACCATAATCTCCATGACATCTTCACAATTAACTCCCAAAAAAATACCATCTTACCAAATTCCTACCACAGCCATAAAAATTGGAGGGGGATTTAACATAAGGGAATTCACTTATTTTAAGATAATAATATTGCATCCTCAAGTAATGGAGATTTTTAGGAACTACCAATGGCTATGTTTGTTCGAGCTTTTGAATGGTTTTGATGAGGAGATAGCTAGAGATTTTGTAGTGGTTCTACAATCACACTCAAAGGAGAGATCCACCACTATGGTAAGGGGCCTAGTCATCACACTTTCACCTAAAATAATCAACATAATCACCACTTTTCCCTTAGGATTCAAGTGGATTAAATAAGGGATGCAAAGCACTGAAGCCAATAAAATCTTATTTCTTATAGGAGAAGAGTTCATTGAGGACAAGAATGGGGTAAGGAGAGAAAGCCTTCCATACCCATGGGATGAAGTAGCCTTCCATATCATGAAATTATTTTCCTATGAAGGCAGACTTAGTGTAGGCTATGAATACCATTTTAGGTTGTTCAATGAATGTAGATTTCAAGGAGAACTCCCTCCAGAAAAAAGTTTGAGCATCCCTCATTTGCTCTTGAACTCAATAACATACATGAGAAAAAAGGTTAGGGCAAGGAAATAATAGCATTTGGCTCAACATGGCCTTATCAAACTGATAGTGAGTGATACTCAGAGTAGATTAAACATCCATGTGTCTTGGTACTCATTCATAGACATGGATAAGGAATCCTTCATAGCCACCCACACATGGAAAATATTTGCCTCTAGTCTTAGAGAGAGGGATGTAGAAGAAGAAGAAGAGGAGGCTAAAGATGAGGAAGAAGAAAGGAAAAGAGGGAAATGAAAGAGAGAAGGAAAAGAGGGAAATGAAATAGAGAAGGAAGATACTGAGGGGAAGAAGGGAGAGAAGTTAGAGGAGAAGGAATTATTGGACCTTATGCTAGACACTGATACCTATCCTCAACACACCAACATATCACTAGGGATAACAAATCAAGAAATGGCTACTACACTAGCCAGTTTGAGCACACCAGTGAAGGAAAAGAGGAAGAGAGAAACACCCATGTATTCTAGATCCAGGAAGAGGCAAAGGGTGAGGCAAGGTAAACAATGTAATCCAACTAAAATCCCTATTACCGTTAAGGAGTCACCCAATAAGGATGATGAAATAAGGATAGAAGAAGGAAAGGTTCAAGAGGTCACCTCACTTGTGAGGACCCCCGTGACCTACATAAGAAGACATTCAACAAGGTTTCCACCCCCTACACATCTACCAACCCCCAAAGATCCTCAAAAGACAGAAAAAGGGGTAAACAAGCAAGATAGGGTTTTCCATAGGAAAAACATAGTTTGATACAGTAAACTTTGTCTATGCTACATGAAACTAACAAGTCCAGAACCAGAGAAAGAAGCCTTGGATGAAGGAGAAAAGACACCCATGGGTGGGCAAGAGGCACAAAAAGTTGAGGAAAAAATAGAAGTTGAAGGGCAAGATGCCAAATGGGAAGAAGATAAATATGGCAAAGAGGATCCTACCTCACCAAAACCTGTTCCCAAAGATGTATCAATAATATCACACCCCATCCCTCAGCCAAATATTAGCTCCTAATATACATTTATTGAGGGGGGTAGATTGATTCCTTAGAAGTTTACAGTACCTTTACTCTATCAGTTGGAAGAGGAGAGGGCACACACTCATCATTGAATGAAGATTGTTACAACCAAAGGTGTGCATGACATAGGGATCATGGAAGAAAAAGTGACTGAGTTGGGAAGGGATTTGTCTAATGTTAGGCTCAAAGAATCCATGTTGAAAGAAAAACTTCAGGAAGCCCAAGCATAGAATGCAAATATTGCAAGATCAGATTCAACAAAAAAACAAATAAATGGCCACCATGGCAGATTTGTGCATCGAGGTGATTCAACGTAGATACCCATCAGACTCCTATGCAGTCTACCTCAAGGAACAATGGCTCCTATTCACAGGGAATTCTCTTAATAAACCTCTAACATATCACGTGCGATCATAGCATTTAAAACAATACATTTAATTTGAGTACATATTGGAAAATACCCCTAAAAATCACATTATTTAACCCCCTACCAATATAAACCCAATACACCTTCCCAATTTAAAAATACCCTACTTTCACTATATATTGTAGGAATCCATTTTTTTACTAACATTTTTTATAACCCTTTATATTGTTTTATTAACTTTGAACTCCATTTTTTATACGCGATAATATAAAAACACTTTATCCCCTATATATCTCCCAATATATCATGTCATTTTCCCCTCATTATATATCCCCCAGTATGAATCCACGTGTTATGATATTGATCCTGTAATGAAGCCTCTGTGCTCCTATTTCAAATCAAGACACTATCCTCTCATGGATCCTTACCTTTTCAGAACTGCAGAAAATTCATTGACTTTTGCAACCAGTTAAGTATGGCAGACAAGCCAAATATGGCATAATTCTACATGCACAATATTGTGTTGAGAGACTTGAACATCTAGGACCCTAATCCTAAAATGGGAGACATGCAGTTAATGGCATTAGTCTCTTGGATGGTTAATGAGGAAGCTAAAGCATAAGAAGTAAGGAGGGTCACGAGGAGAGAAAATAGGGAGCCTCTACACATTAGGGAAGAACTATTCAGCCCCAAGGGAGTCATCAACAACCATCTTAAGATAGAAAAGGATGATGCACTTGCAGAAAAGTACCTCAGCACAAAAGCACAAGCCATGCCCATTTTGATGATGTTTCTAGGTTGTTGGGAGATGAATGCATAATGGCTAGTGAAAGGAGGTGGAAAACCCGCCCTCACATTCTCAAAAACATGGAATACCACACACTAGAGAGATTGAGGAATTCTCTAGAAAGGGAACCACTATACAAGAGGGTTGTGCAGTCCAGGAAGATTCACTAGCTTGGTTTGAAACTCAGTCCAACCTTGCTATTGGGATTGAGTGAGGGGAAAAACCAAGAGGAGCATAACAAAGAATGGGAGGAAGTAGAAAATTATGATGGTTTTACCATCCTTAAGGGACTCTGACACTTTTTCCTTGGGGATTCAAAGGGTCCATCAAAGATTTGAAGGAGATGTAGAAGGAGGAATAAGTTCCTCAGGGGATGAGAAACCATTTGGTAGGTGGGTGATGATGAGCTTCATCATTATGTATAATTGAAGGGGTTAATTGTCACCTTTTTAGACTTATTAAGTCTCTCTTTCTCACATTTAAATTATATTATGGTCTTGTGTTGCTAGTGTAGATGGTGATTAAGGCTTGTCATACTTCAAATGCCTAATATGGGTTAAATGCAAGATAATCATGAATATATTGCATTTTTTATGAATATTTTGCATTAAAGCTCAAAGTAGACAACAAGGAGAGATTCTAGGGGGATTGTCCACCTCCTTAACTCCCAAAGGCAGCCAAGGGATCCTCGAGATTCCCTCCAACAACTCGAAATCGAAGGCAACCAAGCAAGTGGGAGATCAAGTGTACCAAGGCTCCACTTTTCTTGCAGTCAAAGAGAGCACATCACCTACTTTTTAGGGAGCTTCTGGTAGCTACCCTATAGGTTAAATAGGGTTAAGCAAGAGCACATTAGGGTTCGAACTTTGAAGGAAGCTAATAGACTCTTAGCTCTTGTCATAGGTTTTTGAGACTTTTATCATTACGTAATGAGACTATTTTTTGCAATAAAATGATTATTCAGATTATCCTTCACTGATTTATTTTTAGAGGGATAGTCTTGTGGGTTAGGACCCAATCCATTGGCCTTAGTCTCTCTTGTGTATTCATGCTTATTTTTATTTCATTGTAGCTAGTTTTATTTATTAGTTTTAGCTAGTTTGCTCAAATTTCAATTCACTGTTTTTAGTTTTCTTCCATTTTTTTTTGTTGTAGTTCAGCTTGAATAAATGTTGGTAGAATAACTGATAAAATTAGAAAGTTGCGTGTCAAGCCTCCCACTCCCATCTCTTTCATTGGAGTTTGAGGATGGAAGATATTCACCATAGGCCAAATTTTGTCTTTCGTTTATGATTTCTTGGAAGGAATAGTTAGGTTTTTGTATTGTCATGAGCATGTTTAGAATAATTAGTTAGATTTTTGTTTGAATGCTTAAATAGTTTCTCAAAATTCAACTCATATTTTCCATTTCCTTCATCATATATTTTCCAATGTTTGTTACATGAACAGGTAGTTTTATTGTAGGTTCAAGTAGCACAACAAAGGAGGACTTCACCAGCAGCCTTAGCTTCATTTCTCACACATCAAATTCCCTTCTTCTCATCAAATCATTTTCATCCCAGTTTTTGATATTCTCACCTTCATACCATGAGAAACCCTAGAAGTGCAAGACGTGTCTCTCAAGAGGTTTTGAGCTTCGAAAATGAATTGGCCACCTTCAATTCATCGAATTACACCTTCAGTCCATTTCCCCTACTCTTTTCTCCATAATGTTTGGCCTCGAATTTCCCTCGGGTTGTTCCTGTGGAAATTTAGGACTTTCTTATAGCACTAAAGGAAGCTTGTAGCAGAACAAGTAGTAGAAATAGTGGGCCTCTCCTTAAGCCCAAAAACCATCATCAACCTCATGTAGACCTTCCAAAACCATCAAGACACCTTCAACCCTGCATCCATGAGTTCAAAATCCTATTAATCCACCTTAGCGCCTTCTCCTCCTTGTTACAAAATAATGCATTTACAAGCATAATTAGGTCATGATTAGATCCATGAGTAAAAGAATTATAGTTAAAGAATGAAGTAGACATAGTGTGTTTATCCATTTGGCCCAATAATGTGTGAGTAGATTAGCCTTCTTTCTACAATTTCAATTCAACCATTTACTTCATGAAGATACTTGGTTTGATTCTATTTCTTGACATATTTTAAATTGTAAATTTATTTCCTTGCAATACTATTTCTAGGTCTAAATCAGAAGTGTGCCATACTTCACTCAGAAAACCTACAAATAGCACCCTTTAGGAAGACTCAGAAGAGGATGACATGAGTAGAATTCATTTGTTGTGTATATAGCACTGTCACCTCTGAGTTTGTATGAACCCTAGGTTAATAAAGTAAAGTAGAGTAGCTTCTAGGAGATGTTGCATCATTCTTAGTGCAATAGCAGGGCTCACCAATTAGCATCTATTGGAAGATTTGGCACTTAGAATGCACTAGGACTTTGCATCTATTAGAACCTAGTGTTTGTGTGCTTAGAATTTCCCTCTTGGAAAAGGTAAATTGATGACTTGTTAACACTCTTATGTGCTCATTTTCTTATAGTTTAACTTGTTTCTCCTTTTTTTTACCTTGATAATCCTTGATACACATTGTCACACCCTTGCACACCTTGGTGTGCCTTAAAGCTTGGCACAACTTAGCATGTTTGACATGCCTTCCATCTATCGACACAACTTAGCATGCCCTAGAATTCCCTAGCACGCCTTGGAAATCATGATGCCACAACTAGCCTTACATTTTTTCATGACTTGGGAACCCAATAAAGTCCTTGGCTAATGCATTTTGTGTGACATTGGCCTGATTTAGCCGCAAAAACTTGACCACTTTCACCTAATTCAAGTAGAATGTGCCCTTTTAACCTAAGAACTGCCTACAACTTATCTTATGCCACTCATGTTCAAGCTCAACTTGTCCCACTTAACTAGTTAACAAGAAATTGATCACATATATCCATGGACATAAAACAACTAAGCAACATAGCTTACACAGGCAATATTTCACATGTATGTCCAGTTCATATAAACAAGAGAGAATTAACTGAGATTTTGGAAGTACAACAATCTACACAAGGCACACAAGATATAAGCCAACACAAGCCGAGTGCCCCAAAAATTATACAAAACAATGTACAATATGTGATTATCTAGAATATTTTAAAACATGAGAATGCAGCCAAAGTGTTCCACATCTCATATAAAAATAATAGCTACAGGAAAAAATATGTTGTGCCTGGTGCAAAGTCACCCTTTGTCTAAAACTACTATGTCAAGCCTCTTATTGCAACTGTAGGCTCCCCTCCTGCAAATCCTTTTCTGAACTTCTCCTAATACACTTCATCCTTGGCACACTTGAATTCACTCACAATCCCTCACACACACTCTTATTCATTCCTTTCCATGCATTTTGATATAGTTCTCCCTTGTGATGCCCTTACACTCCCTAACACTCATCATCATGCATTTACATTGTTCGACATGTGTTAGCATGCCTTTTCATTCCTCTATATGCCCTATCCCTCCCTAACTATCATGCACTCACAACTACCCTTGCTTAATTTGCAACATGGGAACCCAATCAAGCCCTCGCTTTACTACAAGAGCTTGACCAAGTTACAATTACTACAACTAGACTATGTTGTGGAATTGTGTATCTTGGTAGGTACTCGACTACAATCCTAGTTAAATGGGTTTGTGTGATTTTGGTCACACAGGATTTGTGGGAAAAAAACCCTAGCGAAGCATTTTTGGACCCACGATGGGGTTTAAAATATAAAAGAAAATAAAAGAGGAAAATTAATATCTCCTAAGGTCTAAGTGGATAAAACTCGTAAGTTCTAGAGGGTTCCTAAGAATCCTAGGAAAATCTATTTAAGGAGGCATTAGGATGAAGGAAAGAACATCAAGTGAGGAAGAGCTCATTTGATCAAGGAGGTCAGGAGATATGTAGACCTAAAATAGGCTGAGTTAGAGGGTCAAGTAAGGGTTGATAAAGGGAGCCCATGATCATCCACCAAGAGAAAGATCATCATGTGAGGGTGCACAATAATGTCACATACCTTAATGGGTTTGAGCTATGAAGTAGGATGGAGTATTGTTAATTATCTTAGGGGATATTGAGCTTAATATAGGTTTCTCATGAGAATATGGGCATGTGATTTCAATGGTCTCTTTGATTTAAGGTTGCATCAAATTCGGAAATAACAGAGAGGGTTTCTACCCTGTCTTGTGGTGGTTAGTAGTCCACAAGGTCTGTGATAAATACCAACACAAATGGAGGAGGGTCTGCACTGAACTTAAGGGTTGGAACAGAAGTAGCAGCAAGCATAATATTTGTTTAGGTAACCCTAGTTTTGAGGGCTATAGAGATTTGAAGTTCATGTAAAGATTCAGCCAAATAAATTCCCAAAATCTATGGATCCATATGAGATACACTTAGTCTCTTAAGGAGGAAAGAGTTGTCTTTTTTTCTATGGGGGGATAGAGTTTGTTGTAAAGGAATTATAACAGAAGTATAATTCCCTAGTTAGGGTGGTTTCCTATCATGTTTAGTCCATAAGGTATGCCATTTAGACTGTGACAAATCTGCATAGAAGAAGAGGGGTCATGCCCCTTAGAGTGAGGTTTATCTCTGCAATATAAATTGCATATATGGAATATCATTTGCAGAACTATGTGCGGACATAATATATCTAAAGGAGGGTGGATCCTCAGCAAAAGATTGAGCAGAAGAAATGTGGCATATGAAGAATGGATTGACATGAAGAGGATTTTATTTTGGTGGACTGTCCATAGAGTTTTGGAGAGATATCTAAAGAAACCTATAAAAAATTAGTCAATGGAATGTTATTGGATGATTTGTGACCCTATTTCAGTCATGTACAAATTCTCAAAAGGATTATAATAGGAGTAGTTTAGATCTATTCATAATTTTGACAACAAAGAATTGGTACACAAGAACAATTGTTTTCAGAGGACTCAAACCACTATTAGGTGGAATATTTGAAGAGCCTTAGATGAGTGCAGTGTTGTGGGTCCCAGATCAGTAAAAGAATTGATTGTGGTTGGAAAAATTGATGGGAATCCAAGTACATTTTGATGGTTGTTAGGTGGCTGTCAAAGAAGGGCCATATGCCTTATACTTGTGAATGACAAAAATACTGGTAGAAGGGTAGTTGTATTGGGTATAATAATGTGAAAACGTTGAAGGAATAAAATAGCAATCAAGTTGGTTAACCAACTAGACCTAGTTCATTATATTTTAAAGGATTGATTCAATGAGAATAAGGGAAACTCCATAACCATAGACTTTTCATCATGGAGAAGTTGTATGGAAAAAGTGGGAAAACCAAAGAGATGTTGAAAAATGGAGTTGTGAACAACTGATCAACGATCCTAAGTGTTTCTGACCTTGAAGGGAAAAGGAGCTAGCTAGAGGGTGGAGTTTTTTTTGATGCATTTAGTAACCTAAAGGAGTTGAGCTAATTTATAGAAGAAAATTAAGGAGTTGTATAACGGGAGGCAAGAGGACCTTCTATATGTTTTCAGGACACGTGGACTAAAAGGGTTGTGTGTGGCCACCATAAGCAAGTAGGTCAAGTGTTGTCTTATTCATGATAGATTTCTTTTCGAAGGACTAACACCAAGCCCTAGTTGTATTCCTTGTGTCAATGTGATTGTAAAGGGTCACGATCCCTGGTACGGGAGCTCTAGCATGTTGTATAATAGTTTTTAATATAATGAAGAACGGTTTGAAAAATTTCAAAATTTTCATGTGCACTAAGTTGATTTTGTGATGTGTGTATATTTCGTTGTGCATTAAAGTAGATATGTTGTGGCACTTGAGTGTGTTTGCATCCAAGATTCTAATACCAAACCCAAATTCTCATGTTTCATGGAAATTCAACATATGCCTTGTTGACCTAAGAACTACCTAAAAATTATCTTAGGCTACACATGTCCAATCTCACCTCATGCCAATTAACAAACTACCAATACAAGGCTCACATCCAACCATGACAATAAAACAACTAAGAAAAACAGTTTACATCTTGACATGCCATATCACCTGGCACATCTTAGAATTACTTGGTACTATGTGGCACATGTTAGTATCCCCTTCATTCCTTGGCATGCTTTGGCATTCCCTAACACACAACCACTCCCTGACATGCCATGGAACTCTAGCATTCCTTTTCATTTCCTAACATATAACCTTGTCACTCCTTCATTAGCACACCTAAAACTCGCTGAGAATCCCTATCACACACTCTTATTCATTCATTTCCATGCATTTTGAGCTAGTTTTCCCTTGTGTTTCCAAGGTACTCACTAACAATCCTTGGCACACATTGACACACCCTAGCACTTGGCACATCTTGGCATGCCTCCATGGAACTCTAGGATTCCTTGGCACTACCCAACATACCTTGTCACTCCCTCCTTAGCACACCTCGGACTCACTAAAACTCCCTGACACACACTCTTATTCATTCATTTCCATGCATTTGAAACTATTTCTCCCTTGTGCTTCCTTAGCACTCCCAAACACTCACTAGCATGCATTGCCACACCCTGATACCTAACACATCTTGACATGTTTACCAGGACTCTAGCATGCATTAGCACTGCCTAACATACCTTGTCACTACCTCCTTATCACACCTAGAACTCAATGAAACTTATTGTCACAAACTATTATTCATTCATTTACATGCGTTAATTTGACCTATTTCTCCTTTTTGTTTCCCTAACACTTTCTAAGACTTCCTAGCATGCATTGGCACACCCTCACACCTAGTTATTGGATGTATGTCTTAAGTAACATGCCAACTCAATTCTATGCCATATCCCTTCGATTAGACTCCAATAGTAACCAAAGGATCATGTCTTAGGAGTCTTCAATTCCTAAAAAAATGCTCGACACAGTACTCAAGAATTTGTTTTTATTCCTTATAGAAGGAGGCTAGTTGTTTGTGTGTCCCTTCCTGTAAAAAATATGTCCATTAACCATGTGACATGACCTATTATCACCACATTAAGAATAGTTTGAATAGGTGGCTAAAGGGCCAATGGGATCCTTACTCATGTTGCAAGGGGAAGCACCCTATAATTCTAGTAGTTGCTACAAATACCCCTCTTTTTTCTAAATCCTTTGCACTTGCATTATAATATAAAAGGGTAGGCTCATATAGATTAGTGTGTTATGATACCATGAGAAAGTTTTTGAAGGCTCTTTATCATAAAATAAGATTTCATTGCATTTATTACACAAAGAGAAAAACACTTCAACATGAATAGAAATCAAAGAAGAATGAATCTATGTCACCTAAGGAAGATGTCTTCCTAACAATATCACATTCCATATAATTTTTGTTGAACTGTTATTTCTTTTTATGTATGTGTGTCATTGTGTCCATGAAAATAGTTATGTCTATAAGGTGAAGCACAATGTGAGAACATATTCCATGTCGAACCTTGGTTGCACACTGACTATGCCTAGAGTTTCAGAAAAACAATTATTATACAAATAGCTAGCATAAGAACTTGGCCAAATACTTGCACATTTCATCAAAAAATTCTTTGTAAATTACTATGTTCATGTATTTATGTGTGTCAAGTATTTAGTTATGAATACAACTACAACTAGAGAACTGAAAGTTATCAAGTTTTTGTTCTAACAAAATATGACATTTTAGAACATATGTTTCTTCTCGAGCTCGAGCAGTGTTCATGAATTTTTTTTTTTTATAGAATCTTAATATAAATACAAACACAATTTTTTTTTGATTGCTTGTCCACTTGAAATTTTTTTTATATTGAGGAATGTGTTTCCAAGTTTGTGAATAACTTAAATTTTGTTGTCTCGACAAGATATAAATTTTTTGTTGAATTTTTTTAAATTCAATTGTAATGTAGCAATCCATTTTTGTCATATAAGAGCTACAATATGTTTTTGCACCATAGGAATCTAAAATATATTGAGAATTTGTGTTTCTTTTCCACACTATGTTCTTGTATTCATCTGTCTCAAGTGTTTTTCTTTGAATACAATTGTAACTAGAGACCTATTCTTATTTAATCCTATTAATACCGAAGGAAAAAATGTAGAAATGTATTGCTAGATGTAAATGTGGACACAAATAAACATGAAATATAGCCTTTGAGAATCAGTTATGGAAATTCTAGAAAGACTTTATAGTGACACATAGCATATAGACTTATGATATCAAGAATTGACGTGAGAGTCAAGAAAATAATTTCCAGTGACCACGAAGTAAAGTATTTTCACAACCTATCCATCACTCCACTCATTCCATAACCTCATCCCTGACCTCCATCAACCATTTCACTTCATCCGTAAGAAATATGGAGCCCCAAAAAGCAAAAATAACGTTGCTATAGGAAGTTGGGAAGTTTGCTATAGTAATTTTGTGTATGGTACACCAAGGACAAAATATGAAGACAAGTTGAAGAAGATGGCCTCATAGGACCACCAACTTATTCCAATAATGAAAACACCATCCAAGGGCCTTGAGGACCTCCATGCAACACCTACAAGAATAAAACACAAATAAAAGGTTAAGCAACTCACTCAGAAAAAAAGTAGCTCTTTCAGAAAAAAAAAAAAAAAAAAAAAAAAAAAAAAAGGACAGATCATGTATGCAACAAAAAACTCTATCTACCTCCATGAGATCATGTCTGTAACACACCAGCACCAGGTAGGCTCAAGTATGTCCCGTCACCTCTCACTACGCACTCATAATGATCAAAATAATTTAATGTCGAGCTTTAGAGACTTAAAAGGAAAAAATGTGTCTAGTTAACTTCACCGCATTCGTAAAGTTAAACTGAAATAAACTTTAGGTGTACATGCCACCTGGGCAAGTAAAATCAATGAAGGGGGAGTGCACAAGGACAAGGAGGTGACTCTGAGGCTGGGGAAATGATTAAATAGAGTGGTACAAACAGTCCTAAAGAGGAAAACTCGTGCTAAGTACAAGTCAGCAACCCGCTCCAAATTTGGTTAAAAATACCATAAAGGTAATATTTGGCTCATTATACCCACCCCTTTTAGAAATTAAAGAGTAGTAGGAGCCTAAAAAGTTAGAAGATCCATCATAGAGAAGAGCATTGTTGAAGGCTAAGTTTGATCTTGCATGCACCCTCGTGTTATAGGAAACAATGAACTGCTACGTGAAAATACATAGGAAGATCAGTAGGGATAAGGAGAGAAAAATAAAGTCACATTTGGGTGTAATTACTTCCTAAGACCACCATATTCCAAGGAAAAACCCCGGAGGATAGAGGTAAGTGGTTACAGCCCTCCATAATTGCAGTTTCTTCATGAAATTTACACACAGTCAATTATGATTTGGGAATTAAATGGTGAAATCTGAATTTGTTTGAGACCATAATCTCCATGACATCTTCACAATTAACTCCCAAAAAAAGACCATCTTACCAAATTCCTACCACAGCCATAAAAATTGGAGGGGGATTTAACAGAATGAAATTCACTTATTTTAAGATAATAATATTGCATCCTCAAGTAATGGAGATTTTTAGGAACTACCAATGGCTATGTTTTTTCGAGCTTTTGAATGGTTTTGATGAGGAGATAGCTAGAGATTTTGTAGTGGTTCTAAAATCACACTCAAAGGAGAGATACACCACTATGGTTAGGGGACTAGTCATCATACTTTCACCTAAACTAATCAACATAATCACCACTTTTCCCTTAGGATTCAAGTGGATTAAAGAAGGGATGCGAAGCACTGAAGCCAATAAAATCTTATTTCTTATAGGAGAAGAGTTCATTGAGGACAAGAATGGGGTAAGGAGAGAAAGCCTTCCATACCCATGGGATGAAGTAGCCTTCCATATCATGAAATTATTTTCCTATGAAGGAAAACTTAGTGTAGGCTATGAATACCATTTTAGGTTGTTCAATGAATGTAGATTTCAAGAAGAAATCCCTCCAGAAAAAAGTTTGAGCATCCCTCATTTCCTCTTGAGCTCAATAACATACATGAGAAAAAAGGTGAGGGCAAGGAAATACCAGAATTTGGCTCAACATGGCCTTATCAAACTGATAGTGAGTGATGCTCAGAGTAGATTAAACATCCATGTGTCTTGGTACTCATTCATAGACATGAATAAGGAATCCTTCAAAGCCACCCACACATGGAAAATATTTGTCTCTAGTCTTAGAGAGAGGGAGGTAGAAGAAGAAGAAGAGGAGGCTAAAGATGAGGAAGAAGAAAGGAAAAGAGGGAAATGAAAGAGAGAAGGAAAAGATGGAAATGAAAGAGAGAAGGAAGATACTAAGGGGAAGAAGGGAGAGAAGTTAGAGGAGAAGGAAATATTGGACCTTATGCTAGACACTAATACCTCTCCTCAACACACCAACATATCACTAGGGATAACAAATCAAGAAATGGCTAGTACACTAGCCAGTTTGAGCACACCAGTGAAAGCAAAGAGGAAGAGACAAACACCCATGTATTCTAGGTCAAGGAAGAGGCAAAGGGTGAGGCAAGGTAAACAATGTAATCCAACTAAAATCCCTATTACCGTTAAGGAATCATCCAATAAGGATGTTGAAATAAGGATAGAAGAAGGAAAGGTTCAAGAGGTCACCTCACTTGTGAGGACACCTGTGACCTACATAAGAAGAAATTCAAAAAGGTTTCCACCCCCTACACATCTACCAACCCCCAAAGATCCTCAAAAGATAGAAAAAGGGGAAAACAAGCAAGATAGGGTTTTCCATAGGAAAAACATAGTTTGATACAGTAAACTTTGTCTTTGCTACATGAAACTAACAAGTCCAAAACTAGAGAAAGAAGCCTTGGATGAAGGATAAAAGACACCCATGGGTGGGAAAGAGGCACAAAAAGTTGAGGAAAAAACACAAGTGGAAGGGCAAGATGCCAAAGGGGAAGAAGATAAATATGGCAAGGAGGATCCTACCTCACCAAAAACTGTTCCCAAAGATGTATCAATAATATAACACCCCATCCCTCAGCCTAATATTAGCTCCTAATATACATTTATTAAGGGGGGTAGATTGATTCCTTAGAAGTTTACAGTACCTTTACTCTATCAGTTGGAAGAGGAGAGGGCACACACTCATCATTGAATGAAGATTGTTACAACCAAAGGTGTGCATGACATAGGGATCATGGAAGAAAAAGTGACTAAGTTGGGAAGGGATTTGTCTAATGTTAGGCTCAAAGAATCCATGTTGAAAGAAAAACTTCAGGAAGCCCAAGCATAGAATGCAAATATTGCAAGATCAGATTCAACAAAAAAAAAAAAAAATGGCCACCATGGCCAATTTGTGCATGGAGGCTGTTATCACTCAGATTTTCCTTGAAGTTGTGGAAAAGGAAAGCAAATCCGAGGTAACCACAAACCAACCTTCAGATACAGAATCTAGCCAATCTGTATCCAGAGAGGGCTCTCTCTTTAAAATTTAGCTTTGTTCTTAGAAAATATTAGGCTAGTTATAAGTCCAAGAATTTTGTTTGATTTTGAATGGTGGAATCCGCCAACTAAGGGCAAGTTTGAATATTTTCAGGCCATTGGGCTATGGAGTCAAAAGGATGGCTTTACTGGATTCCTATTCTACACACAAGATGGCTTTGCAGGGCAAGATAGCCAAACAGAGAACAATTTTTAGAATTTAAAGTGGATAGAATGGGTTTGAAGGGATGAAAGGCAGTTAAGAATCTTTCAACATGTTCAAAAGAAAGAAATTAAATGATTACAAATAAAGAGCAGTGAAGAATTCTTTACTATAGTAATCAAAATGTTTAAATTAGCGAAGCAAGAGCAATTAAGAATTCGTTGCTTATAACTAATTTAGAGGAAAACATTAAGAATAATCACAACTGAAATCAGAGTACAATTAAGTAAATTCTGATTTATTCTTTTATTTCAATTATTCAGAAATGGACACAATGATATTATAAACAGATATAGAACTTAGGACATAGGATAGAAAGACTTATTGAACTGCAATCCGACACATGAATCCTACAAAAAGTCCTGAGCTTCAAATTGTCATCCATCAAGCCACAAATAAATTTATCCAAAACAATTTTATTCCAAAAACATCAATGTCACAGCCAAGTAGTAGAATCCACCCCAAAATACTTCCAAGAGTGAAGTATTTATACAAATTCTAAACTAAAATATCTTGAAAAAATATCAAGATTAGTTCACAAATCTCTCCAACTATTTTACATAAATAGAACTTAAGTAAAGGACACTCAAACTAATTCATCTATTTGGAACTATTTTGTATGGATAGGTGATGACAAAGAGGATAATTCAAATTTTATCCAACTCTTAGTTGATGATGAGGCATCCAAGTCACTAACTGCTTCCTTTCTTTGTGCAATTCTGCTCCAACAATTCTGCAAATTTGGGGTCCAATGATACCTTTATATTTCTAAATCCGTAATATATATGTAAACAGTGAAAGAGGTTATTGTATATAAATATGTTGGAGAGATAAACCTCTTTCACTTTCCTGAAATTCCTCTCCAGCTGTGCACAATAGGCTCTGCAAAAAGATGTGTAAAACAGAGTTTTACAGAGTCTGAAAAATAGCCTCTAAAGATGTGCATGTATCTCTCAGTCTGGAATCAATGTCCAAAAAATGAGAAAGGTTTTTGTCAATGGGTCTCGTAGTAACAAAAACCTCCTTCAGTTTGGTAAGATGTATTTCTTATTGGCCACAATATTCTCTGCAAAATGATGACTTAACAGGAATTTTCTGCAAAAAGTGCTTTCCAACATTGTTTAATATTTCCAAAACCATAATGGCTGTTAGAAAAGTGAGAGAGGTTTTTGTATATGGCCCTCTTAAGAACATAAACCTCCTTCATTTTTGTAAAATTCATCTTGGATTGATCACAATAGTTTCTGAAAAACTATGACTAAAATATGCAATTTCTGCAAAAATGTTCCTTCTTGTTATGTTTTTTCATCTTTTTACTTTCTTGCTCTTTTGACTGTTTTACTTTCACTTTAGACAAACCTCACTATTGGTGAAATTATTCTCATCTCTTTTTACCATTTTACTACCTTCTGTATTTACTTTTATTGTTTACCTTTGACTGCTCTGTAACTTCATTTTAACTTTCACTGACTTTTACCTGATACACTTTAACCACTGATACTCTTTAGTTGTTATGCTTTCTAACCTCTGTTTGAATAGATTTGATAACAATCTTGGAGTAAACAAATCTTATGACTAGTATTAAGACTGTTTATCCAAGGATGTGATCTTCTGATCACCTCTTCAGGGGACAACCGAGTAGATTTTTCAAACAATTCCCCAATGGACAAGGGAGTGAGGTTTTGACCAGGTTCAAAATGGAGCATCATTCAAGGCTACAGGAACTCCCATTTTGGTTCTTGTGGAAAAATGGAAATTTGGCTAATGGTGAGGAATTTAGTAAATTCACGGGAAAAACAGGTCCATTTGCAGATTTAGTAATTCAATTACAGTTCTCGGGGTCACGGAATGAACTAGTAATTAATTCTAACTCTGTTTCAGTGAAGGAAAAAAGGAAAGCCGAGATTTCAACAGAGTTCAGTTTGAATTTAGGGTAAATAGATGTTTTTGGAGAAAACAGCATTTGGATAGGTGCCGGCTAAGGTAGATAATCTTCTGAGAGGCTTGTCTACAATCTTCTTCGAAAGGATAAGGTAAGTGGACTTCACAAATTCGAATTTTGAATTTTTCTGCGTGGAAGGCGTTTTCTTTCACTGGCGTACAAAATGATGAAAAAGACGTGAATGTTTTGTTTTATCGGCAAAGTCAAACGGGGGGGAATTTTTATTATTTTTATGGGATGACGTCACTGATGTGCGATGGATGTCTCACCGGGGTTGGGCGGTAAGCGGTAAATTCTGCACCGCTTTCGGGAGCAGGCGATTTTCCGTGGGGAGGCAGCGATTCCACTAGTTAAATAACACGTAGCCATTGCACTGTTTGAAAACCGTCGTGATTTCGCGCGTTAATCTTCATACAAGGGATGGCTAGCGGAATGTTTGTGGACCGTAGATCTCCAGTGGAGTGATCCAACGGTTGGCGGAACATGGAATTGGCGGTGAGTTAACAAGCGGGGGTTCAATGTGATTAATGTTAATTAATCATTTTGGGCGGGTTTTGAATGGAGATTAAACTATTAATTAATCCAGATGATTAATTAATTTCGGTGGTTTAATAGGGGTCGAGGTTACGGATGGTGTATTTCGAAGTTTTGGTTTACATTAAAACTTCAGGTTTTATTCATTTTTCCGTTTAAAACATAAAACATATGTTTAAAACCCTTTCAATATTTTTATTATATGGTAATAAATTAATGCAATTTATTAACCATAGGGGCGGGGATAGTTTATAAGGATATGTTTTTAACCAAAGGGTATTGTAATTAGGGATTTTATTTCAAACATATGGAATTAAATACTTTGGCTAAAAATCTATAATAAGAAGGTTTTGGGGATATTACATAGGAGGAGTTAAATACAATAGGATAAGGTATTTTTATTAAGGATTTAATAAATAAATCAGATGTTAATATGACAAAGGGACAAGGGAAACTCAAAATACTTTACACAACTAGGAAAGTGGAGATCTCTGAAGTAAATTGCATTATCTCAATTTCAACACTTAAACATAGAATAGCAAGTAATTTTGAGGGATTATTATGGAAATTTGCATGATTTTCCTAAGTAAAATAAAATTTTACTTAGGAAAAGATTAAAAGGGAATGTTTATAATAATAAATAACTTCAAATACTTAGGTCTTTTTGATCATCAGGCCGAGGGTCCGGTCCTTCCAAAAGTCAAGTAAATGCCTTGAGCCCTTTAATCTTCAAATACCTTAGCACTTTGGGGAAATTAGTAAAACTTTTAGGGAGAAAGTGATGTGGGAAGTTAATGATTTTGACTTTGCTTTCTGTAAATTTTCCAATGTATATTCTGCTTCAGTACTTGTGATGAAAGTTAAAGATCAAACACATTTAACACCATCATTCATCATATGAAACTTTGCAACACCATCTACCTACCCTATCTACTTTACACTACCATTTTCTCTTCTTTATTAGGGTACACTTAGACTGGCAAACCCTTATCAATCTTCTTTTCTTTACAAGGAAAATCTATCTAATTCTACCCTTATTACATCCAAGGGCTCAGATTAAACTGTTGAGCACCTTTTATTAACTCTACCTATCTACTTATCTGCCAAGATTAAACTGTTTGGTCAGATATTTATTCTCTATTCTACAACATAAAATTGAAACATGAATGAGTCAAGTTTAAACAGTTTGACTCTTCATAAATTGTGGCAAAAGTTTGACAAGCTGCACACAATTGCTTTATTACAAAAATGAAATAGTAGTGGCATTTGGATTTGCACACTTTCCTTGGTCTATTTTTTCTTGGGGTTCATTTCTTTCATTTTCTTGACCAATTTATTTTTCTTACCCTTTGATTTTTCTTTTAGGGTATACCCTCTTTACATTTTTAAAATTTTTTGATTTTTTGGTTTTTCAAGAATATGGAACACCTTTGTTTAAGAAAAAGGTTTGAACATATTCCATAGTTCAATCAAGACAATCATGAAAAATGACACCTATTGGTATAGGAGTCTAACAGAGGCGATTCAACATAGATACCCATCAGACTCCTATGCAGTCTACCTTAAGGAACAACGACTCCTATTCACAGGGAATTCTCTTAATAAACCTCTAACATATCACGTGCGATCATAGCATTTAAAACAATACCCTTAATTTGAGTACATATTGGAAAATACCCCTAAAAATCACATTATTTAACCCCCTACCAATATAAACCCAATACACCTTCCCAATTTAAAAATACCCTACTTTCACTATATATTGTAGGTATCCATTTTTTTACTAACATTTTTTATAGCCCTTTATATTGTTTTATTAACTTTGAACTCCATTTTTTATACGCGATAATATAAAAACACTTTATCCCCTATATATCTCCCAATATATCATGTCATTTTCCCCTCATTATATACCCCCCAGTATGAATCCACGTGTTATGATGTTGATCCTATAGTGAACCCTCTGTGCTCCTATTTCAAATCAAGACACTATCCTCTCATGGATCCTTACCTTTTCAGAACTGCAGAAAATTCATTGACTTTTGCAACTAGTTAAGTATGGCAGACAAGCCAAATATGGCATAATTCTACATGCACAATATTGTGTTGAGAGACTTGAACATCTAGGACCCTAATCCTAAAATGGGAGACATCCAGTTAATGGAATTAGCCTTTTGGATGGTTAATGAGGAAGCTAAAGCATAAGAAGTAAGGAGGGTCTCGAGGAGAGAAAATAGGGAGCCTCTACACATTAGGGAAGAACTATTCAGCCCCAAGGGAGTCATCAACAACCATCTTAAGATAGAAAAGGATGATGCACATGCAGAAAAGTACCTCAGCACAAAAGCACAAGCCATGCCCATTTTGATGATGTTTCTAGGTTGCTGGGAGATGAATGCATAATGGCTAGTGAAAGGAGGTGGAAAAAACTCCCTCACATTCTTCAAAAACATGGAATACCACACACCAGAGAGATTGAGAAATTCTCTAGAATGGGAACCACTATACAAGAGGGTCGTGCAGTCCAAGAAGATTCACTAGCTTGGTTTGAAACTCAGTCCAGCCTTGCTATTGGGATTGAGTGAGGGGAAAAACCAAGAGGAGCAGAACAGAGAATGGGAGGAAGTAGAAACAAATGATGTTTTTACCATCCTTAAGGGACTCTGACACTTCTTCCTTGGGGAGTCAGAGGGTCCATTAAATATTTTAAAGAGATGTAGAAGGAGGAATAAGTTCCTCAGGGGATGAGAAACCATTTGGTAGGTGGGTGATGATGAGCTTCATCATTATGTATATTTGAAGGGGTTAATTGTCACCTTTTTAGACTTATTAAGTCTCTCTTTCTCACATTTAAATTATATTATGGTCTTGTGTTGCTAGTGTAGATGGTGATTAAGGCTTGTCATACTTCAAATGCCTAATATGGGTTAAATGCAGGATAATCATGAATACATTGCATTTTTTATAAATATTTTGCAATTAAAGCTCGGAATAGACAACAAGGAGAGATTCTAGGGGGATTGTCCACCTCCTTAACTCCCAAAGGCAGCCAAGGGATCCTCGAGATTCCCTCCAACAACTCGAAATCGAAGGCAACCAAGAAATTGGGAGATCAAGTGTACCAAAGCTCCACTTTTCTTGTAGTCAAAGAGAGCACATCACCTACTTTTTAGGGAGCTTCTGGTAGCTACCCTATAGGTTAAATAGGGTTTAGCAAGAGCACATTAGGGTTCGAACTTTGAAGGAAGCTAATAGACTCTTAGCTCTTGTCATAGGTTTTTGAGACTTTTATCATTACGTAATGAGACTATTTTTTGCAATAAAATGAGTATTCAAATTATCCTTCACTGATTTATTTTTAGAGGGATAGTCTTGTGGGTTAGGGCCCAATCCATTGGCCTTAGTCTCTCTTGTGTATTCATGCTTATTTTTATTTCATTGTAGCTAGTTTTATTTATTAGTTTTAGTTAGTTTGCTCAAATTTCAATTCACTGTTTTTAGTTTTCTTCCATTTTTCTTTTGTTGTAGTTAAGCTTGAATAAATGTTGGTAGAATAGCTGATAAACTTAGAAAGTTGCGTGTCAAGCCTGCCACTCCCATATCTTTCATTGGAGCTTGAGGATGGCAGATATTCACCATAGGCCAAATTTTCTCTTTCGTTTATGATTTCTTGGAAGGAATAGTTAGGTTTTTGTATTGTCATGAGCATGTCTAGAATACTTAGTTAGATTTTTGTTTGAATGGTTAAGTAGGTTCTCAAAATTCAACTCATATTTTCCATTTCCTTCATCATATATTTGCCAATGTTTGTTACATGAACAGGTAGTTTTATTGTAGGTTCAAGTAGCACAACAAAGGAGGACTTCACCAGTAGCCTTAGCTTCATTTCTCACCCATCAAACGACCTTCTTCTCATCAAATCATTGTCATCCCAGTTTTTGATATTCTCACCTTCATACCATGAGAAACCCTAGAAGTGCAAGACGTGTCTCTCAATAGGTTCTGAGCTTCGAAAATGAATTGGCCACCTTAAACTCATCTAATTACACCTTCAGTCCATTTCCCCTACTCTTTTCTCCATAATGTTTGGCCTCGAATTTCCCTCGGATTGTTCCTGTGGAAATTTAGGACTTTCCTATAGCACTAAAGGAAGTTTGTAGCAGAACTAGTAGTAGAAATAGTGGGCCTCTCCTTAAGCCCAAAAACTATCATCAACCTCATGTAGACCTTCCAAAACCATCAAGACACCTTCAACCCTGCATCCATGAGTTCAAAACCCTATTAATCCACCTTAGCGCCTTCTCCTCCTTGCTACAAAGCAATGCATTTACAAGCATAATTAGGTCATGATTAGATCCATGAGTAAAGGAATGATAGTTAAAGAATGAAGTAGAAATAGTGTGTTTATCCATTTGGCCCAACAATGTGTGAGTAGATTAGCCTTCTTTCTACAATTTCAATTCAGCCATTTACTTCATGAAGATACTTGGTTTGATTCTATTTCTTGCCATAGTTTAAATTGGAAATTTATTTCCTTGCAACACTAGTTCTATGTCTAAATCAGAAGTGTGCCATACTTCACTCAGAAAACCTATAAATAGCACCCTTTAGGAAGACTCATAAGAGGATGACATGAGTAGAATTCATTTGTTGTGTATATAACACTGTCACCTCTGAGTTTGTATGAACCCTGGGTTGATAAAGTAAAGTAGAGTAGCTTCTAGGAGATGTTGCATCATTCTTAGTGCAATAGCAGGGCTCACCAATTAGCATCTATTGGAAGATTTGGCACTTAGAATGCACTAAGACTTTGCATGTATTAGCACCTAGTGTTTGTGTGCTTAGAATTTCCCTCTTGGAAAAGGTAAATTGATGACTTGTTAACACTCTTATGTGCTCATTTCCTTATAGTTTAACTTGTTTCTCTTTTTTTTTACCTTGATAATCCTTGATACACATTGTCACACCCTTGCACACCTTGGTGTGCCTTAAAGCTTGGCACAACTTATCATGTTTGACATGCCTTTCAACTATTGGCACAACTTAGCATGCCCTAGAATTCTCTAGCACGCCTTGGAAATCATGATGCCACAACTAGCCTTACATTTTTTCACGACTTGGGAACCCAATAAAGTCCTTGGCTAATGCATTTTATGTGACATTGGTGTGATTCACCTGCAAAAACTTGACCACTTTCACCTAATTCAAGTAGAATGTGCCTTTTTAACCTAAGAACTGCCTGCAACTTATCTTACGCCACTCATGTTCAAGCTCAACTTGTCCCACTTAACTAGTTAAAAATAAATTAATCACATACATCCATGGACATAAAACAACTAAGCAACATAGCTTACACAGGCAATATTTCACATGTATGTCCAGTTCATATAAACAAGAGAGAATTAACTGAGATTTTGAAAGTACAACAATCTACACAAGGCACACAAGATATAAGCCAACACAAGCCGAGTGCCCCAAAAATTATACAAAACAATGTACAATATGGGATTATCTAGAATATTTTAAAACATGAGAATGCAGCCAAAGTGTTCCACATCTCATATAAAAATAATAGCTACAGGAAAAAAGATGTTGTGCCTGGTGCAAAGTCACCCTTTGTTTAAAACTACTATGTCGAGCCTCTTATTGCAACTATAGGCTACCCTCCTGCAAATCCTTTTCTGAACTTCTCCTAATACACTTCATCCTTGGCACACTTGAATTCACTCACAATCCCTCACACACACTCGTATTCATTCCTTTCCATGCATTTTGATATAGTTCTCCCTAGTGATGCCTTGACACTCCCTAACACTCCTCATCATGCATTTACATTGTTCGACATGTGTTAGTATTCCTTTTCATTCCTTTGTATGCCTTATCCCTCCCTAACTATAATGCACTCACAACTACCCTTGCTTAATTTGCAACATGGGAACCCAATCAAGCCCTCACTTTACTACAAGAGCTTGACCAAGTTACAATTACTACAACTAGACTATGTTGTGGAATTGTGTATCTTGGTAGGTACTCGACTACAATCCTAGTTAAATGGGTTTGTGTGATTTTGGTCACACAGGATTTGTGGGAAACGAACCCTAGCGAAGCATTTTTGGACCCATGATGGGGTTTAAAATATAAAAGAAAATAAAATAGGAAAATTAATATTTCCTAAGGTCTAAGTGGATAAAACTCGTAAGTTCTAGAGGGTTCCTAAGAATCCTAGGAAAATCTATTTAAGGAGGCCTTAGAATGAAGGAAAGAACATCAAGTAAGGAAGAGCTCATTTGATCAAGGAGGTCGGGAGATATGTAGTCCTAAAATAGGCTGAGTTAGAGGGTCGAGTAAGGGTTGCTAAAGGGAGCCAAAGATTATCCACCAAGAGAAAGATCATCATGTGAGGGTGCACAATAATGTCACATACCTTAATGGGTTTGAGCTAGGAAGTAGGATGGAGTATTGTTAATTATCTTAGGGGATATTGAGCTTAATATAGGTTTCTCATGAGAATATGGGCATGTGATTTCAATGGTCTCTTTGATTTAAGGTTGCATCAAATTCGGAAATAGAAGAGAGGGTTTATACCCTGTCTTGTGGTGGTTAGTAGTCCACAAGGTTTGTGATAAATACCAACACAAATGGAGGATGGTCTGCCCTGAACTTAAGGGTTGGAACAAAAGTAGCAGCAAGAATAATATTTGTTGAGGTAACCCTAGTTTTCAAAGGACTAACACCAAGCCCTAGTTGTATTCCTTGTGTCAATGTGATTGTAAACGGTCACGATCCCTGGTACGGGAGCTCTAGCATGTTGTATAATAGTTTTTAATATAATGAAGAACGGTTTGAAAAAGTTCAAAATTTTCATGTGCACTGAGTTGATTTTGTGATGTGTGTATATTTCGTTGTGCATTAAAGTAGATATGTTGTGGCACTTGAGTATGTTTGCATCCAATATTCTAAGACCAAACCCAAATTCTCATGTTTCATGGAAATTCAACATATGCCTTGTTGACCTAAGAACTACCTAAAAATTATCTTAGGCTACACATGTCCAATCTCACCTCATGCCAATTAACAAACTACCAATACAAAACTCACATCCAACCATGACAATAAAACAGCTAAGAAAAATAGTTTACATATTGACATACCATATCACCTGGCACATCTTAGAATTTCTTGGTACTATGTGGCACATGTTAGTATCCCCTTCATTCCTTGGCATGCTTTGGAATTCCCTAACACACAACCACTCCCTGACATGCCATGGAACTCTAGCATTCCTTATCATTTCCTAACATATAACCTTGTCACTCTTTCATTAGCACACCTGAAACTCGCTGAGACTCCCTATCACACACTCTTATTCATTCATTTCCATGCATTTTGAGCTAGTTCTCCCTTGTGTTTCCAAGGTACTCACTAACAATCTTTGGCACACATTGACACACCCTAGCACTTGGCACATCTTGGCATGCCTCCATGGAACTCTAGGATTCCTTGGCACTACCCAACATACCTTGTCACTCCCTCCTTAGCACATCTCGGACTCACTCAAACTCCTTGACACACACTCTTATTCATTAATTTCCATGCATTTGAAACTAGTTCTCCCTTGTGCTTCCCTAGCACTCCCAAACACTCACTAGCATGCATTGCCACACCCTGATACCTGACACATCTTGACATGTTTACCAGGACTCTAGCATGCATTAGCACTGCCTAACATACCTTGTCACTACCTCCTTAGCACACCTAGAACTCAATGAAACTTATTGTCACAAACTATTATTCATTCATTTACATGCGTTAATTTGACCTATTTCTCCTTTTTGTTTCCCTAACACTTTCTAAGACTTCCTAGCATGCATTGGCACACCCTCACACCTAGTTATTGGATGTATGTCTTAAACTAACATTCCAACTCAATTCTATGCCATATCCCTTCTATTAGACTCCAATAGTAACCAAAGGATCATGTCTTAGGAGTCTTCAATTCGTAAGAAAATGCTCAACACAGTACTCAAGAATTTGTTTTTATTCCATATAGAAGGAGGCTAGTTGTTTTTCTGTACCTTCGTGTAACAAATATGTCCATTGACCATGTGACATGACCTATTATCACCACATTAAGAATAGTTTGACTAGGTGGCTAAAGGGCCAATGGGATCCTTACTCATGTTGCAAGGGGAAGCACCCTATAATTCTAGTAGTTGCTACAAATACCCCTCTTTTATCTAAATCCTTTGCACTTGCATTATAATATACAGGGGTAGGCTCATACAGAATAGTGTGTTATCATACCATGAGAAAGTTTTTGAAGGCTCTTTATCATAAAATAATATTTCATTGCATTGATTACACAAAGAGAAAAACACTTCAACATGAACAGAAATCAAAGAAGAATGAAACTATGTCACCTAAGGAAGATGTATTCCTAACAATATCGCATTCCATATAATTTTTGTTGAACTGTTATTTCTTGTTATGTATGTGTGTCATTGTGTCCATGAAAATAGTTATGTCTATAAGGTGAAGCACAATGTGAGAACATATTCCATGTCGAACCTTGGTTGCACACTAACTATGCCTAGAGTTTCAGAAAAACAATTATTATACATAGAGCTAGCATAAGGACTTGGAAAAATACTTGCACATTTCATCAAAAAATTCTTTGTAAATTACTATGTTCATGTATTTATGTGTGTCAAGTATTTAGCTATGAATACAACTACAACTAGAGAACTCAAAGTTATCAAGTTTTTGTTCTAACAAAATATGACATTTTAGAACATATGTTTCTTCTCGAGCTCGAGCAGTGTTCATGAAAATTGTTTTTTATAGAATCTTAATATAAATACAAACACAATTTTTTTTTGATTGCTTGTCCACTTGACATTTTTTTTATATGGAGGAATGTGTTTCCAAGTTTGTGAATAACTTAAATTTTGTTGTCTCGACAAAATATAAATTTTTGTTGATTTTTTTAAAATTCAATTGTAATGTAGAAATCCATTTTTGTCATATAAGAGCTGCAATATGTTGTTGCACCATAGGAATCTAAAATAGATTGAGAATTTGTGTTTCCTTTCCACATTATGTTCTTGTATTCATCTGTCTAAAGTGTTTTTCTTTGAATAAAATTGTAACTAGAGACCTCTTCTTATTTAATCCTATTAATACCGAAGGAAAAAATGTAGAAATGTATTGCTAGATGTAAATGTGGACACAAATAAACATGAAATATATCCTTTGAGAATTAGTTATGGAAATTCTAGAAATACTTTATAGTGACACATAGCATATAGACTTATGATATCAAGAATTGACCCGAGAGTCAAGAAAATAATTTCCAGTGACCACGAAGTAAAGTATTTTCACAACCT